>QEPC01005214.1:855884-924923 GCA_003113815.1 Sphenodon punctatus
TTCAATATTTACTGTCTGCCCTCCCCGCAGACTCCTGCCTAACTGCAACCAAGCCAAGCACGTGCACCTGAGACTTTGCATCCGCTTGAATGTTATTGATCCCTTGTCTCTCCCTATGTCCCCTCTCCTTGTCTCCCCCCTCCATGTCTATTAGATTGTAAGCTGTAGGCAGGGACCGCGTCTATCTTATTGTTCTATAAAGCGCCAGGTACACAGCTGGCACTATACAAATGCTTATAATAATAATAATTAATAGAAGGCTCTGAAGTATGCAAACTAGACAGCCAGAGGAGGGAAACTGTCTACAGCTGATTATGACACTGCAGATGTTTGGACATGACTGAGTACAGCACAACCTCTCCTCTTCTGCTCCCCTGCCACTGAGTCCACTACAGATGTATCCCTGTTACAGAAGGAACGAACACACGCACGCACACACGCACACACGCACACACACACACGTACGTATATCCATCACCTCCTGTTCCTTCTCCCCTCACTTCCCTACTACCCATGTGTATAAAGCTGGGTACGGAAGTGGGGAATAAAGATGCTTTTTGTTCAGGCTGGATTGATTCTAATGTACATGTATCGAAAGTTTGTAACCCACTGGGAGTTTGGAGTTCTCAGACAACTTATTTGAGAGTGTCATATATTAACTTGCTAGATAATACCCTTGCAGTGAACTCTCTAGACCAGAAGTGTCTTTTTTACTCCTTAAAACTTTACATCTTGTACTTTAAAGCTGCTCTGAACTTAGAACCTCTCAAGGGGCAATAAGCAGCCCACTTTAGTATGCCGAGAAGTTCTAATGAGAATTCAGCTGAAGAGTGAGTAGACCTGGAGATTTAGTCAGGATGTGGTGAGTCTTTGTAAAGGTTTGAGCGCCAATGGGCTTCTTACGAACTCCTATGGCCATTTATTTATTTGAATTTCTACCCTCTCCTTTCCCAAAGGCTCATGGCGGCTTTTTGCAAGGCAAGACAACAAATTAATCTCGCCATTAAACACATTGGCAGTTCTGGCCCCAGAATTTGTTTGGAAGTTTGTAGATGCCAGCACAGTGCTACAGACTCCAGCATGTTGCCTACAGGGGGAAAAAAATAAAAAATCTCCATTTTGAACAACATTTGGTCCCTGAAGCTCAGACTAAAAAAGACAGAGATCAGCGTACCACAGAGAGGATGTATTCAGTTTCTGGGAGGCAGGCACTAATTCACTACTGTGAAGTGGTTTTTCCTGGCATGGCTTCCTCAGTTGGACACCTGATGCCCTACAGAGTGTAAACAGAAAACAGGCAGGGAAACTGGTCAGGCAAAACAGACAGAAGACTGTTATTGGATTTACGTTTTATAGACCTTGATTTACAGTGGCTATATGGACCTTATCCACAGGGCAAGAGGCTGTGCAACCCAGAGCGAGGCCTGGTATGCCTGGGGAACTGAATGAACAGTGGCAGCTACAGCATACAGACGGCACTGAAAGTGCTCGGATAGGGAAAACAAATAGTAAAAGTGACTCGGAACCACAAAACCTCTATTTAGCTGTCTGCCTCCCCACTGAGTTCAGCACTGCTGAAACCTCTGACTAGCTGCCTCGGCAATACTTGAGGCAGATGACTTTTCATTGACCATGACCTGCAAGCAACTCCAGGGGGATTTATGATCTTGTTATGTTTTGCAAACATCAGGAAACCACTGTCA
Source organism: Sphenodon punctatus (assembly GCA_003113815.1). NCBI lineage: Eukaryota > Metazoa > Chordata > Lepidosauria > Sphenodontia > Sphenodontidae > Sphenodon > Sphenodon punctatus. The sequence goes on from QEPC01005214.1 coordinate 857,588, forward strand.
GGCAGCTCATAGCTAAGACCACAAAATGCAAAGACACTGTAATCCTCCATATAGTAAACAAACATCAGCTTTCAGAAAACTAGTGCTTACTTAAACCAAATGACATGGAGGACACAAGCAGTTGCACGCCCAGCCATGGTTAAAGGACACTTATAAGGTCCACTTCCTAATGGAGGAAAATATAGTAACATGGAGTCCGGGTTTCTTCTGATTGGATTTTAAAAAAAACTTATATTTGTGTACCAAGTCTGAAATGAAGGAGACAACAAAGACCATTATAGCAGTGAAGTGCCTCTCCCACATGGAGAGCTGCCAAGATACCTCTGGGGAAATATAGCTCTGCGAAGATACGCTCTTCCACAAGGACAAGCTCCAAAGGCCAAACAGAGAGCCTCCTGTTCACCAAACACCACTTTTCCAGGGCAGGAGGAGGAGGAGGAGAATACCTGGTCCATCAGATCCTGGACTCTCATTGGCATTGATGGTAGCCAATGAGTACTGGAACCGATACAATACTTTGTAGACTTGTCCGTGCATTCCAGCAGCAGTTTCTGGACAGGCTGGTGGGCCCCCTGGAGGTTACCCTTCAATTGTGTGTGTGTTTCTATCACCCACAGCATTTGCCACCACCGACGACCCAGTACTCCCAGTTTCCAACAGGACACAAAGATGCTGTCTACCACCTAGAATGGTGATGGGTCACAGCTGGTGCCAGACACAGAAACACCATCCACCAGCCAGGATAGCACCAGGCCACACTTAGCACTGACACCACACCACGTGCTATGGCCTCGGCCAATAAGGAACTTTCCTGGGATCAAAGGGGGAGGAGCAGGAAGCTCTTAGAACTTCCTCTTTCCCTATGTAAGGGAAGGCAGCCACTCCACCTTTGACTTGCAAACTGTGTGAATCTCCTGCTCTGGCTTATCTCTGTTCCTGCATCGTGTTCCAGCTCCAGTCTCCATTTGTGCATCTTGCTCCAGCCCGTTTCCCTTCTCCAGTTTCAGCCTCTGCATCCAGCTCCAGACCCTAGTTCCCTTCTCTGGCTTCAGCCTCCACGTTCAGTTTCTGCTCCAGGTATTCTTCTCTGGCCTCTGCTTTTGCTCTCTGCTCCAGCTTCCTGACTTCCATCTCTGGCTTTGGCTTCTGGCATCCTGCCCCTGTGTGCATCAACCTATTTTCTTGGTCTGTCTCTGGCTTATGACTGACCACAAACACGAACTCCCTTCTCTGTTCTGGTGAGTGCTTACCTAGATCTGGGGCTGCCCCCAACAACACTCCTGACACTTAGGGTAAGGCCACATAAGACATTAACTCACATTGGATAACCTTACCCCATATAGCCCGCAAAGCAGCTAACTGCCAGGCTGGTGGTCGCCAGATGTTCACCCACTTCTGCCCTGCAGCGGGCAGCTGGCTGCTATGCGATGCGTCCACCAGAGAAGGCCAGTGATGCTTTTGGGCTACTGTTGCCCCACCCAGGCCCATGTGCACTAATGGGTTGCCTCCCGTCAGGCTGGTCCATGCAACCCCACCCCGTGGCTAGGTCCACTGGCACCATAGAGCTGCAGGCATAGTTCACCATTCCTGCGCATCTATGTCACAGCAGGGGGATGGACAGTGGGTGGGCCGGGAGGGTGGGGTGGAGCTGGGCATCTACCTGTGCGGATGGCATCTCAGCCCACCCTGGGGCATGGTGGGCGTTGTGATGACGGCTTGTCTGCCCAGTTTCCTTTCAGGAGGTCAGATCATTTGAACTGCTCTTCCCGTTGGCCCAAAGTGTGGTGACTGCATTCGCCCTGCCTGGGGCAGGCGGTGGATCTGGCTATCCCTGTCTGTCTTGTGTGGCTCTACTCTTAGTAACAAATGGAGTGAGATCCTGAAGGAAAAGACACACAGTATAAAGGGAATAATCAATGAGTAATTTATGGGGGTGAGGAGCGAGGGAAATCTTGATGGAAGACAGAGTTTTTTAGGAGGGATTTGGATGTTGAGAGGAGGATAGCAAAATATCTGTTGAGCACCTCTTATTTTAGGTGAGAATCAGAATAGCAATCAGTTTGCCTTGTCATGCCCACTATAGAGGGTCTTTTTTTGGATAGTGTGCACTCTCCCTTGGTAATTGAATGCAGAAGGCAAGGCTCTCCATGCTGTCTGACCTGTAATCTCAGGAATCAATTGTTTGACTTTTGATCCCTTGAGAGTGATGGCACACACCTGTTAGACTGATGCCCCAAACATCTGCAGTGTTTGTGATTTCACTGCATGCTTTATGGCTTCTGGTGTTTTCATAACTGCTGGAAACTTCATCTTCAGCTGCTAAAATCATGAATCTCAGCTTTACTTTAAAAAACAAACAAACAAACAAAGCTTTCTATCCCCCAATGCTACAGGAAAAACACTTGGAAACATCCATGTGTCCCATAGACTCAGAAAACCTAAAGACTGCAATCCACACCCCAGAGTATCCCTAATGGGCTTACTCTGGAGTAAGTGACTTGTGGACTGAGGCCAAAGTAATTTTTAAAAAGCTATTAAAAGAAATAATCTCATGATTTTTTAGATTTGAGGTTGACAACAGTGCACCTGCAAGGGTATAAGCCAGTATCTTTACCTGCTTTTATTAACACTAAAATTTTATTCCAACTTAAACACAGTAATTGTAAGGATTGCAACATACCACACACAATAGCTGCTTTGCCTAGAAAGCCAGTAATTTACAGACATACTTGCAAGAAGAGCTACCCATGCCTATTCTAAACTCCCTCTAAGCTTCTTAGAGAGATCAAACACAGTTTGAAAGCTGGCCTTGAAAATACCTGTTCCTTTGTTAGATCTAAAAAGGAGAGCCTAGATCTACAAATCCTCTTAGGTAACCTTTCTAAATATGGTCCTGTTCCTTCTGCACTCTTCAGTACCATGGCGGCATTTCACAAGGCGTGTTCTGAATCAGATCATTTTGATAAATTGCTCCAGGGGCAGCCCTCCACCCACTGAAGTCAATAGCAAAACTGCCATTGTCGTTAATGGTGGACGAGTGTCCTGTCCATTCAGTTGTGTTGGAAATGCTATGGGCATTCCTGTAATTTCCAGCATGCAATCTTGATGAGAATTTCAAAAGAAACTCTTAGTTCTACTTGATCTCCATAGTTTTTAGGAGAGATTTGAAGGTTGAATGAAGGACAGCAAGGTGTTGCACCTCGTATGAAAATAGGTGCTTTTTTCTGGAAAATTTTACTCCAAAGTTTGGAATAGAATCATGTGTTAAGTTTTTGTTAAAAGAAGACAACAAGGACACTCATTTTTGTTCCTAAAGAGGTGAAGCAGTGTAGCATAGGCATGAAATGACTGGACAGCAGTTCCACTCTTGCTCTCTGTTTAAAACTTGTAGTTTCTCCTCACCTAACAAAACTGAACTGACCGTTGGGAAGGTGGCTCTTGGCTTCTGGAAGGAAATTAGGATCACAGATTGGGATGATTATGTGGTGATCCAATGAGAACCATCTCCTGCTTTTCTTAAGACTAAACCCACCCATCTAGAAAAAGAATGGTCACTGTCCTATGTTTTCTTTTATACAAGTCTGTTGTGGTATAAGAACCCACAAGACTATGGTATGGACATCTGTTGGCTTATGCCCAGAGAGTCTCCAGTGTAACATCAGGTAAGACAATAGTGCTCTGGTGCTTAAAAGGCAAAAGGGATTGTAGTTGGGAGAAGGGCTATTATAAAACCTGTTTTTCAAAGGAGCTGGCCCATTAAAGAGCAAGGGAGCATGACATCTGGCTTGCAACTACGCAAAGAATAGGACTCAGTCCTGCAAAGACTTATACTAGAGCTGAAAAATATTGTATAGCAGGATTGCAGTCCTCGGTGAATGCCTTTGTATGGGGAATCTAGGTACATTATCAGTTTGATGGTTGCAGAAGATCCTTTGTACGATTAACTGAAATTTGTTTTTACTCCATAGAATCACGTTTTTGTACAGTCATGTGCTTTCCGGTATCTTCCCCAGAGAGAGTATCAGCATGCCACTTTGTTTGCTTAGGGCTGTAATTAAAAGTGACTTTGTGCTTATTGTGTCCTATTTATTTTCCTGCTCTGTGGCCATCACTTAACACAAGGCCTCCATTAAGACCAGCAGTGTTCAAAAACCAAGAGGCTCCCCCTGCTGTTGCTGTCGTGGCTCCAGCCTCCAGCTCTTGCTGTCCTACCACAGCCCTCCAGAATGCCTCTGTTTGACTAGGGAGAGCCTCTGAACTCTAGGGTCTCCCCTACCTTTGACTGCTTGCTGTTTACCTTTCATCCCCTCTGTTCCTTTGTTGTTTACAGGAGCCCATAAAAAATAGTCTAGCAGCAAATGTGGCCTGCTCTCACTCCTCCATTGGGGCTTCAGATGTTGTTTTTCTGGGTAGCCATTAAAAAGGACTCCTCTCAGCCTTATGTTCCTCCTTTCTCAGAGTCGAGATACTTGGAGATACATAGAATTGAGACTCCCCCTGCTTTGCTAGAGATAAGGCCTTAATAGGAGTTGGTTTCTTTTCAGGGGAGAAAAGGAGTTGGTCTGCTTGCTAGGCAGGAAACCAGAACTGGAAGCTCTGGAGAGACAAGAGCTGCCATTTTTATATTACTTCTGCATTGTATAAGTGTTTAAGGACTCTTGGCTGTGTGAAGGAAATGCGCCTAACAATTCTGATAGCCTGTGTTCTATATGCTTGTGTGACAAAGCCTGTCAATAAAACAAAAGAAGGCTAAAGAGGAGTTTCTCTACTTGAGGACTCCTGCCAAGTTTCTGAACAGGTATGCAAACAGCCCTGCCATAGTTACATTGTAAAGCCACTCACTATCTTTGTTGCCTTGTCAGACTTTCTCAGGTTTATCCACCCAGACAGCTGCACGCAGGGCCAGACCAGGATTTTAATAGTGCCTTCTTCTGTCACCATAGCTAAAATTATGATTTTGTAACCTCTTACTGGCTCACTCCTTCCGGGCCACCTGCTGGCATAAGAACATAAGCAGTGCCATGTATGTCCAGCCTCGATCGCCGACCCGGTCAGTTCGCGGCCGGAAATGGATGCGCATTGCCCGTGCATGCGCGTATTCGGCGGCAGCGTCACGTGTGGAACGGACTGCCGGCTCTTTTGAGAAACAAGCGCAGGCTCCGCCGCGCTTGTCTGAAAACGGCCTAATGGTCCATCCAGCCCAGCATCCTGTCTTTGACAGTGCCCTTCTTGGTTGCTTTGGAGAAGTACTCAGGTCATAATGGTGTGATCCAGTCCCTGCTGTTCTCTCCTAGCTCCTAACTGTTAGAGGTTACATCCCCCCAACCTACTTAGCTATTAGCCATTAATGGACCTATCCTCAAAGCATGGGTGATCAGTAACTGTCAATAGTGGAGTGAGGGCACAGGAGTGGGGCTGAGCAGGGGTTCTATAGGGTTACGCCCAGACCTCCTACAAACCTACTCCTCAGCAAGAGCCAGGCTAGTCAAGGTGTGTGGCTTGTTAAATTCAAGGTGTTAAATTCAAGGCTTGTTAAACTATTAATGCCTTTTCTGTCTTGTGGAATTAAACACTAGCAATTAAATCTTATGATTTATTATAACCAGTTTCAAACAAGGTAGACACACACATGCTGAATGAACCCAGCAGAGCGGCTTCCATGCTGCAGCAAAGCAAGTGCAATAATTCGCCCAGTCCTGATTACCAGTAGCATGCTTAGATAAACAACTTAGGCCCATTTCACACGAGACGCACCCCCTTGCCCACGTGGGCGACTAGGGGTGATTTCAGACGTTACGAGATCACGCTGAACCACACTGAACCACGCTCAACCCCCCCGCGGGGCCAAAGGGCCCGGAACGTCTGAACGGCGTGCGCCAGATGTTCATCACGCTCAATACCCACATGGGGTCAGTTTGAACCACGCTTCCCGGGCTAGCCGGGGGAAGGTCTCGGGAAGCGTGGTCAAACCAACCCCCACAGGGAACCAAGCAAAAGTAACGTCTGGACGCCAATCCCCCAGCGGAACCAAAAAAATGGAGCCCCGGCCGGGGACGAGGCACGCAGCGTCGCTGCCAGGCAACCAGCACCAACACAAACACCGGAGGGAGATTTAAAGCGAGAGCAGCAGCAAGCAAGCGTGGCGGGATGGAGCGAGGAGGGAAGCGGAAGAGACCGGAGGCACGAGCAGCGACAGCGGCGGCACAGGAGGCGGAGGACGTGCAGCCAGGCCCAGCGATGCAGGCGGAGGGGGCACAGGTGCAGGAAGGGGGCACACGGGAGCACCCGACCAGGGAGGCGCCCCGGGAACACCAACCACAGCTGCAGCCGGGTCGCGCCGCCCCGGGGACAGCGGCCGGAACAGGCCCACAGGAGGCACCCAGGAAACGGGTAAGGGCACCCACTGGGAGGGGAACAGGGGGCACAGGGGAACCCCCTGTGGAGGGGGCCGGGGGGACCCCGGGCGGAAGGCAGGGGGGCAGGGGGACCCCGGGCGGAGGGCAGGGGGGCAGGGGGCCCCCGAGAGGGCCCACACCCTCACCCAGCAACCAACCACCCCCCTTCCCCCCCCCAGACACGAAAGTCGGCCCGGGCGGACGAGCCCCAGGAGGAGCCCGGCCCCCGGCCCCTGGAGGCGCACCCCCAGGAGGAGGTGGAGGAGGAGCACAGGCAGGTGCAGCAGGAGCTGCACCGGGAGGAGGAACAGCAGGGGCCCAGCCGGAGGAAGGCCTATCACAGAGGGGGACAGTGGGGCCTCCAGGAGACCCGGGACTTCATACGGATCTGGGGGACCCTCGAGTACCAGGTGGAGCTCGCAATAAACCAGCGCAACGAGCATGTCTACCGGGACATCGTGCGCGACATGGAGGCGGCGGGGCACGAGCGCACTGTCAACCAGTGTCGCTCGAAGGCCAAGGAGCTCAAGAGGGGGTACAAGGCCCTCAAGGACAATAACAGCCGCTCCGGCCACGGGGCCCGCACCGCCCCCTACTACGATGCCCTGGACCGCATCCTTCACATGAAGGGCTCCATAGTTGCCCCACGCCTGGTGGGCAGCGCTGTGGTCCAGGGCAGGGAGCGGGCCGAGGTACCCCCTCCCCTCGCCGCCCGCCCGGTAGACACGAGCTCAGGGGACCCCCACCCCCAGGAGGACCACCCGGGACCCGCAGAAGCCCCAAGGCCCCCCCCCAGCAGCAGCCCGGAGACATCCCAACGCCGGGCCGGCCAGGCGGAGTCGGAGGTCGGCACCTTCACCACCCTCAGCCAGTGGTCCCAGGGGGAGCACTCCCAGGGTGAGGCGCCGGGCTCCGAAGGCTCGGAGACGGACATAGAGGGTAAGCGGGCCCCCAGGGCAGGGGGGGGCACGACCAGGGGGCCGGTGGCAGGGGCGGGGGTGGGGGCCCTGCTGCAGGGGCCACAACCAGCCCCCTTCACCCGCTCCCCCCTCTCCCGCCCGCAGGACATGGGGAGCCCCAGGACCGGGCCAGCGAGACGGTGCAGGCCCCCGCGGAGGGCACAGGAGAGCAGGTGCCGGACCCAGGTAAGGCGGGAGGGCTGGGATTGCGGGAGGGCCCCCCGGGCGCCAGCCCAGGGGGGCCTCTGGCCTCAGTGGGGGAGGGGGGGCAGGGGGCCCCGGGACCCGACCCCGCTAGGGGACAGGGCCCTGCACTGACCCACCCGCCCATTTCCACAGGGCAGCCCCCGCGCGCGGCGCCTCCGCCGGCCGCGGCCCCAGCCCAGCGGATGCGGGAGTACCGGGCGCGGGTCCGCAGGCGCAGGGAGGAGCAAGCGGAGGACATCGTCCGCAGGGCGGAGGAACAGGGGGAGCGCATGATCGCCTCCGTGGACCGCATGGAGGCGGCCATAGAGCGGTCCATGGAGAAGGCCCTGGAGACAGACCGCCGGCTGGAGGCGGAGGTGCGCCTGGAGCGGAGGCGGGAGCGCCGGGAGCACCAGCGGCAGCAGGGGCTGCTCAGGGGCCTCCGGCAGGACATACAGGGCATGGTGCGGGAGCACAGTGCCAAGATGGACAGGTCCCACGACATTGGGACCTCCCTGCTCCTGCATGCGGGCACCATGTGTGCCTACGTGATGGCCGGCGCACCTCCGGGCGCCCTGCCCGCCCAGGTCCCCATGCCGGGCCCCTCGGCGCCCCCGGGCCCAGCCCTGCCGCCCCTGGCGCCCCCCCGGCCCCAGGGCCCTCGCATGCGCCTCCCAGTGCCCCCGGGCCTCCGGAGGGTCCAGCCCCCCCGGGGCGCGACCGGGGCACCGGGCACAGCTGCCCATCCGCCGCCCGGCCCCCTGCCGGGGCCGGGACCGGCCCAGGACACGGCAGGGGACACGGACAGTGGGGGGGAGGGGAGCTCCCAGAGCTCGGTGGGCCCAAGCGGCCGCACGAGGGGTCGGCCCAGGAAACGCGGGGGGATGGTGGGAAGGGGGGGGAGGGGGAGGGCCACATGAGGGCGGGTGGTGGACGGGGTCACGGGGACGGGGGTGGGGAGGGGGCACAGGGTGATTGTGTGCACTGTGTGGGCAATAAAGTGTTGTAAAGAGACAGTTGTCCCCGGCCCGTTTGTGGGGGGGACAGGGCTGTGGGACCGCGTGTACAGGGGCATGGGCACGGAACGGGGGGTGGGGCCCCCAGGGGCGGGAAGGCCCTCACAGCGGGCCCCCCCGGGCGATGTGGGTTGCAAGGGCGTTCCGGATCCTTTTGGCATACCGGTACTCCCGGGGGTTCCCTGCGTTCACGTACAGGGGAACAGGACCGGGGGGCCGGTGGGGCTCGGGGTACTCCAGGGCCGCCCCCTCGGTCTCGCACACATTGTGCAGAACGCAGCAGGCACCGATCACCAGGGCGGAGGTGGGGACGGTGAAGTCCAGGCGGCCAGCTAGACTCCTCCAGCGCTGCTTCAGGGCCCCGAAGGCACGCTCCACCACGGTCCGGCTCGCACACAGGTGGGTATTGTATACCTGCTCCGCAGGGGGGCTCGGGACAGGGTAGACCTTCATCAGCCAGCGGGTCAGGGGGTAGGCGGGGTCCCCCAGGATGCAGGGGGGCATGGGAACACCCTCGATCCACCTCATGCCCATGTCCGCGAAGTCCCCCCGGTACATGCGGGCATAGAAGGGGGAGATGGTCATGATCCTGGCGTCGTGACTCCGGCCGGAGTTGCCCGTGTAGATGTCTATGAAGCGGGCCCGGTGGTCCACCACCCCCTGCAGGTGCAGGGAGTAGTATCCGTGCCGGTTCACATACTCCAGGGCCTCCCCCGCGGCCGGGCGCAGGATCTCGATGTGTGTGCCGTCCACGGCTCCGATGCAGTTCGGGAAGCCCCCGGCCGCGAAGCCAGCCATCACAGCGCCCTGGTCCAGGAGCTGGATGGTCCTGTCGAGGAGCACGCCCTCCACAGCCTCGCACACATCCCGCACGATGCAGGCGACCGTGCTGAGCCCCACCCCGAAGTGCTGGGACACGGAGCGGCAGGAGTCGGGCGTTGCGAGGGCCCAGACCCCTATGGCCACCCGCTGGACCATGGGGATGGGCTCCCGCATGGAGGTGTGCTGCCGCTCCAGCCAGGGCGTGAGGAGCTCCGCTAGGCGCAGCAGGGTGGCCTTGCCCATCCGGAAGTGGGACCCCCACTCGGCCTCCCCCCAGTGGGCCTGGGCCCGCTCCCACCAGGCCTGGGGCCGCTCCGTGACCCATAGGCTCCGCGCTATGGGCATAGCCAGCAGCGCTGCCCGGCGGAGGGTCTGCGTTGCCCAGCGGAACCGCCTCGCGGCCCCTCGGAGCGCAGCGGGCCGGGTGAGGCTCCGGCAGGCGGCCAGCCACGCCCCCCAGGCCCGGCGCCGAGCCCTGAGCCGGCCACGGACTCTCCTGCGGGCCTGCTGGCCCCGGAGGCGCACGCCAGCCCGCAGGGCCAGGACATAGCGCAGGCGGACGGCCAGGTGCACCCTCTCGGTCAGGAGGCACAGCTGCTCAGTGTGGTCACGGTGCCACTCAGCCGCGAGCGCGAGGAACATCCAGTTCCCACCTGCCCTATCGCGCTCCATGGTGCTGGGGCCCCGGTGGGGGCTGGGAGCGCTTATGCCGGCCCGGTGCTGGTGGCCCCGCCCGGGGGTCGGCCTCGCGGCCCTGCGCGCGCCCTGTGCCGGTGCATTCCGGCTGCTCCCGCCCCCAGCACCCCGGGCCCCCTCCCCTCGCTGTTTGTAGCGGGATGGCCTTGAAGGTGCGATTAGGCAGACAGAGAGCTCGCTGTTGTTCTCTGCAGCTGTGCCGGGCCCGCACCCCACGCCTCGCTCTGTTGTGCTACAATGTTGCGGTGCGGGCCCGTGTTCCCTGTCCCGGGGGCCGGGCCGAGCCTCTCCCGGCCCTGGGCAGTCTGTGTGCCCTCCGGGCTCCGTGTCCCATTCCCTGTTGTGCTGGACCATGGCTGGCTGCCCATCCATGGGGCTCCCGCTGTCCGGCCCCCAAGGGGCCCCCCATATCTGGGCCTTCCGCGAGACCATGTCTCTGTGCGACCTGTGGCACACCCCTGCCGTGCAGCTGCTCCTGGCCGGGCCGGGGAGCCGTGCAGGTGCCTACGAGAGCCTGAGCTCCGGGCTCCGTTACTTTGGCCATGTGGTGAGCGCCCGTGATTGCCGGCTGCATGCGGAGGCCCTGGGGCTGGCTCGTTTCCCCGAGGGGCGCATCCCGGAGGTGCTGTGCGCCCATGTGCCCTGGAGCGCCTCTGAGACCGTGTCAGCGCTGGTGGTGTGTGGTCTGGGCGCCTACTCGGAGTGCCTGGCCGAGGGTGGCCCTGCCTTGGCCGTGAGCTACTTCTCCTGTGTTCACGGGGCCCGTGGGTACCAGCGCACCCGTGGGGCGGCGTTCCAGCGGCTTCTGGAGCTGGGGCATCTTCCGTGGCCCCCTTCTGCTGCCTGCTGTGTGCCGGAGCCCTCCGCGGTGGAGATGTCATCCCTGTTGGCGGTGTGGGCGCGTGTGGATGTGCAGCTGGCCCTCACCATGCCCGATCCCTTCGAGGCCTACTACCTGATCGCCCACTACATGTCCTTGCAGGGGTACCGCCGGGGCATGCTGCACTGGCCCCACCTGGTCCACCGGGCGGGCCACCCGGGCCCTCGGGCCAGCGGGGCCCCCGGCAGCGGCCCGTGAGCCCCGCGTCGCTGGCCTGCCCCCCCCGGCGTGGTGCCCCCGTGTGGGCTCCCGCCCCGGCCCGGGGGGGGGGCCTGGTCCCCGCTGGCCGCTCCCGACCTGCGGACCCCACCTCGGTGAGCTCCCGCCCGCCTCGCTGCTTGCTGCTGCCCCTGGCCGTGGTCCTGGGCCCCCTCCATCCCCGTGACTCCGTGGGTGCTGCCTGAGCGTCGCTGGTGCTGCGGAGGAGCACCGCTGGACCCGGCTGCCCTGCCTGTGCCAGCCTTTGACTGTGGGGCCCCCTTCCTCCTCCTCCTGGCGCCCCTCCGCCGGCCTCGCTGTGCTTTGGGGGCCCCCAACGTGCCTTGCTCCGGGGGTCCCCCCCCCCCCTCCGAGACTGCCTCTGTTCCTGTGGGGGCACCTCCTTGGACTGGACTGGACTGGGGTGGTGTGGGGGTTGCTGCTGTCCGTGCCTTGCCCCGTGGTGGTGCCCCCCCCCTCCCTGCCGGTGTTCCGGGTGGGGCGTTCCGGGCGCCCCTTCCCCCCTTCCCGGCCTTTCCCTGGTGTGAGTGTGTGTGCCCGGGCGTGTGGCCGTGCATTGTGCCCTGCTGCGGGACCGCTGTGTGAGCCGGCTGTCAGCCTGTTCTCGCTCTTCCCCCCTCCCTTCCCGTTTCCCTTGTGTGGGCGTTCCCTTGAGTGCCTTGTGGCTTCGTTTGCCCTCAGTCGGCCATGTCTGTGTCCCGCCCCTGCCCGGTGCCTTGTGGGGGTTTAGCGCCCGCCGGGGGTTCGGCTGCACGTCTGTTGTGCTGCCACGGGCCGTGATGGTGCGGCCCGGTTCCGGCCCGTGGTCCCGTTCCCGGCACGTCTGTTTGGGTCGTTTTCCAACCCCCGGGCGTGGTTGCGCTGTTCGCCCCCCCTGGTGGTTCGCTGTGGTGAACCGGCCGCCCGTAACGTCTGAAATCACCCTCGGTGGGTGGGTGGGGGCGTCTGTGCAACTGCCAGTGGGGATGGGGGTGTGTGTGCGTGCATGCTCCTGCGCTCCACCGATCCCTCACGCATGGAGATGTTGGAGAAAATGGAGGTGCCTCCATACATGGCGATGGGTGGAGATGGGTGTGCGTCTGTGCGACGGGCTGCACACCTGCTGCAGCCTCCAACACCCCCCTACCCCCTGCACTGCAGCTTTTCCAAGGCCTGTTTGAAAAGATCTAGAGTGCATTAATACAATCTACTACAGGGTTCAGAAACCTTTCACCTGCTGCTGGCCACTTTGAAAATTAGTGCAAGCTTCATGTGCCAATAAAGACAGGATTACATCTTGTAATTGTGGAGTCTGCCTGAGAAAAGGCTTTTTGCTTCTCTTATATTAGCAGTTTTTCAGGGCTTGTTATTTGAAAACGAAAGTTAGGAGGAGGAGAAGCACATCCATTTCCTCTCTCCTTACCAGCCCTCTCCTGTCATACGCTGCCATAAAAACAACATTGCTGTCAATGGGGCCAATCCAGTACCTGCTTATGCCCTGTGAGCAAGGTGTGCACGTGCAAATATTTCACAGATGTTGTGCAAATGCACACCATGTACACAGCCTGCCCAAGGCCCTACACAGGCTGCATACGTGGTGTGCAACACGGACACAAGAATTGCGCGCATGCACCTTGCTCACAGGGCATAAGCAGGTAGTGGATCGGCCCCAATGTGTGCATGCTTACAGTACAAACATCTCTCTGGAAACACTGTCAGGACAATCAATCCTCCATCAAAGTCAATGGGAGTTTTGCCATTGCCATTTAGAATAGTTAATAGCAGTTAGATTTAGTGTAGATAGATATATATAACCCATATAAAAACAAAAAAACCAAATAAAAAACAAAAGAAAACCATATAAAACCCAATAAAAAACAAAAAACAATATAAAAAACAAAAAAACACCCATAACAACACTTCCCGAATGACCGAACGGCCGAACCGAACAGCCGAACGGCCTGTTCGGACGACCGAACCGAACAGCCGAACCCGAACTGGGCGAACTAGCCGAACTGCCCAACCGAACGAACGAATGAACGAACCGAACGCAGCCAAACCTAATGGCCGAACCTGAACTGTGATCTGTTCGCCCATCCCTAATTGTGACCTGTTGGGTGCTTCTCCCAAGCCACCGTAATTGGCCACTGTTGGAGACCGGATGCTGGGCTAGATGGACCATTGGTCTGACCCAGTATGGCACTTCTTATGTTAACCTGAGGGTTGTGGGGAGCATAGTCATTGTTTTTAAGGACTGCTTGACCATGAGGAGGTTTTCAGTGCAGACCAAGTCCGGTATAGAGGGCTTCCATCTTGTGATTGATTTGGTCAATAACAAACCAGGGGGGTCTGGCCTAGGATAGGTTGGGGATTCTGCTAGTGTACTGTGCACTCCACTACATGGCAGCATCTCATAGCACTCTAGTTGCTCTGGGCTCAGAGGTGGTCTTGAGATCACCTAGGCTTATTGTCCTGGAGCACTTCAGTATCCATGCTGAGGCCAGGTGGTGGTCATCCTGATACATGAGGGTGGGCATACTCTAGAACTGGTGTTCTGCTGCTGCACTGACCTTGAGGTGGGGAGCCCAAGGATAGGAGGTGGTGTATGTACACCTTTACCGTGGTCGGACCATTTTCTCCTGCAGGCTTGCATCCTGGCACACCTACCTGACTGCTGGGGTGAAGGACCTATTAGGATAGTCTGCCCCTGGAGACTTATGGAACCAGATAAGGTTCTGGAATGCTCTGGGGGAGTTGCCTATAGACCTTGATGGCTGCTCCATCAATGACCTCTTGGCCTTTTGGGATGATTGGCTAGCCAAGGCCGTTGATCAGGTGACTGCTGGGTGTCTACTCCCGGCGTTTTGCCACTACAGGTCCCATGGTTCATGGAGGATCTGTGGCAGTTGAAGTGCGAGGATAGGCGGTTGGAGTGACGGTGGCACTGCATTCATGCCCAAGATGATTAATTGCAGCATAGAGCATTTTTGAACACCTATGTCATGGCAGTGCGGGCAGCAAATAAGCAGTTCTTTGCTGCCCTCATAGCATCTGCTCAGGCACGTCCAGCAGAGCTGTTTTGAGTGGTGAGTGGTCTGGTCAAGCCAGAGTTTCTCCACCTGGAACTGGACTAATCCACGGCCCGCTGTGACATGTTTTTGACATACTTTGCAGATAAAATTGCTTGCACTGAGCATGACTTTGACTAAACCATTTTGGAGACAGTGGCAGAGCCAGAGGTTAGGAATGCCCTGTCTGGTCTGAGTTTATGGGATGAATTTCAACTGGTGACACCTGCAGAGGTGGCGGATGTGCTGGACTCTGTTCAGGCCACAACTTGTGAATTATATCCTTGCCTGTCTTTGTTGGTCAAGGTCGCCAGGCAGATGTTAGGACCAGTGTTGGCCGTGGTGATCAACACCTCCCTTGGGGAGGGTCATGTGCTGGAATGCCTGAAGGGGGCTGTGGTCCAGCCACGTCACCCCCATCAGTTGCAGGCGCATCTGGATCGCACCGGTTTCTTGATCCCATGCATTCTGGCTTTCATCTGGGTTATGGAATGGAGATTGTGCTTGTGGCCTTGGTCTCTGACCTCCTGGAAGAGCTGGATAAGAGTTGTAAGTCCCTGCTGGTTCTACTGGATCTAGCTGCAGCTTTAGATACTGTGAATCACGAGTTGTTGATGACGTGCCTGTGGCACCTGGCGGGAGTAAATGGTACAATTTTACAGTGGTTCCATTTCTACCTCGCAAATAGAGCTCAGCGGGTGGTACTAGGGCACTGTTCACCATCCCCTAGGGGCCTCCCATGTGGGGTCCAACAGGGTTCCATTCTGTCCCTGCTCCTATTCAATGTATACATGCAGCCACTTTGGGAGGTTGTGCGTGCAGCTGGGGCATTCGTTGCCATCAATATGCCAACAACACCCAGCTGTACCTTTCATTTTCAACTGAACCAGGCCCTGTAGACTCATTGCTTTCCCAATGTTTGACTGCTGTGGGGGATTGGATGAGATCAAGCTGATTGAAACTCAATCCCAACAAGACAGAGGTGATGTTAGTTGGTGGGGCCGGTGATCTGGTGGTGGGAGAAGCCCCTGTTGTTGGGGGGGGGGGTCCATCTGTGCGGAGCTTGGTGTGTGTGTGTACTCTTGGACTCTCAACTGCACCTGGATTAGCAGATGTTGAATGTGGCTAGGGTTGCCTTTCACCAATTACATCTGGTGAAGAGGCTTCGCCCATATGTCTTGGAATCTGATCTCGCCACTGTTATCCATGCACTCGTCACCTCGAGGTTGGACTACTGTAATGCTTGGGGTTGCCCATGGATTGGTGATGGCCAGGAAGCTACAGCTGGTGCAAAATGCAGAGACCTGTCTCCTGACAGGGGCAGGTCGCACATTCAGCTGGTGCTCCAAGCATTGCACTGGCTTCCAATTGTCTTCTGGGCCTGATTCAAGGTGCTGGTTTTGACCTATAAAGCCCTACATGGCCTGTGTCCTGCTTATCTGAAGGACCACCTCACTTCCTGGACCTTGGGATGCCCCCTGCGGTCATCAGGAGGGTGTCCTCCTGGACGTCCCGTGCTTTCAGTAGGTCTGGACGGACAGGAGGGTGTTCTTGGTGGCTGCTCCATCACTGTGGAATGCCCTCCCGGTGGAGCTTTGACTCAGTACGGATCTCCTTACTTTCCACTGGCATTCTAAGAGGTGGCTCTGCCGCCAAGCATTTGGCAGGGGAGGGTGGGAGGGGTTATTGGTTTTGTGGGTTGGAATTTATTATATGGACCTGGATTTGTGAGTTGGGGTTTTATTTATTGTTTATTTTTAATGTATTGTTTTATTACCATTTTGTAAGTCGCCTTGAGTCACCATATAGTGAGAGGGGCAGGGTATAAGTGTATTTATAAATACAATTTTAAAAATAATCTCTTTGGATGTCCTGTTCTCCTTTATGTTTTATCAATTTTCTAATCCAGGGCAGTCAACAGTAGATTGTGATCTACTGGGAGATCAGAAGCTAGTCTGTAGGTCATTTTGTGGGAAAGTGGGATCAGCCTCTCAGGGCATTTTTACATGAGACTGTTGAGAACCTTTGGTCTAGAGAGAGTGATTGACAGGTTGGTCCCAAATATGAGGCATTTTTACATGAGGCTTGTTTCTCATGTATTTCTCAAGTCCAGGAGAAACAAACTCATGCTGGGGGGGTCGGGGGGGGGGGCAGAGTTAGACGTTCCTCCCCGCTACCGGAAATGAGCCAGATGCCATTGGAAACAGCTGGCACCATGAACTAGTGTAAGCTTGGAGTTGCGGACTTGTAAAAACCCCATTTGGAAGGTTTTACAAGTCCATATCTCCGAGCCTGCGTTAGTTCGTGGCACCTCTGGATGAACGTCTACCTGCCTCCCTGGTCTGAGTTAGTTTATCCTGGACTTTAGAAATATACAAGAAACAGGCCTCATGTAAAAATGCCCTCAGAAACTGCCTCTGGGAGCAAAAGCAGAACAGGCACGCCCAAGGAGTGTCTCTGGAGAGGAGACAGGCTAGGAAAGTTCCTCCGGTGTTATGGGGAAGGCTCCCTCTAAAGGGGAATGCTTCTCTTCTTCATTCTTGAGAACAGTTACTGAGGTGCCTTAGAGTTGGGAGTGTGTGGAAGAGTCTTGGCCTGGAGTGCTGGAGCTAGGAGGAGTCGTCCTAGGAAATCTTCTGATGTGGACGTCTGGATCGAGTGGATCATGTGCATCGTAAATCTGGCCACCCCTGTTCTAATCTGTTAGGAAGGGACAGGTTTATGGTAAGTCTGTGCTCTCTAAATATATTTTTACTGTAGCTCATCCATCTTTTTCTGCTTTCTTATTTTATTGAGAAGATGTATTAGTTATTTCACTCAGCAGGGCTAGCTCTGTGTGGCCAAAATTCCTGTTACCAGGTACTGCCTCTTCTCAAATGTTTGCTCACTTACTGAAAGGAGGCTCCTTGTGTGATGCTGTCACATAGAGAAGACTGCTTTAACAAATGAGAGAGAGCCAAAATATAGATTTAGGGCTCAAGTTAAAAACCTGATTAATTAGCACCATGGGATTAAGTTTGTTTCTGTTTCTCAGTTTAAATGTTAGGATTCTTTCTTTTTCTTGAAACAGAATGTCCAGGGTTTCTGTCAAAGATGTATTCTGCCAAGTAGTCTGCCTAGTTATGAGAAGCCTAGGGAAAGTTGGCAATTGAAGCTTAACCAAAATGTTTTTGGTTCACTGAAATAAACTTCATACTTCTCCTCCTCAAAGGAAGCTCCCCCTGAGTATGTGAAGCCCACATAGTTCCACTCCTGGGCAAACCCTCCTCCACATATAGCAACCTTGCTGCTGGCTGAAACACTGGGGACTGAACCAAGAACGTCCTTAGATGAGAGCTTAAAAAAAGCCATGGGTGTGCTAGCTCGGGCAAGTAGCAGATTCATTAGGCCACACAGAGGCCTAATACTGTCACTACTGAAGGAAGCACTGGTGACACAGAGCGTAAACAGGTGGATGGCAGCCCTTTCTCAGCTCTGCCTCACCGCTGGGTGGCCCGTCCTTGTAAAAGTGGGCTGTCAGATGTGGAGGTGGAGCAGGCGCTGTCTGCTCTGCCCCAGTCCTGCCTGCAGTGCTCTAGAGCACCACCAGGGAAGAGGGCTATGCAAACCTGGGGCACCAGCCGGAGACAGAGCTGCTGTCTGTCTGCTCAGTGGAGAGCCGCTGCAGCTCCACGTTTGGCTAGTGGTTGCCCTGAGCAACCCCATAGCGTTGCGGCTGGCAGCCTAGAGTGTTGGGTGACTCTATGATGTCAGCAACTCTATGATGTGGATGAGGGGGGTGCTGTGCGGGTGAACTGTGGGCCATGGAAGCTGCCCAGTCCATGTAAACTCAGTGTAGGCAGGGCTGGATGCGGGGACTGCGTGGCTGACAACCCACCCAGAGCAGCTCCATCTCAAGACACCCAGAGCCTCTGTCCTTATGTGGGTTACAGAAGCAGACAAACCCCCTGGAATAAGGCCACTCTTATCTACTAAGTACATGAAAACACATAGCTTATTTCTAGTCTGGATTCACAACAATGCTTTTCACACTAAACAGTCCATTTGGTCTGGGCTTCAGAGTTCTAGGCTGTGCATTGAGACAGACAAGAATGTCAAGGGCAGGACAATCCTCCACTGTCCAAATTAATGGGAGTTCCACCGTTAATGCCAGTGGGTGGTGGATTGTGCCTTGAGAAGATTATTTGATAGAGAGGACAGTAGGTGTATTTCCCAATGATTTGAGGAGGGCTAGGAACTAACATTTCAAATAAAAGTGATTATAGCGCACGTGTGCTCGAGGAATGTGTGAAAGTGCTCCCCAAGCCAGCTGCCAGTAGTACCTGGGAGCACTTTCACACGTGAGGCATCGAACTGAATTGCAGAGGGGAGACTTAATCTATGCAAATTATGCCGTGCTCCCCAGTAGAGTGACATACGTCACGCCAGTCCTCGGGACTGAAAAAGGTTGAGAACCTCTGGTCTAGAGAGAGTGATTGACAGGTTGGTCCCAAATATGAAACTGACAGGAGGCAAACCAGGTAGGTTAGATAGCATCTTTTATTGCTCCAACCTCTTGGAGAAAGCACTTGTGCAGACCCCTTCTTTGGGTGCTACTTTGTCCCATTCATTATAGAAAGTGACCAGACTTCAGTCTCAACTTTGCAAGGAAAAAGGCTAAAGATTCATTTTTAATTTTTTTTAAAAAGTCTGTAGCAGTCACAAGGCTTTTTAATCACAAGATTTTACACAGCAAGGGTCAGGGCTAGAGCAAGCTGAGCCAAAGCCATAAATTTACTTGCTCAAGACAGGCATGGGGGGAGGGGAGGGAAGGAGAAGGAAGCGTGGGTCTGAGTCTTGAAGGATTTAGAGATGCGTGCAGCTAAACGGTTTCTTCTAAAATAAAGAAAAAAGCCTTTTAAAAGCAGAAGGGCTAACTTTGATCAAGGTCTATATCTATGTTCCATAACTGGCACAAACAAACTGGATCATTTTCCCCACATACCAAAGATACATATATATTGACCTTCCTTTTTTCTCTGTTTTATGGGGCTGGCTTGACTAGGAAAATGTTACATAAGTACTGGCTGGGATTTCATACTTGAATGTGAAGGAGGCAGAGGATGCAAATGTCACCACTGGGTTTAATTACAGGCCAACGTGTTTGCATGGTGTGTGGTCCTTTGTTTTCCCCCCTTGTTTTTTTGAGTGCCAGTGAAATATCACAGCTCTAGCTTTTGTTGAGTTCAAAGACCAACCACCCTGCTGTCCCTGCTGAATTAACAAGGGGCTTCTTTGAGCCATTGTTGCAGGACAGCTTTCTCGATGGAGGTGGTGCTGGCTACTTATCTGTGCCTCTTCCAAACACTTCTACACTCTTTCTTTCACTAATGGGATTATTTGTTTTCCAATTTGTTGCTTAGCAAGTCTGATTGTCCCATGCCTGGTTAACAAAGCCTGAAATAATTGTGACTAGCTCAAAGTGGTTTTCAAGGGGGTGAGTCCAAGCACGCAGACCAGCCTGGTTTCCTGAGCCTGCTGTGACGATTTAATCCATGCTGGGTTTATCCAGATGTCAGGGTATCTAAAAATCTTGAATGGCAACCACCAATGGTTCAAACTGTGACCACCACTGACCTGTTGTTGATTCATCATTTCTTTACAAAAAGAGCAACAATACAGGCTGGATCACATTAATCAGGTTTCACTTTACAAATACAGAAAACCAGATGCTTTGATATTGACCTTACACTATGAAATTGGCACCGTAACTTTGCAGAGTGATCCTCTAGCACTAGCACTTAGAGCTGGCATTAGTTCCATTCAAGAGTTGCCTTGTGTTTGGTACAATATAATGTTGTTGCTGCTGTGCCATTAACCCCCAATTTACTACCTACTCATTCATTGAAGTTAGTGGGACTTGCGCCAGAGCTAAAGAGTGTCGTGACCCATGACCTCAGCAGACTTTGAACCTGGGTCTGGTAGGGTTGCTAGCTCTAGCGGTTTTGACCCTAACTCTTCCATTTTGGCCTATGGAAGTGTCAGGGTCAATGCTGTGAAAGTTGGCAACCCTAGGCCTGAGTGGTTGCTAGGCTGAAGCTTCAAGGCTATAGCCCTGTCAGGGGCTGCTGGGAATTGAGGCCAGGGAGCACTGCAGGATTGAGTCAAGGCCCAGGAGCTACTGCAGAACTGGGTCTGGGAGTTCAGAAACAAGCTGGGTACCAACTAGGCTGGCCATACTTACCCCTTTAAAAGAGGGCACTTATGAAAAATACATGTTGCAGGGCTGCATTGGTTTCAGTGAAGCCCTGCAACATGTATTTTTTATAAGCGTCAGTAGAGTGCCATCAGAGAGGGCTGCTGGCCCTTTAAGAGAGCTGTTCCTGAGAGACAGGAAGTGGAAGTATCTGAGCGGGACCACCCAGCTATAAAGGAAGTGCTGAGGCAGCCAAACCTCAGTCTGTTGTTGGACACTAAAGGAAAAGGAGTTCTGTACTGAAGATGCCTGGAAGGATGGTACTCTGGAGGGCCTGAAGGAAGGAGCCTGATGCGAAGAGGTGACGATTCTGGTGTGATTTGGCAGAGCTAGCTTGGGTGGCTAGGCTCTGCTGTATGGACTATGGGTAGCTAGAGGCTTGGTGCAGAGCCTGACCCCTGGAGTGCCAACCTTCCTGGGCACTGATCCTGATAACACTTGCCCACAGTCAAGTGGGGACCTGCTATAGCATCCTCTTTTAAAGGGGAGGTATGGCCACCCTAGTACCTACACAGAAACCAACGGGGATGCAGGGCAGACAGACACTAGGTGGGTGATGAATCAGACAAGTACGATTGGATGGGCAGGCAAGTGGGCAATTGGAAGGGCTGGTAGGATGGGACAAATAGACAGGAGAGAGTCAGGCATCCAAAACAGGACAGGGTCCAAGCCAACATTCAGAACCAAGCCAGACAAAAGAGTGGGGCAAGGAACCAGATACAGGAAAAGCATGTAGGCTCAGCTGCCAACCAAATGCAAATCAGAGCCCACAGCAAGAGGAAGAAGTTGAACAGATGATCTACCCTGTTTCCTGTGGCTGTAGACCTGCCTTATATATAGCAAGCAGCCAACCAGGAAGCGAGGGAGGTGGAGCAAGGTTAGGGGCCTATAGCCTATCGGGAGGCTAGAGGACGTGGGCAAGCAGGCAGAGGAAGGGTCATGAGAGCCCAGCCAAGGCCCAAGCACTGAAATAGCAGTGACATTAGCATGCTAGCTGCTGCCTAGGAGTCCTGAGCTTGCAGGTGTGAGGTCTGGTTCCTGACCGACTCATACTTGTCTGTGACTGGAATCACAGTCTAACAAGATGCTATAATATCCTGGGGGAGAGTCCCTAATTGGCCAAATGTGACCTCTCTCTCCCTCCTGACTGGTTCCATCAGACTGGGTGTTTTTAAACAAGAGCAGCGGGGCGTGGTGTCCATGGTTGGTGCATGGGACAGCAGAGGGGCGCCCATGCCCTGGAAGCATGTGGCAAGGGCTTCACATGGGCAGCTCCAGTCATGGCTGCCCTGTACACGGAGGCGACCACCCTGGCCCGCATGAAGCATTCCAGGCTTTTTAGGAGTGCTCTGTGCATGGCCATGGGTGGCCGGTGCATGGATCACGGGAGCGCATCTCCTCATGCACCAATTCAAACAAGCGTTTGGACGCGTGAACAGTTTAGAAACACCCTATAGAACTTCTGGGTTATCGCCAACGTGTTGATCAGAGCAGCCAGAGAGGGCATGGCACGGGCAGCAGGACAAGGTCTATCTTCCCAGCCTTGTTCCTTGCCTAGCTGTTGCTAGCCCAGCAGGCTGCCTGTTTTCAGCCTTGCTCCCAGCTCGCCTGTTCCAATCAGCTTCTGTCTCTGCCCTGCCCTGCCCAGCCCTTCCCTAGAGCTCCTTTACCAGACTGACTACCTGACTTCAGTCCCTTGACTTGTGATCTGGACACTCTGTTAAGGGCTTCCTTCCTCTTGGCAGGCTCCTAGCTACTCAACCCCCATACAACCCTGCCCAAAATTCCTGGGTACCTTGGCACTGATGACTCTACCCAGCTTTTAATCCTGGCTTATCCCGATGCAAGACAGATGGGTGAAGCCATTTCCACGTGTGCAGGACATGCGAGAGATTGAAATAACTGCAAAATTATGTCCCATGTGAAAGCGCCCTGAGACCACACATTGGGTGTTAATGAACATGATGGGGGCCCAGTTCACCTGCTATTGGCCCACCTGGGCCAGGTCCTCACCCCATGTCTGTTTCTGGGCCACCAGATGTGGGCCCGGTTCAGTCAGACCCAGGTGGGGTATGAGGCTGGTCCTGGGTCTGGAACGAACCAGGCCCACAGTCTGAGCCCAAGGGCTGTCTAGGTGGGCTGAACCTCACAGGCACGTCTGTTTCCACACTGGCCTGGTGTGGAGGTTGCCATGGCTGCCAGTCATAGTTGCCTGTTGTTGGCAGCCATGGCTGCCCATCATGGCAGGGGCGCGGTGCCGGCTGCATGCGGGGCCAGGGCCAGCCAGCCAACAACATGTTGTTCCCCATGCCACCTCCCCAGCTGGATCAGGCCAGGGAAATGTTTATTTCATTCCCAACCTGTGCTGGCTCCCTCCCCGGGACGTGCAGCTCATTTGTTCTTACCCATTGAATGGTTGTGTATGTGATTTTTGCCAACTGAACTACAACCGCACCTTTTGCATGGAGGACACTTGAGCTGTTCCTGTGAAGTTGTGTGGTGACCTGGGACTCATTTCTAGGATGTACAAGCAATGAAATCACCACAAATAAATTCCTGCCCTGGAGATGACTGCACAAAATTGTTTGGAGCAAGAGTTTGAGCAAAACATGCCAGCAACCCTGCATGTATGGTTCTAGTTTATTAAATCATTTGCAGACAATACCAATGGACTCTGGGGAGGACTTCAGGGAGAAATATTTAAAACGATAGCTGAGTTTATATGGTTCATCCTTATATTTCTGAATGCTTGTAAGCCATCCTGAGCCTGTGGGAAAGAGTGGGATATAAATCCAATTAAATCAAAATTTAAAAAATCTACCAAGTCCTCATTATTTGCAATCACTCTTGTACAAAAAGCCTTAGACTTCTTTGTCTTTAACCTTTTAGAACAGTTAGTCTTACAGGAATTTGAAATAAATCAGACCAGACATCTAATACGTTTCCTCATCTTCTCCCTTGTGGCTTGGCTCTTCTTTTGACGTCTGTCTTCTCCTCCCCTATGCATCATGTTCAATAGATCTTTCTGTGTGGTCCTAGACCTTGTTCCACACCTGTATTACTATACTAAACTCAACTGGGTAATGATGTCCTCAGGGACTTCTCCTTAGGTCTTACCACCATAACAGTAACATCACAAATATCACTGACTTTACCATGGCACGGAGATGCAGATATGTATTCTTATTCTCAATATACAAAAGGACAGTTGAGACACAGAAATTATCAACATTTCTAAAAATGTCCACTAATTTGGGTAGCCAATTGTGAGGTATCAAAGGCCTGAAAAACCCACCTATATCCAGCAGCTGTGAGGGTTCAATGCTTCTGAAATCAAGCCCTGGGGTTCTCAAACTAGACACTCCAAGCCGAGTGAATGTGTTGCACAGATTTTCGTCTTGATCTTTTTGTGCTTCTATTCTCTCATCTGAAAAATGAGGAATAATATTTTGCTGTCTGAGGAGGTTTCTATTGCTGGCTGTGAAAAGGAGTCCAGTCACATTTCGAGAATGTGGACACCTGTGGATATTCCTTCCTCTAACTCCGCCTATTTGTCAACTCCTAAGAAGTTCAGTAGCAGCCAGCTCCCCTGGGAGCTGGTGCCATGCCTCTGTCCAATGCTTTTTTTAAAAATGAAGGGAAACAAACAAAACAAAAACAGCAGCTACAGAGAGGTTTTTAAAATTTTATTTCATTCTTCCACATACTTCATTGATCAAACAGCACGTCAAGTAAGGACAAGGTTTCATGTATTGTTGGTTTCATTTGCTCCTGCAGATCTGATTTGCATCTCGTGCGAGAACCAACCAGACTATCCTTTTCATTTTAAGTGAATCTCAACGTTTTCCAGCAAAATGAAGATGCTTTCAGTTGAGAGTGAGACCTGGGGTCGTAAAAGAAATCATAGTGCCATACCATTGCTTACAGCGTGTATTTGGTGTTAAACTCAAATTAGAGAACATATCTAAACAAATATACCAATGGAAGAAATTAATGTAGACTTTTCTGTAAGTATCTCAAGAAACAAAGATAGAAAGAGTGAAATTTTGCAAACAAATTAAGTGTTTCTCTTGGACAGCGCAAGATGCCACAACTTTGCAAAATATTAATTTCCCCCCCATCTTTTAATGGTGGGAGGTACAAGTCTAACATGCATGTGTGCAACACAACCACAGTGTTTCAAAATGGACGTTTGTACTGTAATCATGCACACATTGACACCAATATGTTATTTTTATGGCAGAGTAGGACAGAGAGAGCTAGTAAGAAGAATGAAAATGGATGTGCTTCTCCTAACTTCCCATTTCATATAATAAGGGTTTGCCAATATCACGAGAGAAGCAAAAAGCCTCCTCCCTGCCCCCCAAAAAACTTTACAATTACAGGGTGCAATCCTGTCCTCATTGAAGTCAATGGTTCAGCTCCCACAGACTCATGGGTGAAGAGCCCACCCTTAGTATTTCAATCACAACATTCCCAACTAGTTAGGCTTTGGTGACACAAACAGGTGATAAGTAGGGCTGTAGCGGAATGTTGCAGCGGTAGCTATTTCTGCCGGAAACAGCATTTCCGCAATTAGTGGTATGGCGTGGCAGAGGCTTTCATTCCGCTAGTTTAATTCTGCTACTTCCGCAGTTCCACTAATTTCATTCCGCTACTTCTACAGGCTTCGCAAAATAGCGGAAACATGTCATTTTTGCTACTTCCACCATTCCGCCAGCACCACAAAATAGCGGAACAGCGGTTTTCTGACAGTTTCCGCAATTTTTCCGCAATTCTGCAATTTGCAGAATGCCGGCGGAATTAGCGGAATGTCCGCAGAAAAGTCACGGTGTGACGCAGGCAATTCTGAAATGGCGGAATGGAATCGCGGCGTGGTAACAGCTGCTGCCACATGAGCCCTAGTGATAAGCAGTTAAGAGGTTATCCACTACTTTATAGCTGAAGAAATGTTAGCAATAGTAAAAAGAGAAAGCAGAATGGTTCAGTTTCCATTTTGCCTCCATCTTCTTCACAGAGAGTGGGAGGGAAGGCAAGGAGGAGGGGGTTAAAAATGGGAGGTGAGCAGGGAAGGCAGGAATGGGTAAAGGCAGGGAAGGAGAGAGGTATTCAGGCACCCTCTGCAGAGTCCAGTTAGTGCCATGCTGGATCTCTGGAGATGGAGGCATGGCTCCCGGCAACAGCCAGAAAGACACCGCACTCCCCTCTCAGCTGGGCTGCTATGTCTTGGGTTGTCTGGATCACTGCCCAGAGGCCGTTTTGTTTGGGGGTCTCCCTGCATTAGGAACTGCATGAAGCCCCCCTTTACCTCTTCCTTGCTTTTACTGCGCAAGTGCCCCAAGACAGCCTTAGCCAATGGCCCCAGGCACTTGTGCAGTAAAGGACAGTACCTAGCCCAACCTCTGCCCACTCTCCATCCCCTTCCCTCCCTGATTCACAGCTGAGATGGCTTTGTACATGCGCTTCCAACTCAGCTGCGAGTCAGGCAGAGGGGAGGGGAATGAAGAAGAGGCAGGGGGAGCTCTGTAGGAGGCAAGGACGAGCTCCACCGCCCCTCCTCCACCAGCTGCCCTTGGCTGAAAGACACTACAATAAGCAATAAGGTGGATTCACAGCTAGTTGAAGAAATGGCCATCCTATTGTAGCAAACAGCTGGGAGATGGCAATATTACCAGGAGCATACAAATGAGCTGATCTCTCTCATTCATTTGGTTCTAGTGTAGAGAAAGTAAGGTTGCCGTGTTGGTCCCAAATTTAGGCAATAGAGACAAAATAGTACAGGGGTATCTTTTATCAGACTGACTACAGTTGGTGGAGGTATACATGCTTTCGGACCTCTGAAAGCTTTCATACCTCCACCAACTGTAGTCAGTCTGATAAAAGATACCACTTTACTACTTTGTCTCTATTGCTCATTCATTTACCTAGGCAGACTGTAAGATGGCTGGCTTGGCAGCAGCACATGTGAAAGGGATCTAGGGATTGTGGTTGATCACAATCTGAACATTGCTGCAAAATGGGACGGTTGGTGGCAGTATCAAGCAGGTGACATTCTTAAGTCTCTTGTATGCAGTTTTTGTTCACCCTCTAGTGGCTGACCATGGAACTGCATTAGAATGACCTTAGCAGAGGCTGTCTTGTCTTCTGCCCCCTGAGTAAACGCGATATTGTGAGAGCTGGAGCAAAGGGATAAAGCTAGGATTTATGGAAAGGTAAAAAATGTCAGGAAAATATGCAACTTGAAAATGATATTAATTAGGTGGAGAAAAATATTAATGATTTCTTTTTTTTCTTTTTTTTTGCCAGTGAATGAATTTCCTGAACAAAAAAAAAGTATCTCACATGCAGCGCTGTGGTTACAGAGGAAAAAGAAATCCCTCTCACACTAGATGTTATAGTCTCACACAGAATGTTATAACCCCACCTAGGCCATATAAAAATTAGATCTGCTTATTATATCCAGGCTCATGTTTGCCAGACTGGGACGAGGCTTGGGGAACTGCTTTGAAGCAGGCAACTGGGTCTCTGCTATCTGTACAAACACAGGGTGTACATGGTAGAGGGCCACAATGCTCATAGTCTGTCACATTCAATGTCAGGGTTGTTAGATGGCGAATCAAAGGTACCAAAATACACCTCCCTGTTTTCAGGTGGGGGGGTATTGGATGGGCTCCCCACACCAGAATCTGGACTTAGGACAGGCAGGGCATCTGCTGCATATTTCTCTTCTCTCTGGGAGGGGGATGGCTCCTGTTTTTGCTTCAGGTTCTTGAATCGTTTGAGCTTCACGGGGTCCTTGATCTCCCTGGCACAGTGCAGCAGGACGAAAATGTCCTTTCGGAACTTGGAGTTCATCCCAAAATAGATGATGGGGTTGTAGAAGCTGGCAGACTTAGCAAAAAGGCTGGCAAGGATGCTGGTTAGATTGGGCACAACGTAGCCGTAGGCAGACCATATTGAGATAACGGCATATGGAAACCATGCTATAATAAAGGCGGTGCAAATGACAATGGAGACCTAGAAGGCAGAATAAAATGTTAGCTTTAGTTCTCTTATGAAAACATAATGCACAGGATTACAGTAAAGAACCACCGCAGACTTGGCTAGAAAGTGAGGCGGTTTGGGTTCTATTGCTCTGTGATCTTCTTGGGCAAGTCACTTCACTTTTCTGTGTTTCTGTTTCTCCTCCTTCCATTTTGTCTCTTGCCAAGCTAGGTTTGAAGCCTACATGGGAAACGGCCTGTGTCTGACTATGTGTGCTTTTAGATGGACAGCAGCTCTGGTTCTGCCCACACCAGCCCACTTCACCCACCCCCAGGTTGGTCGTTGTGTTTAACAGTGCCCTGCCAGATGTGCAAGCCAAGCAGGCAGGGCAACCTTGCCGCCAGTGCTCTGGAACATCTGGGTGTGCCACCAGCAGAACAGGCTGGTCAAATCCGGGGCACTGGCCGAATGTGGAGCTGCTGTTGGTCTGATGGGCGGGCCCATGCTGCAGCTCCACTCCCAGCTGACTGTTGCCCTGGACAATTCCACAGAGTTGCAGGCACCAGCTTAGAGCATCGGGCGACTGCCCGCAACTCTATGGTGCGGGGTGGGGTGGGGGGTAGGAGGATACACCACACAAGTAGACCACAGGCTGGGGAACGTGCTGGGTCTGTCTAAAGCTGACCTAGGTGGGGCTGGAAGCAGGAGAACAAGGGGGTGGTGGACGCCCAGAGCATCTCCAAGGACAGGCAGCCTCCTTGACTGTCTAAAAGCACCCGGTGTGTTTTAACAGAAGGTGGCACAAGGGGGCATTGTTCCTGGCTGGATCCGTTAGGGCTAGCATAACAACAATAAAAAAACCTACATTTCTTATACAAAAAATGTGATAACTGGATGATTTAATTAAGGAAAACAGTATAACTTTACTATTATGTATAATTTGATACTCACTACTGACTGTGGAAGATTCTGCAGCTGTTTCTTTAGCTAGTACTTAGTTGAAGTACTTTCATGAGTACTTAAATGAGCAAATATTTCTCAAAGTGACTAAAGGATATTGAATCAGGCCCTGTGTAAATGCTTGAAATATCTAATACCAAAGAAGTAGCTAAAATCCATTATGGATTTTTTATGTGAGTTCAAAAATTTTAGAGGCTAGTTTCTCATGAGTGCAACTCCAGTGCACAACTATTCACCAAATTCACTAGCTCCATTTTCACGTCAACCCTACTTTCCCCTGTTCTACCAGCTCTAGTGATCAGTTCTTCCAAAAATCAGGCACACTGTCATGAAGGAACGTAAGGCCACACAGGAGAGATAATGGACTATAGATCTAGCAAATATGTAAAACTGAAACTGACACATGTATGTAATGTTAAAGATAAGAACTGAAAACTCGCTTCATGTAATGTAAACCGAGAACAGGAAACTCAATTAACGCAAGGGAGAGAGACAAAAGCCATGCTAATGTGTATTCCCTGCAAGAGCCAGACAGAAACATTTGAGTGCAAATTAAGCTTTTCCTTTGCCTACGTGGCCACAGGCCACACAACCCTCCAAGCTTTTCTGGGCAGGAAAGTTAAACAAAGAAATTGGAAAACATATAAAAGGGCAAAGACCTTTGCTGGAGAGAGAACAATTAGGCATGGAATGTAACTTCTGAATAGCTGAGCTTCGGATGAGCCTGCTTGCCAGAAGATGCGCTGAGAGGAAGGACTTTGATCCTAACCAACCTAAGAACCAGTGCCCAGTCACTTACATCACTGACTGAGAAAGGACTCAAGCTTATGGACTTTCTGTAGGGTAAGATCTTATATAGGGAATTACCCAGTATAGAATAGGAATGCGTTATATTACTTTTCATTTTATTAGCCACTCTGTATCAAACTATCTTGGCTTATGTAATCAATAAACTTTCTTCTTTGATAAGAAGTGTTCTGTGGCCTATGTTGGGAACACAAGTGAGCGCCTTGTGTTTTCAAGCTCTTGCGAACCCAGAGAGAGAGAGAGAGTATAAATGGGAGGCTCTCTGGGAGTTTGGGGGGCAAAAGGATTATCCCCTTTGCAGAACTGGACCAGTCAGAGAGAGAACTGGTTCAGGTGGGCTGCAAGGGAGGGAAATTGGGTCACTCAACCCAGGAAAGTGGGGTGTTGGATCCCCAAACCCATGACAGTGGCACCCAACAAGAAGAGTTATGCTCAGACTTGTGTACCAATGTGTAGAAAGTAGAGGAGGACAGCCAAGCGACTGGTATCCTTCAAAGGGAGTAAATCCCATACCTGGACAGAGTGCATTGCCAGTGCTGTCTGGAACTCAGCTCTGAGAGTGAAATAAGCAAATCTTTGAACAGAGTGCGCTGTGTTTGTTGTTTTAATTTTGATTTCGGGTGTCAGGGCTAGATATCAAAATAGGGCTGCCAAAGCATTTCTCCAAGCTCTTGAAGCCAGAATTGGAAAAGGAGGCGCAAGCCAGACACCTCCAAATAGAGAGGAAAACTAAAAAGCAACTGAAGCAGCTGATACAAGAATTTGAGAGGATGAGCACGGATGGGACTGGAGCGGGGATGCAACCCCCCCAACCCCCCTCCACCTAACCCGCAACCAGGAGATGGCACACTTGGGGATGGCCAGGGACATGGCTCAACCGCAGAAGTTGAACTCACCAGACTTAAACTACAGCAATTAAGACTGGAAAAGGAGGAGAAAGAAAATGAAAGGAAACTAAAGGTGCAGCTTGACCTCAAAAGACTAAAACAGGAGGAGAAGGAAAGAGAGAGGCAAGTATAAGCTGAGGAGAAGGAAAGAGAGAGGCGAGCACAAGTCGAGGAGAAGGAAAGAGAGAGGTGAGCACAAGTCGGGGAGAAAGAAAAAGAGATTGAATTGGAGGCAATGAGACAGCAGGAGAAGGAAAGAGAGAGATAGCACCAACTTGAACTGCTGAAGGCACAGAAGGAAGCAGAAATTGCACCCACAACACCCTTGAAAGCAACCAAGACAGAGACAGAAGACAGCTGATCAGAGACTGTTCAGCCCTTCTGCCCCTATACCAAGAAAGTGAGTGTATTGACAATTTCTTCACGATGGCAGAGCACATCTTTCACCAGGAACAAATCCCCCAAACCCGTGACACACACCTAAATATATAGCTATTTACCTGTGACAGGAGATTATGATTTATATATTACATACTTATAGCCATGATTATGTACCAAGCAATATTTATGTAATTCCAATGTGTGTGTGTGTGTGTATATATATATATATATTATATATATAATATATATATATAAAAATAAACGATAGGTGTTTGGTGGCATTTTAAACCTTGTGAAACACTGAGTACAATGATATAAAATAATGACCCATAGTTATAATGTAAAAGTTATAGTCTATGGGGGAAATCCAATGGCCCGTGCATGCTGCCCACAGGCACCGCACTCAGGCCAGAATGTGCACGCTCACATGCGCATTCTGGCCTGAGCGCAACGCCTGTGGGTGGCATATGTGAGGCGTTGAATTGGCCCTTATGTGTGTAGTAAAATAAAGATGACATGAAGAGTCCTAAGCCATACAAACACAGTTATGCAAACCATGATGTGAGTAAGGGTGTTGACAAATGAGGCATTAGCCCACATGGCTTATTAGGTGTTTATCAGAAGTTCACCCCCACCGGACACAGTGCCGCCACCCACCGCACCTGAAGTTCCCTCTCACAGCATGGTCTTGGAGAATGTGGAGTCTGCCTTGCGGGTGAATGATGGCTAATGCAGGCTAATGTGCACCCATGTGTTTGCATCCCATCAATTTGGTTGTGCACAGCCTCGCATGCATAAAGCATCATGGAGTTGCAGGTGAAGCCTAGAGTGTCTGAGGAGTGACCACTTCTCAGTGGTGGAGGGGAGGGGGACACAGAATGCAGGGAATAATGCCAGTCAGTCTGTGAGGTTCGTTGCACTAAAATGGTGAGCAGGAGCTGAGTGGGGGATGTACAAACCAAGCATACACTCCAGTGGGCTATTGTCTCCTTTGTTTTACCCTAAGTCTGTGGAACAAAGGAAGTGTATTGGATCTCTCAGTGGGAGGGAGATGCATAAATATCTTTCCTACCAGATGAGAACCAATTTAGTAGGGAGGAAATCATATTAGCACAAAGAAAAGCTGGGATTAACAAACAAGAAATTGAATCAATGTTGGGGTTTATGAAAGTTATTTTTGGGGGGCGGGGGTTTGTTTGCTTGTTTTTAAAAAAATTGGGTTTAAAAGGGAAAAAGCCAAAATGATTTCCCCCCCACTACCATCTGATCAAGAGTGCCCAGCTTTGGGCCTACTGAAGCTGAAAAAAGGAAATGGATTTAAGGATGAGAATTACATTGTAAGGATTTTTCAAGTGTATTCAGCCTGTGTTTCCTGTCCTTTTATTTTCAATAGCAACCATCTTACTCTGAATCATTTCCCCTTGAGGTTAAAATTAAAGGTCTATTAGGGCTAACATAGTAGAAATTAAGAGTGTTAGCCTAATTCATTTCAATGAGACTTACTTTTACTCTCATGTATGTGCATTTGCTAAACTGGGTATGGAAATCTGAAGCAGTACTTTGTTTACAGATAGGTTGAGCCAAGTAACCCAAATAAAATCTTCTATGACCTAGGAATACCCCAAACTACAGATGGCTTGGACTTTGCATTTGTGAATCTGGCTTGGCGGGTTTAGTACAACACATGTTCTTACAAGAGAGGGTGAAGAGACCCTGGTTGTAAGATCAGTAGCCTGTGGAGATGATGAGTGGGGAAAACAAGTCATGACTTTGTCTGGAGGAGCAGTGGGGCATTGGTTAAAGTCATCCCAATCACAACACATAAAGTGCCCTCATTTTTAAAGGTGTTGGGCATCCAGAGTTCCCACTGTGTACAATGGTGCTGGGAGTAGCACATCTGAAAACCAGGTCACTCAGCTCCTTAAATATCCTGGTACATATGGAATTGCGCATTAGATACTTAACTTTAGCATATTCATTCATTCATTCATTCATTCATTCCAATTAAGGAACGTTTTGGCCTTTATATCTTGCAGGAACTGGGCTGAAGGTGGAGGGAATATACAAATAGGAGTTAAAAGAAGGAAAGAAAAAGAAGTGAGATGGAAGAGTGAAAAGAGAATCCCAAGGAAGAAAGATAGAAAAGCAAAACAGCAGGTGGAGGGAAGAAGGTGAGTGCTGTAGGGGAGAAGAAAAGATAAGGAAAGAGGCAAAATGGCTTGGACTTTGCCCCCAAAAGGATGGAGAATGGAAGAAAAGACACTGGGGAAAATGAAAGAGAACAGTGGGTCCTGAATTAGCCTAACTCAGTGGTTCATAATACCCTCCATACTGCCACTGTGTAGAGGTAACTCATCCCAGCTGGTCTGAGGGAGAGGGACTTCCTTACATATAAAAGCCATTGGCTGGTCCCAGGGCATCATTAGCCACAGGCCGTTTGTGACCGGACAGTTCTTAGAAACATTATATTTTATTATATTGTAAGGGGGAGATGCAGCAGGATAGGGGAATAGGAGGGGATGGAAGGGTGAGATTTGGAGGAGTGGGAAGCTACAGTCTCTGGGAATAAGGAAAGAGGGTATGACCTGTGTGGGAAGACTAGGGGGCAGGGGTTTAGCCACCGCCCCTCTGTAAATTAGCCCAACTCAGTGGTAGTGGTATTAGTTAATCTAATCTCAATCCAGTGGTGGTAAAGGTAGGTCAACACAGAACACTTTTAGAAATCCAACCTCTCTTTAGCATGGGTGCTGCTAGCTATCTAAACAGAAATACCACCTCTTCTGAGAATCCATTACACAGGGTAAAAACAAAAAAGTGGCAGCGGAGCGGCAGTGGCGACCCTGGCCAGGTCGGATAACCACTGCGCTGCTGACACGTCTGGGATCAGATTGGGGAACTGACCACACATCACCCCAGCTAGGGAGCCATCCTGGTCCCGCCCTTGTGCTACATCCAGCCCCCCACCATGACGAGCAGCTAAGGCAGCCAGTCATAGACCGCCATGACGGCCCCAATCCTGGAACAGGTGATGGTGGGTCAGAACATACGCTCTAACCCACTTTGACCTACTTTGCCCTGGGCTGACCCCGGAGTGGGGAGAGGGGGTAGCCTGGGCTGTGACTTTGGCACTTTTCCGAGTAGCAGCCTGAGCTGTTTGGGGTCAGTCAAGGGCAAACATCTGGGGGACTGAACACAAGTGTGACAGTAACCTGCCAGCCACAGCAGGACAAAGCTGGCTGGAGTGATTCACTGCCACGTTTGTTTTTATCCAGAACCGGGGACATTTTGTTTTGATCCGCGCGGTATGCCCCTTGTTTGTTGATCTGGGCATAAGATATAGTAAGCAAGATACCCAAGTATTAGAAAATTGTAAGTGCGTCTTTGGCTCATAAATAAGGTATTTCAGATTCCCACTTTTTGTAGTTTTGACTTCAGTGTATTCATTTTTCCATATTTTTCTTTAATGTAATTTTTGGTTCATAAGAATGTATTTTCTTCACTGAAGCCCACTATTTATGAAGAGTGCGAGAACCATTTCCTCTTTCTTAGATACTTACAGTCACAACTATTCTTTATTTGGCCCTTTTCTAGTGCCTGGGATCCAGCCCCTCCCCTCAGGCACTGAAGGAGCGGGCTCATGGGGATGGCAGCAGAGACAAGGGGGCACACTCAAGAGTAGGGGCTGGATCCGCAAACCAATTTCGTGTTCTGGATCACTCCCTTCCTCACCTCCCCAACTCTAACTTGAACCACTTACTTCCCATCTCCTGTTACAATACGTTATTTCACCTGGCCTTCCCTGAAAAGTTCTCTTCATTGCTGTCTCAGATGGGGCTTTTATTTTGCCACTGAAATGACAACTCAGACTCTTTGGGTGAAGTTGGTTTTATCTCTCCATATTTTTGGTATTCCCCACTGGCCATTTTTAAGTTGACGGCATAGTACCCAGACAAAAGGAAAGTTTCACCAGCACTGCTATAGACATAGTAAAAACTCAGGCATACCCTAGTGACATTTCGCTCCATTCGCCGCTGTCTGTCTGTTGGATCCCCCACTCCAGCTAGTGCATGGCTTGACTTGACGGTGTTGATGATGGACACATATGAGAAAACCATGATGGTCACAGGTAGGAAGAAACAGCAGATGAAAATGGACACAATATAAGACTTGTAGATTGTAGAGAAATTGGCTTTTGCCCAGTCTATCTCACACGTTCCGTACATGCGATCTAGAAAACAAAGACGTTTGCTTAGCTTTTTTCCCCTTAAAAACTTATTGATCATTAACTGTTAAACTAATAAGTCAAATCATTAAATAAGTGCATTAAAATCAAATAGCTGAGAAATCATGGTGATAAAGGGTATTTTCAGACGTGACGGGGGCGGCATTCGCCCCGTCACAGAAACAACCCTTAGATTCCCTGCAGGGATCACTCTGGCATGGCCAACAGACGTGTCGGGGGATCCCGGCGGGGAATCGGGGAGGGGGCGGGGTCGTGCAGCGCAACGTGCGGCCGCACGCCCCCCCACGCTTCCCCACCACCCACCCTCTTGGGAGATGGGCGGGCGCCGTGGCCAATGCAGCCGCAGCGCCCGCCCGAAATGACCATGGCCCGGAATCCCGGCGTGGATTCCGGGCCGTGATCGCCATCCAGATGTGACGGGCCCCTTCATCCCCGCTGAGAATCTCATTCACCACACGATCGGCGCCAGCCCCGCGGGTTCAGCCGATCGCGTGGTGAATGAGATTCCCGGCGAGGATTGAGCGTGGTTAACAACTGGGGGGGAACTTCTGGTTCCCCAACAGATGTTACGAGGGCATTCCCCACCACAGGGAATTGACTGTGGTTGAGCGTGATCTCGTAACGTTGGAAAATACCCAAAGGGTGAAAAGAGACATGATGCTAACCACCCTTGGTGGTCATTTATGTATGTTTCAGGGCTGCATAGGGCACCAATACAGCCCTGCAACATGCATAAATAACCACCAAGGGTGGTTAAAGGGTGGTTAGTGTTTTCACCCTCAGTGAATAATTAGGGACCTGTGTTGACTGTGTTTCTCCTCATTGGTAGCAATGGGGAAAACACAGTGAACACAAGTCTCTGGTTATAATTTTCACTATAAATCTTTCCCCAGCATCTCCTAGACTGCAACAATACCTTCATTTAAAAGAGGGACCCATTACCTGTATAACTGCCCCATCCCAGGACTGGAGCCACTGACCAGAAAAAGGCTGCTATCCAAATGAGAATCAGAGCCACAGAGATCGTGCTGTTGCTGATACAGTGACCTGGAACACACCGCATAAGATAAACGATGCTTAACACGCTAAACATCAGCAGACAAACATTGGGCACACAATTGTGAGCACAGCTACGACAGCACAAATTGGGAGAGTCAACCAGGGTAATTTGTTTAATTAAATAGAATTCCCATGGGTGGGGAGAGATTTTAAACTGGAGTTTACTATATACACAATGTACAAAGGACTTAAATGTAACATTGGAGTTATACAGAGAGATGGATAAATCAGAATAAGTTAGATGACATAAAAGAGAGCAAGAAACTAGATAACAGAGTGAAAGAATTAGGAAATTCAGTGTTAAAATTTCAAAATCTTTGCAAAGAGTAAACTTCAAAAACACAGGAAAACATAAATTAAGCTTTATATTAAAAGCAGGGAAAAACACAGTGATGGCACTCCACCTTAACTTACTCCCCAAATAATGGTCAGAGAAACTCTGCTGATATTATTTATTCAGTATAAATTATTTCATTTCCTCAGTGATCCCAAAACAGATTATTTTTAAAAAACTCTTATTCATAGAAGAGTCACACCAACTCTTCCTAGGCACACACAGTCCACAAAGAAGACACACTTGCACTTTCTAAATACCTGATTAGGTAAAGAGTATTCATACATAGTTCCCCAGCAACTCTTCTACAACGTATACCAGTTATTGCAAATTATACACACACATACTTAGTGTATCTACATGTACTACCCCTTCCATGGACATAGTAAATGGGAAGATAATTTAAACTATTAACTTTGATGTAACTTTCAGTTTGCTAAACCACTGTCTATGTTTACTGGAGGCGGCATGGTTGTGACCAGGGGCAGAACTTAGCCCACAGTCATTAAGTTCAACCCAATTCAGACATGGTGAGGACTTTCTACAGCATCCCATGGGTACCACCCATGTAGGAATTCTCATATCAGATCAAAGTTAATGACCATCCAGCTTCTCTGCTTTTCTAGAGCCGGTACATCTGAAGCATGTGGAAACAAAAGATTTTTTTATTTATGGTGTAATTGGGCCTTAGCCCAAAATCAGACTGTGACCCACAATTTTTCCAACTTAAGTTTTGTAACTATTTAAAAGCATGTATTTCAAGCAACTTGCGCTAGAATTATTTCCTAGAGTGGTTACGCTAATGAGGAAGTTCCCAAACTGTTGGTCAAGACATCAAGCAGGGTCACACTACCTGCAGATTGAGTCATAACCCTGAATGATATTTAATATATTTTCCATGTCTTTGCTGCTGTCTGGAGTCACCAGATTATATTTAAGTCTCAAAATGGGTTCTCACAGGCAAAAATTTTGGGAACCTCTTCCCTTGATGCAATTAACTTGGCTCTCATGGGTGTGGAGATGAGAGGCAAGAATGATCCAACTTGGCATCATCTCTTTGGCCCATAGAATGTCTTTATCTTTGACTTACAGGACTGGAGATTCAAGACCAGATCATGTAGATCTAGCTCTGAGGAAGAGAGGCAGGTTGGGGAGTCTCCTGTGATATTTAGGGTGTTTTTAAACAAGCAAGGCTTGAGAGGGCCACTGAGTGGTACAGCTGTGGAGCACCCATGCATGTGGAGTGAGTGGGGAAGGATTCTAACGGGCGACTCACAGGGCGGCCACCACACCCACTCACACAGCGTCTATGCACTCCCTCCACCATGGACAGGCCCTCCAAACAACTCCTACAGGTAGCGGTTTCCCCTCCTCCCTGCCCCAAGATGACCTTAAAACTATGGTCATCCATCCTCAGTTCAAGAAACCATCTCTTGATGTTGACTTCTCTGCTAGCTATTGCCCTGTCTATAACCTCCTCTTTTTAGGAGTGGTTGCCTCGCAGCTCCAAGGACATCCCAATGCTACTGGATTCCTGGACCCATGTTTGTTGGGTTTTTGTTCTGGACATGGCACTGAGACTGCGCTTGTGGCCTTGGTTGATGATCTCCACTTGGAAATTGACTGGGGAAATTGTACCCTTTTGATTTTGTTAGATCTGTTGGTGGCCTTTGATACTGTTGATCAAGGGGTGTTGTTGACATGGCTGTGGGACCTGGCCAGGGTGTATGGGACTTCTTTTTAGTGGTTCTGCTCATTTCTGACTGGGAGAACCTTGAGGGTGGTGATGGGTGGTAGCTCATCATCCCCTCGGGTGCGTCTATCCCGGTTTCATCTTGTCTCCACTCCTGTTCAATACAATGTGTATCTGAGGTCCCTGGGTGAGATTGTTCAGAAATTTGGAATGAGGTGCCATCAATATGCCAATGACACTCTATCTCTCCTTTTCATCTGACCCAGGTCCTGCAGTCTTGGTGTTTACCCAGTGCCTGGCTGCCATTGGGGACTGGATGTGGGCAAGCTGATTGAAGCTGAATACAGACAATACTGAGGTGATGATGGTTGGCCTGCCATGTGACCTGGGAGACAGGGCCCTCTGTTATTGATGAGGTCCAGCCTCCTTTGGTCACTCAGGTCAGCAGCATTGGGGTGCTCTTGGATCCACTGCTGTGTCTAGATTGTCAGGTTGTGGCAGTGGCCAGGAGTGCCTTTTACCAAGTACATCTGTTGAGATGGTTATGACCATTGTTATCAGATTTGGCCACCATCATCCATGCCTTCGTAACCTCAAGGATAGACTACTGCAATGCACTTTACATGGGGATGCCCTTGAAGACTGTTCAGAAACTGCAGTTGGTGCGGAATGATGCAGCCCACCTTCTTATGGAGGTGGGTCGCCGGGAGCACATTACACCGGTGCTCCAGAGTCTGCACTGGCTGCTGATAACTTTCCGGGCACAATTCAAGGTGCTGGTTTTAACCTATAAAGCCCTAAATGGGTTGGGCCCCAGGTATTTGAAAGACCGCCTCCTACCTTATGTCCCTTTGCAGTCCCTGAGGTCAGCCGGGGACGCCCTTTTTCAGGTGCCATCTCCCCATGATGTTTTTATGATTAGGGTGCGAAGGGAGGTGTTCTTGGTAGCTGCCCCACGATTATGGAACTCCCTCCCCTTGGAGGTCTGCCTGAGCCCGAGCCTGCTCATCTTCCGGAAACAAAGTAAGACTTTATTTGGCCAGGCATTTGACTGGCAGGGATAGAGTGGGATGGGATTTGGTGGTGTACAGGTGGGTTGGGTGGGGTCTTAAGGTTTTTTTAAAATTGATTTGACTGGCTTTTTTATTTCTGTTTCTATAGCTGTAAGTTGCCCTGAGCCTCTGCAGGAAGGGCAGCATAGAAATATGACTAAATAAACTGCTCACCCTCTGCCATGACACACAGCCCCGGACACCATGGAAACAGCTGCAGCAGCCAGTAACTCCTTCCTGCCCATTATCCCAGAAGTTGGTGCAGCTGTTGTCAGTCCCGAGCAATAATGGAAGTGCATACTGGACGGGACATACAGGGAGCTGCTGTCCAAGCTGCTGTCCTTCACGGAGTTGGCTCTTCTCTCGTGCATCGCGAGAGGGGTTTGTTGTGCTTTGAGCCAATGTAGTGGTGTATTTTGTGGGCGTATCCGTTAAGAGCTCCCAGTTGGGCTGTGAGTGGGACTGGGGAGGCAGTGGGGATGCGGACCTGTCTGCTGGCATGGCTGGGTGCCCTGGTTCGTACAGGCAGGGGATGTGTGGGCACCTGTCCCCACGCACTTTTTTTTTACTTCTCCCATATGGAGCACTCTGGATTTTTTGGCAGGGCTCTGTGCGTGTTGGGTAAGTGGTTAATTGGTGGTCAGGCATGGTAACATCTTGTTTAAAAACACCCAAAATCTTATACACAGTGCCTCTTGTGATCAGGCCCTGTAATGCCCTTTGAAAAGACCAAAAAGAAAAAGTAGTATTCCAGCTCCACAATATTAATGGCTCACGACTGTTCTAAATCTCAGTGTATCTAAGATGAAACTCAATCCTGTGCAGAGAAGGCCGGCACAAGATTTATTTATCACTAATGCCACATAAACTCTATTTGGGGGACTTAAGTCATACACAAGGTCCACTGAAAAAAGGTGAATTTTAACCAGAGTTAAGAAAATGTGCCATTAAGAATCTTATTCTTATTTGGATTGATTATGAAATGTCTGATTAGAATAGGTTTCCAACAGGACTGACCAGGTCTGATTTCCCATACACTGTTTTTTTACATTGGTTTAACTCCACTGACTTCAGCGAAGTTACTACGGACTTACTCCAGGGAAAGTGAGAGTAGAAATCAGACCATACTACCATCTTTTCCTTTATATTGATATTGTCTAAAGACATTACCTCTATGGGGATGGCAGCCTTTTATGTAGCGGGTCACACTGATCACTGTAAGGGTATTAATGCTAGCCAGACCAAAGAGGAGTGTCAGAAAGCCATCAACCTGGAAAAATAAGCAGCAAAGAATTTTTGTCATCACAACCCATCTTCAAGATGCCAAAGAGGGAGGGAGAAAACTATTGGGACTGTTTCAGGGATTTTATATTCATGCTGTTGAAGCTTTTCAAAAAGCTCAAATACCAGTGAATGTCAGGGGAAGTTACCATCTAGATCAGTGAATGCTTAGACATCCAAGAATTAGAGAAGTGCTGTGTCAGGTGAAGGATGATTGCGTGCATAGAATAAATAAGCAAACACATGCTGAAGTGCACACTCCCAAAATCCTAGAAGGGAAAAGAGCCTAAACAGCAAATAGGCGGAAGGGAGTTTCCCAACAGCCCTTATTATTATTATTATTATTTTTATTTTTATTATTATTATTAATTATTTATTATTATTATTTTATTATAAGCATTTGTATAGTGCCAACTATGTACCTGGCGCTTTATAGAGCAATAAGATAGACGTGGTCCCTGCCTATGGCTTACAATCTAACAGACACGGAGGGGGGAGACAAGGAGAGGGGACAAAGGGAGAGACAAGGGATACAAATGGCTCCAGCAATAGGAAGAATGCAAGAACAATGTAGATTATTGGGGGAAAGAGAACAAAAATCTCATACCAGCCCAATTACATGCCTGTGTGAGCTTAGAGATACTTTGTAAAACTAACTTCTGTTCGAACCTTGAAATTGAACCATGCCAGACAGACTTGATGCCCATGGAGAGTCTGTTGAAGTTGGTGGTCTTGTGGCAATGCACATGCTGAATGTTTGCAATTAAGCTAGCTGAAAAATTCAACTAGCTTAATTGATTGGACTGAGGGAAGCAAATACATTAGCTCATTGTAGCAAAAGTTAATTTAGCCATCTGCTTGTGAATCCTGAATGGCCAGCGGGGGATCCATGTGAAACACTTGTAGACAGCTTTATTTCATATATAAGCCTTTAATCATACACAAAAACAGTTAGAGCTAGAAGATCACTTTCAGTAGTAAAACAGTTTTAAGTGTCAGTGCACCGTAATTAGGTGTTTGATAGGTGTGTAAAATGAGTATAATTATTCTGGGGGAATGAGTTCAGCCAAACCATTATTTGGTGCAACTTCCACTGAACTCATTGGCAGCTGGCCAGTATTTGGTCCATGAAACATTTTGGATGTAAATTAAAGTGGAGGGATGGGGAGGAAGCTACTTTGTCTGCTAGTTGTTTTGTCATGTTGCAGACTCATTCTGCTGCCACAGCGTTTAGTTTAAGCTAGTTTTGCAGAATCACGGAATATTAAATCTGATCAAGTTACATTGTTATATCAGTTTTCACCTTTTACATCAGCTTTATGATCAACTTAACAGCTAATGGGATAGTAAGAACAGTGTTTAAATTATAAAAAATGATTTACCTCAGAGACTTCTAGAGAAGCTGTTTTTGCTTTTACCAAGTTCCCTGCTTGATGTTGCAGTGTACATTTGCAGTGCACTAATTTGCTTTAGTAATGCAACAGAAGTGTAAGAGAGATACATGCATATACATACATTAAACTCAAAATGCCTTTGCCTAGCTTTGAAAACTCAGTTTTGGATGGAAGTAATTTTGTGAGTGAACTACTCTCCTTGGTGTATCTCTGTAGTTATCCCTAGGTGAAACTGGATGACCGTTGTTAATTCTGACAACATCTGACATGGTGGAACGGTATTAACTGTTGTTAATTCTGACAACATCAAATACATCAGGAAGTTTGTATGTATGTAAGTTTGTCTCTGTCAGCTTTTCTTCTCACTCATTAAAAATATTAGCAAGTTGTCAGGTTTAAAAGCTTTGCTTTCAGCACTATACCTAAGCTGTTCATTTTGTGATTAAGAGATTCACTGATTCTACCTATTACCCTTATTGATTCTCTGCACGCTATGACACAAACAAAGGGAAATGTCACGCT
Organism: Sphenodon punctatus; assembly: GCA_003113815.1. Lineage (NCBI taxonomy): Eukaryota > Metazoa > Chordata > Lepidosauria > Sphenodontia > Sphenodontidae > Sphenodon > Sphenodon punctatus. Next base: position 899,640 of record QEPC01005214.1, read on the forward strand.
TATTCTTCTTTCTACTCCTTATGCCTTATTTTACATCTCATTATGTTCACTGTCAACTATTTCAAGCTTATAATTTGCAATCCTTATATAGGCATTAAATTTAGTTTCCTTAAGCTTTGCTTAAAGGTATTAAGTGATAGGAGCCTCGTGTGTAATGGCAAAGTTTAAGCAATAGCCTGATTCTCTTCTTGCACGAACTGGAGACTGGGGTATCCCCACTGACTTCTGAAAAGTTATTCCTGATTTACATCTGTGTAAGGGAATGAAGTGCCTGACTCAATGGGTCTTAATAAATGAGATGTTAGCCCACTTTAGTCCATGCTAGGTGGGTATCCACCTGCCCGTTTATCAGGTGTTCACCCCCACCGATTACGTGGCTATCATCCACCAGAACTGCAGCCCCCACTCATGGCGGTGTCTCAGAGAATGTGGAGTCTGTCGTGCGAGCAAATGCAGGCTTATGTGCGCTCATGTGTCTGCGACCCATCAATTAGGTTGCATGCAGTGCCTCTGTGCGTACAGGTCTGTCAGCACCATAGATTTGCAGGCAAAAATCTTAGTGCATCCGAGGAGTGACTGCTTTCTGCCCCTCTCTCGCTGGTGTCGTCAGTGGGGGCTGCCCGCAAGTGCATGAAAGACATTCAGGGGGCAGTCCATTTATTATTATTTTTTTTAAAGATATTTTTATTGATTTTTCAACATAAAGCAATAACAATCCATCACATCCCTGTTATAGTGCCTTAACATACCCGCTTCCATTTTACAAATTTGTACATACGTTGATTTGCTTAATGGGTTTTTTCTATTATTTAACCTTCCTAATTAAACATTAGGATAAACTTCACTCAGCTGCTAGTCAGTCTGAGTACTACTCGAACTAGTCAGGTCATCTCCATAGTTTAATTACGTTCTATCTTTGTTCTTTCCTTGGGCAGACACCTTTTCCTATTCAAATGTAAAAGTCGAACTTGTACGCTCTTTCGTCTTCTGTAAGAGGCTTGTCCTGCATCTGTTGTAGACATTGTCTCCATCTGCTGTGTAATTTGTCGATCTTGTTGTGCAGTTTGGCTAGCAATCGCTCCATTGAGAAGATAAACCATAGTCTGTTTAACTACTCCCCCCTCGTTGATATTTTTGTCAGTTTTCCAGTTCCTCACAATAACGTTGATTGCCGCCAGACAAAATATTACACATTGGGGTTTTATTTTGTTAATCACCACACAGTTGAGATATACCCCCAATAGCGCAGTTTCAGGGCGGAATGGAATTATAAATCCTGCCATTGCTTCCATATATGTCCATACTATCCTCCACAATTCTTGAACCTTCTCACAAGCCCACCAGCAATGCAGTGGGATACCTTCTTACCCGCATCCCCTCCAGCATTTCCCCGAACTTGTTTTATCTAGATATTTGAACTGGCTTGGTGTAAGATAATATCTTAAGGTCAGTTTTACTTGAGTTTCCCTGGCTTCCAAGGAAGCCGCACAGCTGTTATAATGTACAACTCTCTCTCTCTCTCTTGTTGCTCAGTAAATTTCTTCCCCATTTCTGTTTCCCAGGCCCTTTTAAAGTCATAATTCTTTTTGTACCACAATGCCTTTAATGCTTTATATGTTCGCCCTAACCTACCTCTATTGCTGTCTCTTTCAAATAAAACTCTCGCGATATTAAGTGGTGCTCGACCTTCATCTTCTGCTTCCCCCTGTCGCGTAAGGGCACTTCTTAACTGAGCAGACTGAAAGGGATCAATTCCTTCCTGCATTAGCTGTTCTAGTTTTTCTTTAGGGAGCATCTCGCCTTCTTCAAATAGTTGCCCCACTCTCTTGTATTGTTTTCGATATAATGCTGTTCTGAGTTTTTCTGCTATGCGCTGCTCCTTAAACCCAAATAGGTTAATTGGGGTGTAAGGAGACTTGCCCCTCTTGCTATTGGTTTTCTTTACTACTTGTTGCCAATATTTCCAAGCTATCCCGGCAAAGGGGTGCTCCTTCCATCTTTTCCCTTCTATCTCTCCTTCATCCACCAGGTATTGCTGAAAGGTGTCTATTCCTAACATCTGTGCCTCTAACTGTACCTATTCCTGATGTTCTGACTGATGATACCATGACTGCAGGGCACTTAAGACGACCGCCTTGTGGTACAGTCTAAAGTCTGGTAGATTCAGTCCTCCCGCTTCTCTTGTTCTGAACAGTGTTTCTTTTTTTATTCCAGTTTTTTTATTAGTCCAAATCACCTTAGACATCAATTTATCTATTTCTCTAAATAGGGACTCAGGCAGTTCTATGGGCAGAGCCATCATGGGATACAACAGCTTCGGTAACGCCACCATTTTAAACAAATTAACCTTCCTAAGCCAGCTGCAGGCTAAGTTTTTCCACTCTTCTATTTCCTTAGATACTTTACTCAATATTTCTGGGAAGTTACTGAGATATAAATTTTTAAGGGCTGTTCGTTTATTATGCTGAATATGCTAAATATGTGAGAGGGTGCTGAGTGGGGGCTGACTGATTGAACCTGGACTGCAGTGGGCTATTGACGCATTTGTAGATTGGACTAATGCAATTAGAATGGTATAAAAACAGATTGGCAAAGTAGTCATTCAGTGTCTGAAAAACTAATCTCTTTGTTATTAGCTAATAAGGCTGACTTGCTCACTGCCCAAGACAGATCATTTTCTTAGTTTATTGTTGTTTTCTGAACTCTATTTTGAGTCACCATAAATGAAAGCCATCTTGCTGCCATGGTGTAGCAGTCTTTCTGCCATGTATGAAATTGCACATGTCTGTCCCTGTACAACCATGTTCATAGGGGTGTGTGCACACGTACACATACATACACAATGAATTAATTAAGGAAAACTAACGCCGTGATAGAGATATCACCCCTTAATATATATATATATTTATATAGCCCCTCCCTGCCATGACACTCCGAGTATTTACACAAAACAATTTAACACAATTTTTAATCTTCACAACAACCCTGTGAGTTAGGTTAGGCTGAGAGACTATTGTGACTGGCCCAAGGTCACCAAGTGAGTTTCTGGCTAAGGTGAGATTTGAACCAGGGCCTCCCCCTACATCCTTGTCCAAATATATGGTAGCTAAGTGAGTCTTAAACTAATAGCAATGACATAAATATGCACGGGGGAAAAAAATCCAAATAACCATAACATTTTTTTGTTAAAAAACTTCCCACCCCAGAAAAAAAAAGGACAAACACAAGCTCTCCTTTCCCAATCTACCCTCTCAGGAAAAGCCTGAGAAAAGAGACTATAGTATTTAGATCATGTCCTAAAGGTCTATAAACGCAGTCTAGTTCACACAAACGGAGGAAACAATTCTAGATTAAATTCTGTTGAAAATACTCCTCTCCAAGAATGCAGCCCCTTCTCCCCTGCAACTACCGCCAGTGTATCTACAGACAGGATAATCCTTTACAATTAAGTCAATGGGCGTTTTCCCATTGATTTCAGTGGGTGGAGGATTGTGTCCAGGCTGCTTTTAGATGAGCCGCACATGCTTGTGGCTTGAAATAATGCACCTTTGAAAGTGCCACGGGCAGGGTTTAGACTCACCTGGACGCGTGGCATCGCCAGTTGCGCATTCTTTAAAACCACAGTTTAAATACCTCGATATTGAGGTATTTAATCTGCAGCTTTAAAGAACACGCGACCGGCAACACCACACATCCAGGCGCATCTAAGCCTCACCCGCGGCACTTTTCAAAGGCGCATCATTTCAAGCTGTGCACACAGCTCGTCTAATAGACATTATTTTGTCAGCCCTCAGGTTTTCTCAAGGTTCATGATCTAACTTCAGTTGCAATTGGAAATGAATGGTAAGTTACTTCCTTCTCTATAACGTGTACTACATGCACAAAACATTGCAAATCTGAGTGACTACATTCTGAACCCTTTAAAAGACAGTATGCAAGTGGTCCTCGGGTGCAGCCCCATTTAGAGGTCATTACAATAATCCAATCAGGGTTCATAAATCAAAAAGACCTCAGTTCAATATAAACAATCAGAGCTGATACATTACAAGATTACAGAGTTTAGGTCACTGGGTGTTTTTACACACACATTTCTCCTGCATGTTTGCTTTTACATCCTGAACTTTCTGTGTGTCTAAATCACTCACCCAGATCTTAAACATCCGGCTCTTTGAACTTATGCATAGAACTTCTCCCAGAACTTTTGTGTGTAAAAAATTCTCCTGGTAAACTGCTTTGCTCCAGGCAGCTGTGGTCACTTGGTTTCCATGGCAGTCCCTCACGTCTACAGCTGCAGCTACTTTAGGCTGCCTCAGGGCCGTGTTTATGTGAAGAATGCACCCAGGAACTGCCTCACAGCAGTGTGTGTGTGAAGAATGCATCCAGAACTTACTTGTGGACTTGTAAACCCAGAAGATTGAAAGACCTGCACTTTAAGGTGTGTGTAAAAATGTCCATTGTGTGAGTACCTATTATACTCAGCACTTTTGAGTTCAGCTAATTGTTGGATCTCTGTGTCCATGGAATAGAAAACCACTTGCAAGTTAATAAATGCAAAATACAGGGCTGCTAAGGCTACACTGTTAAGCATTCATATGTCAAAATATGCTAAATTTGCAGATGGACAAACAGCAATAATTGTCCTATTGCAGGCATGCAGAATTACACAACAGTCTCGAATTCTCTGAATATGCACGGTTACCAAAATAATATGTTATGGCAGTGTTCATTGCTTCCTAAAACAAAGGGAATATTGGGTGAAAACAGATATGCATGTAACACCACTTTATCATTTCTTAAGCATGTTGCAGGGCTGCAATGGTGCCCTGTGCAGCCTTGCAACATTCTAAAGCAGAAAACAGGTGCATGTCTGTTTTCACCCATTGTTATGCCTATGTTCAAGAGGCTAGAATTAAAGCTGGACAGCTATTTTAACACTTTCAGGGACCTTGGAACTCTGACTGGGCAGCTTTAATTTTTCATCTAGGTTTTTGTGTGTGTGCATTTTTGCATATTAATCTTTGGCAGAGTAAAGAAAACAGAACAAATAATTTTTAATTTTAGATGTAGACATGACTGAAGCACGTTTTTCCTTTCTTGAAGTCAGTAAATACTCAAAACAAGTCACATCTGAACACAATGTGCTCAGCAGTTTTAAAGTTATGAATATGTTGTTGATTTGCTCTGGAAAGTATGTTCTAGAATGGTTGACAGCACAAGAGACTGATCCAATGCAGTGCATCCGTGGGTGGGCTCCTGTGTGCGTCTAAGCACCAGATCAAATTGTGATGAACAGGACATAAACTACTTTATCCAGCATTAATGAGACACAGCTGTGTAACTGAAGGACCGCCAAAGGAATTGGGATAAAAAAGTAATGCTTATTTTCTAGCCCAGTCAAACACACAGTCAACCTATGGAAATCATTGCCATGGGATTTTGTGAAGGTCAATAAATTAACAGCATACAAAAAAAGGATTGGATAAGTTCCAGAGAGGATAGGTCCATCAATGACTACTAGCTAGGGTAATGCAGAGTGTCACATCTCTGACTGCTGAAGCTTAGTGTGAATAACACTCTGTATGTGCCCCACGAAGCATCAGATGCTGGGTTCTGTCCGAGACAGACTACAAGCATACGTGTGCCACTCTTCTGTCTCACTCTCATACACAGAACTTCATACCATTGCTAATGGACCATTGGTCTGACCCACTGTGGCAGCTCTTATGTACTTATGTTTTCCTTACAAAAGTCAAGATTACAAGAAGTCAATAAATCTCTTATGGCAATGGTCCATACTGACTTATGGCAAATGTCCCACTGATTCTGGTGTTCTCATTCTAGGAGCTAACAAGTTACTCATCCCCAGTGGCAGAGGTAAGATTAAGGTCAATGCTAACGACCCCACTTGTTAGTGAGGATGAACTGTGCTAAAAACTATGGATGTTTTTAAACAAGCAAGGTGATGGGGGTTGTGGGGGTGATCTGTGGCCGCGGAGTGGCCACACGGGTGGAGTGCATGGGGAGAGATTCTAACACGTGACTCCCAGCATGGCTACCGCAGCAGCCCCCTCGGACTCCCCCGCCATGGACCATGGGGGAGGGGGAAGGGTCCCAGGCTGACCTTGGGAATTGACATGTCCTGGTGTGAGTGCTGGGGAACCTGGGCTCTCCAGCACTCACGGCCTGTTCCTGTGACTTGCAAAGACCGTGTCCCCTGCCCACGGTGCTTATGAGCAGTGGACTGGTCTGCTGGCATGGCTGGCCACCCCAGTTCATATGGGCAGTGGATAGGTGGTTGCTGGTTTCCACATACCTTTTTGGCTTGCCCCTCACGGTGCACTCTGGATTTCTCGGCAGTGTGTCGTGAGTGGGTGCTGAGTGGCTCATGGGAGCACGGATCCCCCCTGCACCACCTTCAGGCAAGTAGTCGGATGAGTGGTTCCTGGGTGGCCTTCTGGGGTAGTATCTCATTTAAAACACCCTACGTTTCTTCAGGTACATGTGGACTAAAGCCTTACTAGCATCCATTGCAGATTAATCCATGTGCTTAACTATGTTGGGATCAATGCTTGGTCTTCACTTACATTTTCACAGGGATGCCAGACTTTGCACATGCTGCTGTACACACTATGCTCACCTAACTACCAAGATATTTAGTATCATACATTTTAAAAATTATTATTTATTTAGATATTTATCCTGCCCTTCCCTTGTTTCGATGTCAGTGCCAGACAGGCTTTTGGTGAGGGGGATGGGTGAAAGGTGAGTAGGGTGTGAGGCAGGGAGGTAGAGGTTTTTAAATATATTTTATGCTATCCCCCTTTTGATTTGTTTTATAGATTTTATATGTTATTTTAATGATTTTTTTGTGATTTTAAAAATTATTTTATGTTTGTAAGCCACCTCTAGGTGGGGTACAAATCATGCAAATAAATAAATAAATAAATGGCTCAGGGTGGCTAATAACATATATAAAAACATATCAAATCCATAAATACAGTCAAATACAACCCTCCAAAACCTCCAACCATCCTACAGCCCCCCACAAAACCACTTATTACCACCTCCCCCTGTCCCATGTCAACCTTCCTCACAACCCTACCCCATCCCACCCACCAAACTCCCCATCCCTGCCCTATCCTTAGTAATTGATATTAGAATTCATTCAGGAGCCTGATTATCCCATCAGTCAGCTTCATGCATCCAGGAGTTCCTGGCTACCAGATACAAACTCACATAACTAGACCATAGCATACGTGTGCCACTCTTCTGTCTCATTCTCATACACAGAACTTCATACCATTACTAATTTATTTCTTCATGTAGGTATTATGCCATATCCCTTCCCAGGAACAGGCTGGGAGATGGTTTCTCAAAGGGGCATTGTAGTAACTGCTAACATACATAAAATGACTGACTATGTTCGGTTGGTGTCATCATGTCAGCCCTCAGGAACAGAGTAAACTCTTACTAGTACAGGTATAATCTGTAAGCAACAGCTACACATCTGAGGAACATAACTTCTCAGAGATTCAGGCAGAACACACTTATTAGTGATATACAAGAGGAGCTCTACTACAGACTTGACCATAACCATTTTCCTGATGCCTACAGACTAAAATACACAGAATTTATGAGTATTTTCAGAAGTGATGCTACCACGTTTACCACACTTTACCAGACCTAACCCCACCCTGGGGTCACAACCATTGTCACTTCTGTTCGGCCGCCAGATGTTCACCACGTTTTGTCCCAAACCGTGGTAGCAGTTACCACCGGTTGTGATCTTGGAAAATCACAGGGAACAGCCAGTGGTAAGAGCTATCATGGTTTGGGGCAAAGTGTGGTAAGTGCACCATCTTGTTTGTTCTGGGTACCGGCCTACCCTGGGGCGGGGTGGCAGCCATTACCCTGGATTGGGTCTAAGTGTGGTAGCGGCACTTCCGAAAATACCCTATAATTTTATCTGTGATAGTGCCATCTAGTGATACTCACATAACCGTCAAATTTGCTAAAATCAAATAATTCAAAGGTAGAGGATGGGAAAGTGTTACAACATCCAACTTCTATGAATAACTGTCCAGACAAATTAAGAAACCATTAACAAGGGAATGATAAAGTCATCCCTTTGAACTTGTGTGTCATACTGCACGATACCCTTCATGCCAAAGACTCCCATTTTCTTTAATGGGTATTGAATCAGACATATAATATTATCAACTATCTGTACCTTCACACATCTGTGAAATACAGAAGTGGCCTTGGGTTCTATGTGACACCAATATTTGAGACCGTGTAAATGTCAAGACTTCTCACAGCTTTCTTTAGAAAATAAAAGAAACACGTTAGGTTTTCTTGTTGGAAAGACAGCATTCAGAATGTGCACACATACTGATCACTGGGTTTATAAGTTTGTCAGAGTGAGTTCCCCTAAATGTTACTGGTTATCACGAGGCTTTTGTGTTAGCCTGAGCTTTGGGGTTTACAAAGAATGATGCTATTGGCCTGCTTGACTTATTCTTAGAATACCTCCACTGCCACCCACCAGGGTTTATGTGAGGGTACTTCTGGCTCTTGGATGGATGCCTGCAGCTGAAGGAGTTCTGCTGAGTTGTTAATATGGCTTCCAGTGAATAGTGAAGCTGCCAACTCAGGTCACATTCACATCTGCAGCGGCGAGACCCGTAAGGGAAGACGCGGCAGCAGGGAGGAGCCGGAGAGCAGAAGAAGAGCCGGTGCAATGGGGATGTGCCACGGCTTCCCTCGTGCATGTCAGGGAGCAAACTCCTGCCCTGACAAGCGCAAGGGAAGCCGCAGCACATCCCCATTTGCACCGGCTCTTCTGCTCTCCGGCTCCTCCCCGCTGCCACATTTTCCCTTGTGGGTCTCGCTGCCTCAGTCGCATAGGGTGGAATGAAGCAAGGATGGAGTAAGGTGATAGAAGTTTATGATTTATGTAATACCAGAAGCTTATGATTATCAGAAATATTTATATTTATTTATTTTATTTATTTTATTTTTGCATTTGTATGCCGCCCCCTCCTGCACATGCAGTTTGGGGCGACTAACAACATTTTAAAACATAAAATTAACCCCACATTAAAATAACCCCACCCTAACCCACCCCGTCTTCCTCAGAAAAGGCCCAGCGGAACAGCTAGGTCTTACACTGTCTACAAAAGGAGGGGAGGTCTACGGCCAGGCAAATCTCCAACAGGAGGATGTTCCACAGCCACAGAGTGGCCACCGACAACGCCCTCCTCATGGCCAACACCTGGGAAACCTCAAGGAGGACGCACCTGGCCGACCGCAGAGGCCGATTCAGAATCTGGAGGGTGAGGTGGTCCTGCAGGTAGGTGCGGCCCAGGCCATTTAGGGCTTTAAAGGTCGAAACCAACATCTTGAATTGGGCCCAGAAGACTATCAGCAGCCAGTGCAGAGAACAGAACACTGGAGTAATGTGCTCACAATGACCCGTCCCCTTAAGGAGATGAGCTGCTGCATTCTGCACCAGCTGCAGTCTGCACGCACTGCAGTCTCCAGACCGTCACCAAGGGTAGCCCCACATAAAGCGTGTTACGGTAGTCTAATCTTGAGGTAATAAAAGCATGGATGATTGTGGCAAGGTCCAAGTCCGAAACATATGGCCTAAGTCATCGTACCAGCTGTAATTGGCAGAATACACCCTTAGCCACAGCCACCACCTGGACATGCAGGCGGAACTGTGGATCTGAGACTACGGACCTAAGATACCAGGAAGGACGGACCCCATCAATGATGGGGGCCATCACTCCCCTGGCTTTCCCCACAACCATCACCTCCATCTTGTCGGGATTCAACTTCAGGCGACTCACCCTCATCCAGTCACCCACAGTCGACAGACACCGGGTAAGCACTGAGACTGCCGGACCTGAGTCTGATGAAAAAGGGAGATATAATTGGGTGTCATCAGCATATTGATGACACCTTACACCAAACTCTCTGATGACCACCCCCAAGGGCTGCGTATACACATTGAACAGGAGAGGTGAGAAGATAGAACCTTGTGGGACTCCACACGTGAGGTCCTGGGGAGAAGATGACTAATCACCCAGCACCACTGGCTGAGTTCCCCCGGCCAGGAAGAAGCGGCATCCTTCAAGAAATATGCCATGTATCATGTAAAAAGCAATATTCCTGCAATTCTAATATGCATGTATGTTGACCAGTGCTGCTTGATGGCACTTTAATCTTCATGGAACACTAAGTACAATGATAAAAGAAAAATTACAAATCAGAATTTAGAAAAGTTAGGAATATAAATCCTGTAAGAATCATAGAAGCAATTTTGAGGGCAGAAAGATTCAAGTAAGGTAAACTCACAATATAGCTTATGGAGCAATGGGTGCAAACACAACCCAGTCTGTATCATACAAAGTGATTTGATGAGTCCTTAATAGCTACTCCGCACAATCCTTTCAGGATGTTGTTATTAGTAGACAAAGCTTTGGAAAATGATGCTAGAAATTATATTAACATGGAATAATAAATTGATCTTGACCTTTATAAGCCAAGATCTGAAAACAGAGTCAGTTCACTTTGGTACTGTTTACAAGGAAGAATCTTGAACTGGGAACATGAAAAGGACTTTGCTATGAACTGAACTTGAGGCTGAGCTTTAGAAATTGTGGTTATATAGATAGTGTTATGCTAACCCTTTGCTCTGAACAGAAACTCTCTAGAATTAGTGAACCAATTTTTCTCATTGATTACAACATTAATCTGGTTTCAAAAAACTTTCTTTTACTCTATAGCGGAGAACACCCCAAATTACAGATGGCTAGAGGTTTGCACTTGTGAATCTGACTTGGTGTGTTTGGCCCAACATGCACTCTTGCAAAAGTGAATGAGACACCCTAGTTGCAAAAACAGTAGCCTGGGAAGATTAAGAATGGGGAAACTGAGTAACAGCTTTGTTTGGAAGTGCAGTGGCATGTCGGAATAATTCCCACTTACAGAAAATGTCCATCGGTCTGAGGCATGAATATGGAATGCTGTTTGATGGCCAGACCTAGAGGTGGTATAATTTGCTGGATCTTCCTTAACATCAATGAAGAGGGAACGTCATTACATTGGTATTTTTAATGGGGAATAGTGATTAAAATGCAGTGATCCAGTGACAATGGAGAAAACGCAGTGAACATGGGTGCCATTAATAGGACTGCGCCCTATGTATATTTTCCCAGGCTATTTCTAAACCAAACATGTTACAGGGCCTGTATTGGTGCCATAGGTGCCAATGCAGGCCCTGCAACCTGTATGCTTCAGAAGTGGCCTGGAAAAATATACATAGGCGACAACCCTAGTGTCATATGATCCAAAGCGAATAGTTTGGAAGACAAGATAGCAAACTAAAATATTTGGAGAGAAGATTAAGAAACAACAGGGAATACTATCTCTACTGAATTGTATGGGGAAGGAGAGCTGCAGCTTTGGTTATAGCCTAATGTAGTCTGTCTGTCCAGATCATCCAAATATTGTACAAGTTGTCCAGTGAAAAATAGGCAGCCAGGGTCCTTCCTAACATTTATAATGTTACAAATGTGTAACTTTGTACATAATAAAGGAGCAGCAATGGTCACCCAAGTTGTGGATTTGGGGAGTTTGAGGGCTTGCTTTGAAGCTCTCCTTTAATGATTTCAATTTTTAGTTGATAAGGATGGAAAGGTGAGCTGAATGGACTTGCACAAACTGTCCTTAGCACCTTTAACACCTGCTTTATCTGTTAATGCTCTTAGTGTCGGTTCCATGATTTGACTTTGGGTTATTTTCATCTTACGCAAGTGACAGGAATGATGTGCTATATATAACTGGAAGGAATCACAGAAATATCATACTTCAGCCAGTGCTATGAGAGGTTGAACTGCAGTGAGTTTTCGTTCCAGTGCATTCAGTTTAATTTCTTTTGGTCACCTCTGAAATAGCTCTAGCTTTTGAACTGCACAGAGGCGAGGGTATGTTTAATAGAATTATAGAATCTTAGAGATGGGAGATACTACGAGGGTCATCCATTCCAACCCCCTGGTTGGATGCAGGATGACTGAGGGAGTTTTTACATGTGACGGCGGCAAGCCTACATCACAAACTTATTTCGTCTGGAGTCAGACCACCACAGCAGCTGGGACTGGGACTGGGTGCCGGCCCCCAAACTGACATGACGGGGACTGGGCCGCCAGGAAGTGAGGGGGAGATGGACAGACATGCAGCCACCTGCACACACACACCCCCGCCACGGACAGCCATGGCAGCCTGTCGGGGTGGCTGCTCCGACCCAGCTGGGAAAAGCTGGGTTGAATCCTGGCCATGTTGGTGGCGGCTGGCACGGGCTGTGACTTGGAGACTTTCCTGAGTCACAGTCCAGACTTGCCGCCAATACGGTTGGGATCTAGCCCGTGCCAACATCTGGCAACTGGGAACAGACGTGATAATGACCCATGAATTAAACCAGGTCAAAGTGGAGTAAAGTGGGCCACCGTTATGTCTGAAAGCTCCCTAAAGCTACAACATCCCCAACAGATGGCTGTCCAGCCTCTTCTTGAAACCCTCCAGTGATGGAGAGCCTACAGCCCCCTAGGCAACATGTTCCTTCCATTGCTGAACAGCTCTTACTCTTAGGAAGTTTTTCCTTATATTTAACCAAATTCTACCTACCTGTAGCTTGACCCCATTATTTCTAGTCCAGCCCTCTGCAGCAATGCAGAATAATTCCTTGCCATCATCTTGGTGGCAACCCTTTAGACATTTGGAGACTGCTGTGCCTCCCCTCAGCATTCCCTTTGCTAGGCTAAACATACCCTTCCACCTTTCCTCAGAAGGCTTGCTTTCCAAACCCTTTATCATCTTTGTTGCCCTTCTCTGAATCCACTAAAATTTGTCAATGTGCTAAAAAGTAGGCTCCCAAAACTAGACACAATACTCCAGGTGAGCTCTTGCCACTGCAAAACAGAGTGGAATTATTACTTCTGCTGACTTGGAAACAATGCTTCTGTTAATGCAGCCTAAAAATTGCATTAGCTTTTTTTTTTTTTTTTTGCATCTGCATCACATGTCCAGTTTGTGATCAGCCACAATCCCTGGGCTAAGCCAGGTATCCCCCATCTTGTTCATTTGGTTTCTCTTCCCCAAATGCAGAACTTCACAGTTATCTCTGTTGAATTGCATTTAGTTAATTTCAGCCCAGCTTTCCAATCTAACAAGATTTTTAAAAAGTCTAATTCTATCTTCCAAGGTGTTAGCTACCTCTCCCAATTTTGTGCCCTCTGCAAACTTGATCAATAGTCCCTCCATCCCTTCCTCCAAGTCCTTAATAAAGATGTTGAATAGCACCAAACCCAGGAGAGAACCCTGCAGGATCCCACGCAACACCTCCCTCCAGTTTGATGATGAACCATTGATATGAGTATGGCATGGTTTTTCCAGACCTGTACGAAAAATCAGGTTTCACATATTCCTAATGAGCCACTCTGTTCAGTTGCTAGGATCTTTAAAATCAGGACGTGCTGGAGCCCTGCCAACAATCTAAGCAGAGTTCAGTTGGGTGAAGTTAGTATTTGGATAGGAGATAGCGGGGTGAGATATGCAAATCTTGACAGGAGACTTATGAGAAATACAGGTCGCAGGGCTGCACTGGCACCAATGCGGCCCTGCAACCTGTATTTCTCATAGGTTTCCTGTAAAATAATTGCATATCTGGCCACCCTTATAGGAGATCACCATGTATGTATTTGCTGCTGAAACAAATACAGTGGTGAGTAAAGACTGGAAACTACAATGAGAGCTACTTGCATAGATCGTGCCTGCTGATGAAATCAGGGGCTGTTTGCAGTAGAAAGGGATTGTGTTAGTGCTAGCAGAGGAAAGGGCATTCTGAGTATTGTAACTAGATGGATCTACAGGTGCAAAGAAAGGAGACAGACCATGTGGAGAGCAAGACTGCAGAGTACAGGGAGTGAGAGGAGGAACATTTTCTGTCCTGGCAGCATGTGGGCACAAAGGGAGAAGATACCGAGCTCATCTTCCCTTAGCCCTACCAAGTCTTTGGTCTGTATGGCCCCATTTTTATACTTCAATACCATTTTGTTCCAGTTTTTCTAAATCCATAAGTGTGGTATATTTGTCAGTTTAACTTTCTTCTATTAGTCTGTTCTATTACATATTTGATGCAATCGTCTTAAAAACACTTAAGTACTTTGTGAGTTTCCTAAAAAACAAAAAACAAAGATGTATTCTACAAGAGCCAGTGTGGTGTCGTGGATAAGATGCGGGACTTGGACCTGGGAAGCCACGATTCAAATCCTGCCCTCACCACACCCTCACTGAGTGGCCTTGGGCAAGGCACAGCTTCTCAGCCTAGAGGGCCTGTGTGGTGTAGTGCAGAAGGTGCTGGACTTGGTCTTGGGAAACCAGGGTTTAAATCCTGTCCTAGCCAGTAATTCACAGGGTGGCCTTGGGCAGGTCTCAGCCTTAGTTCCCCATTTGTAAAAACGGGAATGTGTGTCTGTGTGTTCCCCACAGCCGTGTCCATTTTAAATGGTAAGCCCACTGGGCAGGGATCTGTCTCTGAAAATCTTTGACTACAAAGCGCTGTGTACACCTAGTAGTGTTATAGAGAGGAGGAGGAGTACACAAGGTGGATTCCCAAACTCTTTCATAGCATGAGCTTAAAGGAGAGTATGTTACCAACTTTTTACACATTTGGCAGCTACAATTCTCTCATGAAATAGTAACATTAGGAGAGTTTGGGGTCAAAATAATCAAACTCAGGTGCCTAAAATTAGACTGCTAATTCTGTAGAGTTAGGCACACCTAGATGTGTCTTGAAACTAATGAGAATTGCAGGCATTCACCAGCATATTTAAACACTGGGTCACTTTCATTCAAGTGACTAATTATGTAAAAGTGCCTTCAAACACTTTTAGCTATCTATCACACTGTTTTCATGGAAATAAGTAAAACAGCTGAAACAGTGGGTGGAAATAAATGGACGATAGTCTACAGGAGTCCTGTGTCTGGTCCGGGCAGCCTGCACGTGGGGTTTCCCACAACAAACCCAATATATAGGCAGGTTCCGCACTCCACCCAGAACCACGACTCATAGCCACAGAGAATTCTGGGTCCAGGAAGCTCCCCCTGCTGTTTGCTTCCTGATTTTATATTTTTTCTGCCCTTGGAGCACCATTTTTGAGCACTCCAAAGTGAAACTAAACAGTAGAGGTCCCAGAGAGAACTTGCTGCTCTGACCACTGAAAAAATTATAGTGAGTTCAAGGAAAAACTTATAATTGCCATTCACACAGTTAAAAGAAAAAGTTAAGATATCAAAATAACGAGAGAGAAAAAAATATCTCAATGGAATGGACCATGATTCTAGATTTTAATACTGAAACACAACTAATTTTATGTTTGCTAACATCAGGAAACTGAAAATGTTTGGATAAAGAATTTAAACAACAAACACAACTTTGTCCGTCTTCATTCTTGCAGCCCTTGGGAAACCCAGTGCACATGTTAATGATCCAGGGAACATTTTGAATAGTGCAGTTTTTCTTTAAGGAGAAGAGGAAACGCCTGAGGAAAGTTACGCCTGAAAGATACGCCTAAGGAAATTCTTAAGTCTACAGAAATCTTGGACGTTTGTTATGACTTTTCTTTCTTTAAGAGATTACTTTACTTAAGGCTTCCACAAACACCTTTGTACCAGCATGTGATTTCTTGAGTATTACTGGAATTGTTTAGCTATTTTTGGTTTTACTAGATTTACAGTTGCCATTTTTGCCATGGACTTCAGTGGTTGGAGAACGGTGCCTTTAATGTCTTTACAGAGCATGAGCTTAATTTCTTCTCAGAAAAGGCAAAACCAACTTCCAAGATTGCTGTAGACGTAAGAATTTCTTCAGGCATAACTTTAGTGCTTGTTCTACAAGGTAGTGGCCCATTACATGGACGACCACCCATCTCCATCCACGGAGGCACCTCAGTTTTCTCCAATGCCTCTGTGGGTGGGTGATGGGTGAAGGTGGGTGGAGTGCAGGAGCATGCATGCACCACCCCACCTGCTGTAGCGGTTGTATGGATGCCCCCGCCCCACCCTACCCACCCGTACATGTGGGCAAGAGGGGATGTCCGTGTAAAAAGGGCCATAGGTACTGTGGGCAGGGGACATGGCCTTTGCAAGTCACAGGAACTGGCCCTGAGGAGCCCGGTTACCCAGCGCTTCACTTCCAGCAGCAAAGGGACAGAGCTCTGGTTTCTTTCCCACCCAGAGAGTCACCACTCTCTAGAAGTCACCAGGGAGCAAGAGCCACCAGTGCTGAGCCTGCGGAGCCCAGGAGCCTCCACATTGTATGTCACCATTGCATCTTGTGCTGCCCTGCCACTGACCCAAGCTGTGCCCGGGGGTGGGGGAGAGGGGTAGAGCCTGGAGGCTGTCCTGAACCTGCCTGCCCCAGCTGGCACCCACCCACCACCTTGGCTGCCCTGGGACTGGGCTTCGTGTCTACCCAGGGCTCTTGCTGCCCTGCCATCATTGTTGCCCCTGTTGGGGGAGCAGAGTCTGACCTGAGCCTGCGTGCTTGGCTAGAGCCCAACATGGGGCTGCCACTGCTGGCTTCCGTCTGACCGTGCCTGGAGAGCATCCTCCCACACGGTGAGACAGCCAATCATAAGTGGAGGAAATGAATTGAATCAGTCAAATTGGGGGTGGGGAACTGATTATCTGTTTCCATTGAATTGAACCGAATTGCAGGGAGATGAATGAATTTATGCTTAAAATCATGCATGCAAATTATGCAGTGCTCCTGAGTGGTCACCTACATCATTCCAGTGCTCATCACTGGTAAAAGCTTGAGAACCCCATGACTAGAGTTTGAGTAATCCAGATAAAGTTCTTCAAATTTTATAATGCTCCAAAGCCCATCCCACAGTTTTAAAATCAATGAGACAGCAAAGCTTCCAGAGATAGTAGTTTCTAGTCATTGAGGAAAGGGGAGTCTATGTTTTCCCACATCTCTTGCTGGTAGGGCAAGGGCCTTCTGAAACTAGCAGCTACCTACTATTTTTGTTGCTAGACACAGGAGATAGCGTACATTTATTGGGAATTAAAAGCTAATGAAAATGAAATGCTACACACAGGACTCTCACATTTCTCTTTCTTCCTATTTTTCTAAAATGGAAATCCATTTCCAACATCCCTACCTTCAATTCTTAGCATGTTTTACTATCATTCCCTATTAAAAGATTAAATATCTTTGACGTGATGGACATTTGCTAGAACACTTGCCAATAAGGGGTTTTTTTTGGCTCAGAGGATTTTTAGGTCACTGGATCAAATCTGCTCCAAGTCGCTATCACGCAATTGACATTAACTGACCTGCTTGTTGGCAGCCACAGCAGATGCCAAAGGCTGGAAGTGCCAAAAAATGATCAGTTTCTTCTGTCCCGCCAGGTCCGTGTTGAAACACATTGGCGGGCAATGAGGGGATAAACAGAAAATTGAGCTAGGAGTAGTTCAAAGAAGTTCTCCCACTTCCCCAAGATTTTTTTAATTGATAGAGGTTGGGGTTGGGGCAAGGTGTCCAGAGTGATTCCATGGGTGTTGGTTAGTTTGCTTCCATACTGAAACATGGATTTCTGGTCTGGGTTCAATACGTTGGCTGAGGGCACTTCTGGGTGGTAATTACGACAAATCAGGAGCAAATAACTGCAGCCTGGTATCTGTGCAAAGCTTTAGGCACAAATAGCAGAGTGTGGCCCAAGGCTGCTCCTACTCAGCAGACCAGTGGATCCAATCGTATCAAACTTACTAAATGCCTAGGAGGAGGAGTCAACAGGAAACTTAACCAAGTATCACCCCTTTTCTCCTTCCCCTGTCACTCCTTTAGGTAAGAGGAGAAGAGGTGCCATTCTTTGACAAGGTAACTAGTTCAGTTGACAAGGGGAATGCAGTAGACGTCGTATAACTCAACTTCAGTAAGGCCTTTCACATGGCCCCACATGACATTGACCCTTTTAAAAATGAGATGCGCCCAGTCATGCCTACGCATGCCCATGCAGTGGACATGAGTGGGTGCGTCACATTTGAAAGTGGCAGCGCGTGGGTGTGCGTGTGCGCCTGCGTAACCTCCACCTGCACACCTCCACCCGTCGCTCCTGCATGGACAAACTGGTGAAAACGCAGGTTGTTCTGGGTGAGGGCATGTGTGGGCATGCATAGGGGATGGATATGTGCCCATGTGCCCCTGCCCCCCTCATCGCCCCCCCCAGCAGTGCACCCATGGACACCCCCCCCCATCCACAGCCTGTTTAAAAAGGGGCATTCTCATAAGAAAGCTGGAGAAATGTGAGCTGAATTGAATTACAATTAGATGGGTTCACAGGTGCATAAAAGGCTGTACTTAAAGAATAATAATTAATGGAATAGTATGAATTTGGGAGGAGGTATCAAGTGGCATTCCACAGGAATCTGTCCTGAGTCTGGTCCTTTACAACATTTTCATTAATGATTTAGAGGATGGGGTGTAGGGTATACTCATCAGATTTGCAGATGACACAAAATTGGAGAGGATTTCAAACAATGTGGAGGACAGGATTAGACTACAATACAATCTGGCTAAACTTAGCGATCTGGACTGGAAGAAACTAAATGAGCTTTAACAAAGACAAGTGCAAACTGCTACAGATAGGAACAAAAAGCCCAGAAGCACGAATGTAAAATGGGGGATAACTGGCTAGGTAATGGTACTGCAAAGAATTATGTGGGCATTATGATGGATCATAAACTGAACTTGAGTCAACAACATGATGCTGTCACAAAAAAGGCAAATGTCATTTGGGGCTGCATTAACAGGCGCGTTGTTTTCAAGATATGGAAGATGGTGGGGTAACTTTCCTCAGTGATGGAGAGACATTCAGAATACTGTGTTCAGTTTTTGGGGCACCATGCTTTAAGAAGGCTGCTGACAAATGGAGAAGATTCAGAGGAGAGCAGCTAAGATGATAAGGAGGCTGGAAGACAAGCCCTATGAGGAAAGGCTGAAAGAAATAGGTATGTGTAGTTTAGAGAAAAGAAGAGTAAGTGGAGAGAGAGTAGCAGTTTTCAAATATCTTTAAAGGATGCCACAAAAAGATGGTGAACATTTGTTCTCCAGTGCCACAAAAGATAGAATGAGAAGAAATGGGCTTAAATTCCAGCGATGGAGATTTTGGTTAGATATTAGGAAAAACTTCTTAACTGTAAGAAATGCTGAGTAATGGAATACGTTGTCCAAGGGGTTTGTGGCATCTCCTCCCTTGGATGTTTTCAAAACCTGGCTCAGCTAACATCTATCTGCCATTCTGTGGGCAGAGAATATCCTGCCTTGGAGCAGGAGGTTGAACAAGGTGACCCTTGAGGTCCCTGCAGTTCTATGATTCTATGAACTCCAAGAGGAGAAAAAATGGATGAAGATATGTCTACTGCTGAAAACAGGGGAGAGGAGATGTCAGCATCTCTCTGCCCACAGCACTGGAACTAACTAAATATGGCAAAGCCAAAAAAAAAAGGAAAAGGTCTGAAGGAGAGGAAAGTAGAAGATCTAGTTAACTAATGAGATGTGTGCATGAAAGAGAGGGAAAGGATCCTATTTTCACTATTTTTTCTTTAAATATGCCCGACTATAAAAAGGGAACAAGCTCCAGCAATAGTGGGAAACTAAAATGTAGCGGTGAGATGTCTGTGTTTATGTGTTTACACAGCCTGAGTTGAGAGCTCAGCCAGGTTTGGATTACAGAAATCAAGACTAGTTGCTTGCAAGGCTAGGAGAAGCGTAGACCAACCTGCCAAGTCAGTGGCAACAAGATTACACGCTAGTGGCACCAAAACTGACCAATGTCTGACAGTTCCAACAGTCCAGTAGTGCCAGGGAGCTGCTAACAATAATCTTCCACTCTGCCCTAACTTCGGAGTATGAATACTAGGGGTGGGCAATACAGATCTAGATTAATCCATAACTGCTTGTAATGGGCCATTATGGATTAATCCATACCCAATTGCAACAGTGGCAAGACGCACATTGCAGTTCAGTTTTAAACCTATAGGGGAAAAAAAAATTGCACATGAACAAAATGGCCACCAGACCATTCTGCACATGTGTAACATTTCCCAAAATGGCAGCATCAGCATTGCCACCATTTTGGAAAAAGGCAGCCAGTCTTTACAAGTGTAGTGGCCATTTTTCATATGCACAGGCTGACTGCCCTTTTCCAAAATTGCAATAATTGTTTTTTTTTAAATTGTTATTTTTAATTTTCTAATAGATTTAAATACACCGATCTGTAATCTGAGTCCATACTTAAATCTGGAAATTGCAAAACTGGATACACAACAAATCCCGAATCTGCAATTTCCTCTGGATGCCGGCCCCTAATGAATACTAGATTAATCACTGATGCCACCTCTTCCATCCTTCATAGAGGCCTGCCCCCCTGGCCTTCACTGTAACTAAGATAAGCAAATGCTACAACTTTTCTCAAATTTTATGTTTTGTAATTGATTGAAATGACCTTTTGGTTACGCAATAAAGTTTGTTATTACAACAACTTCTCAACTTCATGAATGTATCCCTGTCACCAGTATTTAATTTGTAACAAAATAAAATAATCATTGCTGGGGGCCAACTCTGCCCCAGAAGCCATGCATCCTTCCCCAGAAGACACTCCTCCTGGCCCAGGGTTTGTCAAAGCAGGGAAATGGACCCTCTTCTCCGGCTAGAAACCCAATAACTGGACCACTCTGCCTCGCTACAGCTGAATAATAAAACAGGAGTTTTTATGATTTAATCTATATGATGGTGAGGGTGAGGAGGACAGTCAAATAAATCAAATACAGTCAAATAAACAACCCATGGTTTTTCTGGTTTTGTTTCCAAACCCAAAATGGCCAATATTGGGCTTTTCCTGGTCTTTCACATTTCAGGGTGCATACTCCTACGGAGAACAATTCCTAGGTCTCATCCCCCCTTTGAATTAAATTGGTGGGGCTCAGCTCAGGCAAGACCCCCCCAGTTAAGCCCTGCCTGTCCCTCACTTTGCTTCCCTCCCTAATCTTACCTAGATTCTAAACCCCTTCGGGCAGGGATATGTCTATAATTAAAGATTGTACAAAGCCAGGTACATTGCTGGATCCATATAAATAAATAAATAAATAAACAAACAAACTGGATCAGGCCTCACATCAGAACAAACTTAGAAGAGAGGCATCCATGGTTTTCTGTGTTGAAGCTAGCAAGTTTCAACAAGATACTTCATCTCAGCATTACTTTACATGTAATATGTACATCATGTCCAGTTATTATTATTTTATTATTATTATTAACAAACATTTATATAGCGCCAGCAGTGTACATGGCACTTTACAAAGTAATAAAATAGAAACGGTCCCTACCCCTAGGGCTTACAATCTGAGCGACAGGAGCTGGGGGAGAGACATAGGAAGGGGAACAGAGGGAGAGACAAGGGGTCTAACATTCATGAAGATGCGAGGTCTCAAGTGCACGTACTTGGCTTGGTTACGATGAGAATGACAGCAGGCAGGTCCATGTGGCAAGGATAAGGGTAAACAAATCTTAGGTATAGGAATAGTGGCTCAGCGGGATAAAGAGTCAGACAGAGCAGAGCGAAAGAGGTGAGTTTTAAGGAGAGATTTGAAGGTATGAAGGAAGGGGGCAAGGCGGATGTGGACAGGGAGGGAGTTCCAGGCATGGGGGGCAGCAAGTGAGAAGGGACGAAGGCGCTTAGGGGAGCAGGGAAGGCGTGGAAGGGTGAGAGAAGGGACAGAGGAGGAGCAAAGTGCACGGGCTGGAGTATGGAGGGCGATAAGTGCAGAGAGGTAGGGGGGAGCGAGGTTGTGAAGAGCTTTATAGGTGAAGACTAGGAGCTTGTGCAGGATTCGTTCAGGAAGGGGAAGCCAGTGAAGCGAAGAGAGGAGGAGCTGCACATGGTCGAAGCGACGGGCGAGGTAGATGACCCTGGCAGCAGAGTTTTGGACAGAGATGAGGGGAGAAAGGTGAGACCGGGGAAGGCCAGAGAGAAAGAGGTTACAGTAATCGAGGCGAGAGATGACCAGAGCATGAACAAGAGTTTTGGCAGGCGAGACAGAGAGAAAAGGGCGAATCTTAGCAATGTTATGGAGGGAGAAGCGACAGGATTTAGCAACAGAGTCAATGTAGGGTTTAAAAGAAAGGGGTGAGTCAAAGATGAAGCCTAGGCTACGGGCTTGGGGGACAGGCAGGATGGTGACTCCATCAATAGTTATTGATAATGAGGAAGGAGAGGAAGGATGAGGGGGGAAGATAAGGAGTTCAGTTATCAAGTTATGAGAAAATATAATATTTTGAGAATGAGTTTTAAAATGCACAAAGATTTCCTTGTTTCTCTCACACAGAGGGCCATACTGTGATGAGGAGATACTGGGCTACATGTAAACTACAGGTCTAGCAAATATGTAAAGGTAAAGGTTAAACATGTATGTAATGTGAAAGCTGAGAACTAGAAACTCGCTTCATGCAATGGAGAACTACTAAGTCATGACCTTGAGCAACTGTGTAATCAGAAAAAGCCTAACAACTCTGAAGACACACTAGCCATAGATCATTGTGTTGCAAATGGATTTCTTCCTGTGGAAGTGACTGAAAGCACAGAGTCACCTGGTGGGAAAATTATACAAAGGACCCTGGAAAAGTACTTAAGGGAACTTGTTGAGATTGAGCTTCATCTGCATCAGAGCTTCATCTGCATCATCATATCTTACCAGCCAGAGAAGTGCTGCACCAAAGGAACTATGAATTAAGGACTCTTGGGATATCTAAGACTCGTACCCAGCCAAGCTTTCCACCATTGGCTGTGACATGAACTGAAATAGCCTTGGAACTTGATTAGGGTAAGCCTAAATTAGGAGAATCCAAGTACAGATAGGAATGAGTTATTGGTTATGTTGTTTTGATTTCTGCACTCTCGAGTATAATCTTGTACTGCATGCTTAGTCATTATTTATTCATTAAACTTCTTTTAACTGAACTTAGTATGGCCCAGTGGAATTGCTAATTCTAAGATTGGCAGAACACAGTTTGGGGTTAATTCTGTGTTTATCAACACAGGCGAACCTAGAGAGAAAGAGTCCGTGCAGGGAAACTCTGTGGCTGAAAAGGTGACAAGAAGGTTCACCCGTTGCAGGCTCAATCAGTTCTAGAGAGAGAGATGATCCAGTGAGAGTTGCAAGCCAGGGAAAGTGAGTCATGACAGCCTAGAATTGGGTAGTGAGACCCCAATCCTATGACACATACTGTGCCATCGTTTTTTCTATAGAACTATTGGTGTCAATGGCAGATTTTTGTATCAAAACTGATGGCATGATGTGGGTGTACATTATGAAATGTGTTAAGTCTAGCAATGGTCATTTGGATTGGGATTTGATTCGCAACTTCTCATAACGGATCAATCTGTACCGAACCACAACAGTGGGGAACATGCCCATTGCAGTTCGGTTTAAATAAATGAAAAATTGCTGCGCATGCGCAAAAGGGCCAGTGAACCATTCTGAAGATGTGCGGCCTTTCTCAAATGGTGGTGGCAGTTAGGGATGTGCGAACGCGGTTTGGAAGTTTGGAGTTTGGACTGAACTCAAATAGTTTGGTCGACCGAACCAAACTTTTGAACTGAACTTGAATTCGACCGAACTGTTTGGCCAAATTCAAACCAGTTCGGAAGGCCAAAAAACTTGGTTTTGAATGTACGAACTCGGTTCGGAAATTTGGAATTCGACTGAACTAGAATAGTTTGGTCAACTGAACCAAACTTTCGAACCAAATTTGATTTTTGAACCGAACTGAATTTCTGAACTCGGTTCTGTTCACACATCCCTAGTGGCAGTGTCACCACCATTTTGGAAAAGGGCAGCCAGTCTGCGCATGGACAGTGGCCATTTCGTGTGCACAAACTGGCTGCCCTTTTCAAAAATGGCAGTGACACTGTGAAACCATACACATGTGCAGAATGGTCCAACAGCCATTTGCACATGCGCCGTTTTAAAAATAAAATATTTAATTATTTTAAAGTTTAAATTGATTTAAATACAGATCCATATTTAAATCCAGAAATTATGGGATTTGAACCAAAAACAGAACCAAACTGCAATTTCTTCCAGTGGACTGCCCCTATAACACACGTTTGCTTTTCCTCATAGTATTTTTTCATTTAAGAAAAAAGAATTGTGAGTGTTGGCAAAACTTGTTGTTTGATGTTTGACCCCTATTGAAATTGACATGAACACAAACACTGACAGAAATTTACTGTCATCCGATACACACAGCTCACCCACACTGTTCCTTCGGCGTAACAAATAATTTCACAGAGATTTTTCTTCTTTTCCTCTTGTAAACTAAAAGTTGACAAGTTCATTGGTAAACAGAAAAGAACATTTTTTCTGAACGATATGTTCTGTTTAGTTCTGTTATTTACATGTTCTAATCGCAAGGAAATATTTACACGATCTCTCACCTATCACATTTGTGAAAAACCTCAACACACAGCCGTTCATTTACATAGCCTGCCAGGAACATGGGCCCAGTTCTGATTTCCATTACAAAGTGATGTAAATCAGGTGTAACTCCACTCAAGTCAAATAAAGTTATAATAGGTTTTCATTCATGTAAAAAGACTCAGAATTTGGTCCAAAGTTTTGACTCCTTACAGGGTCTAACATCTGAATTGCCCCTGTGTTAGAACTGCTGTTTTGGAAAAGAGAAGGATAACAGATGTTAAATGGATTTTCCTTTTAAACTTAGCTTTGCTGAAGTATTAAGTCCTTTATGAGGTTGCAAGGCACATATTATATATTGCGCCTAATTAAATTAGTAGCTTATTAAATTACCTAGCTTAAAAAGTAATAATTAACACCCTCTGCCTTTTTTATTTATTTAATTTTTTAAGGGCTATGAATGAGTTCAAGGATTGGTATTTGTGATTTTGTGTTTTTTATTTGTATTTGTGTTTGTATCTTGTACTTGCCTGGCTGCAGTGCTAGAAACTGCAATTCTGATACAGTGCTGCAGTTGAGGAGGGCTCACTACAGGCACCTCAAGCAGGGGCTAAGCAGAGTAGGGATGGGCGAACGCGGTTCGGTAGTTCGGTGTTCGGCCCGAACTCGGCCTGTTCGGACAACCGAACACGAACACGAACACGAACGCACCGAACGGACCGAACACCGAACACCGAA
>QEPC01005214.1:931577-964743 GCA_003113815.1 Sphenodon punctatus
GCACGAACCACCCGAACACCGAACGACCGAACACGAACGCACAACCCGATGGCGAACGAACCGAATGGCCGAACACGAACGTATGACCTGCCCGAACAACCGAACACGAACAGCCGAGACACGAACGACCGAACCGAACGGGCGAACACGAACGCGAGGTACGACCGAACGACCGAACACGAACACACGAACCGAACGCGGCCGAACCGAACGGCCGAACGCGAACACACGAACCGATCGCGGCCAAACCGAACGGCCGAACACGAACCGCGATCTGTTCGCCCATGCCTAAAGCAGAGGGTCAGAGAGCAGCCTCGCTCTGAGCTGGATATCTGTTGCAGTTTTGGGGGGGTCCAGTTTGAAATCCAAATACATAGACCCATGATGTGGGTTTCAGGCGCGAATGCCAAAAATAACTCTGTGTTTGTTTGCAGCAGGGACCACTTTTCTGTTCTACAGCGAGTGGCTAGGCATGGCCTGAGGGAGCCAAGAAGTAAATACAGGGTTGAGATTGTAGATCAGTTCCAGTGTGTGTAACGCAGGTCTCTCATCAAGTATTGTAAAAAACTGCTTCCTTCAGCTCTGTCTACTGAATGGTATTTCTGAGGGAACCGTTTCCCTTCATTAAACCATGTCTTATCCTGCCCTGCGAGGTAGGAAAGAAGTATTATTACTCCCACTTTACAGATAGGCAACCAAAGCCTGGAGAGATTAAGAGGAGATTTTAAATGCATAAGTGGCACTTGCGCATCTAATTCTAACATCTCATGAATCCTCTTCTACTGCCTTAATTTTTCTGAACATCATTGGGAATATTTTTATTTTAGATACTGGTGTGGATTTTGCAGCTTGAGCGTATATTTTGTTGTTAATCATACAATAAATAAATGGTGATATTGTATTTTAATCTCTCCATCGGCTGTAATTTCTACTTCTATGGAAATGAACATTTTCTGGCCTTTTTTCTTTAATATTTATTTATTTATAAAAACATTTTTATACCACCCCCCTGCCCAATGGCAGCCCGGGGCAGTGTACAACATATAATAATAATAATGGGTATATAAAAACAAATACCCATACCATAAAATCACATTAAATCCTCCCAAAGGCCTGGGGAAAACCCCATAAAACTACAAACCCCATAAAACCCCCACCCACTACCCATTCCCTTCACCAAATGCCTGGTGAAACAGCAAGGTCTTACATTTTTTATGGAAAGAAGGGAGATCCAGAGAGAGGTGAATCTCCACCAGGAAGAAGTTCCATAGCCGTGGCACGACCACCGAGAATGCCCGCTCGGACGTAGCCACCTGGGAAGCCTGGAGGACCTACAAATGGGTATCCCCAGCTGACCACAGAGGCTGATCCAGGACATGAGGGGTGAGGTGGTCCCACAGGTAAGTGGGGCCTAGGCCATATAGGAGTTTAAAAGGTAATAACCAACACCTTGAATCAGGCCTGGAAATCTATAGGCAGCCAGTTCAGAGATCGGAGCATTGGTGTTATGTGCTCCCGACGACCCGTCCTCGTAAGGAGATGGGATGCTGCATTCTGCACCAGCTGCAGCCTCTGGGTCATCACCAAGGGTAGCCCCACATAGAGTGTGTTGCAGTAATCCAGTAGCGAGGTGATGAATGCATGGATGATGGTGGCAAGATTGGAGTCCAAGAAATATGGCCAAAGGCATTGGACCAGATGTTATTTAGCAAATGCACTCCTTGCCACAGCTACCACCTGGTCATCCAGGCAGAGCTGAGAAGCAAGGAGAACTCCAAGGCTCTGAACCTTAGGAACCAAGGAGGGACGCACCCCATCAAAGATGGGAGCCTCCACTCCCTTGGTCCTTCCCACCAACATCAGCTCCGTCTTGTCAGGATTCAGTTTCAGACGACTCGTCCTCATCCAATCCCCCACCACAGCCAGTCGCCGGGTAAACACTGAGATTGCTGGGCCTGGGTCGGATGAAAACAAGATACTGCTGGGCATCATCAGCATACTGATGACACTGGACCTCAAATCCTCTCACAATCTCATGCAGCGACTGCATATACATATTGAACAGGAAAGGGGACAAAATAGATCCCCGTGGGACTCCACACATGAGGGCCCAGGGGGAAGATGTACAATCCCTCAGTACCACACGCTTAGAACTCCCGGTCAGGAACGAGCATAACCATTCAAGAACAGTTCCGCCCACCTCGGCACAGTTCCACAGGTGAATCACCAACATCTCATGGTCAACCATGTCAAATGCTGCTGACAGATCTAACAAAATCAGAAGAGTGGATTGACCCCGATACAACTCTCATCACAGATCATCGATCAAGGCCACAAGTGCAGTCTCAGTGCCATACCCCGGATGAAAGCTGGACTGCGAGGAATCAAGGAAGCCGATGTGGTCCAGATGCCCCTGGAGCTGTTGGTCCACTGCCTGCTCAATAACCTTCCCTAAAAAGGGAAGGTTAGGGACTGGCTGATAATTGGCAAGGGCGTCAATGTCAAGAGATGATTTCTTGAGCAAGGGTCGCATCACCGCCTCCTTCAAACTCCCCGCGACCCTGACCTCCATAAAGGAGGCATTTACAGCCCTCTCCAGCAACGGCCCCAATATCTCCCGGCTGGCTTTCACCAGCCAGGATGGGAAAGGGACAAGTTCATAAGTTGTGGCCCTCACAGCCCCAAGCAACTTCACCTCATTGGTGGATGATACCCACTGAAATGGATCCCACAAAACTGGACTAAACGGGACAGTCATAACCTCAGACACATCCCCTGAATTTAATGTGACTTTGAAGTCATGGTAGATACGAGTGAATTTATCAGCAAAACAGTTGATAAACATGTCGCAACGAGCACTGGAGATTCCAGTTCCAGGCAGAGAGAGGTTGGACTGACCAGTCCCTTCACCACCTGGAAAAGTTCAGCTGGGCTTGACTTTATGGACGATATGATGGTAGCCAAGAAACTCCCAAGAATGCCAGCAATGAATATGTACACAAGAGAAATAAATAACTTTAATAAAGTTTCCTTTTGATAAAATCTCCTTATTGACACATACATGCACATAATTTGAATAAGGATAAGAATATTTCATTGTGATCTGAACAGTAACTCTTCTGTGGAGAAACAGGATCAAATTTGGTGGTTGACGAAGTTGTTGAAAAAATTATGCCTATGTGACACCCCTCTTTTAAGACTTGCTATAATTCTGTGACCCCAGACAGCAACAAAGACATGAAAAGTATATCAAATATTAATTAAGATGTCACATCCAACAGTTTGGGAACTGCTGCATTAAAGGAAAGTCTGTTTTCAAAACAGCCAAGCACCCAGCAGTTCTCATTGAGTATTATAAGTGTTCAGCACCAAGACTGGCCCTAGAATTCATGGGACCCAAGGAGTGGTGACATGGAGGCCAAGGTGGGGGGAGGTGTTCAGTGTGGGTCAATAGAGTGGGGCAGGGCTTACTGGTGAGGTTGTTACGGGCCTGCAGCGAGCACCTGCCTTGCTGCTGCCCCAGGGCCTCTCTATTGCTGCTGCCCCTCTCTCCTATGGTAGGTGTTGCCTGGTCCTGCTGTTGTTACTAGGGCTCTCTCCCAGATACTTCTCAAAAGGGCCCTAAGGACTGTGGGCCCCGAGACCATGGCCCTGCCATAGGTGTGGCCCTGTAGTATTCAGTGCTTTTGAAAATCATGACACTTATGTGTCTACATATGGATTTATATGCCTAATTTTAATATCACTTCAAAAAAATCCCAATCCTCATTGAACCTATAAATAATAATATCACCGTAATGCAATCGATAACAAATGTATGGAGCTGGAGCATAAGAAAAGCCCTGGGAAAACTGGGGTGTTTTAAGGGCAAATTCTCACCAGAATTGTGTATCCCATTTCGCAATCCCATGCTGCTGCTGTGATTTGCTTGAAAGGAAGCTTCATGGCTCCTCCTCAGCCAGGAAGAGAGCTGGGGTTGTGACTCCCACTCCCCAGTCAGGAAGGGACCCAGATTTGCATGGGTGGCAGATTTCAAAGAGTATACTGTATTTCCTGATTTCCGTGCAGTGGGTTAAATTATAACAGGGCTTATTAAGAAAAGCAATCGCTTTAGTTTGGGTAGGAAACTGCTGGGTGAGGGAGATTCTGGAGAGGTAAGATCATGGGTAACTCCTTAAATCAGGATAATACAGAGAAGTCCCCAAACCTATGAAGATTTATCTGAAAAGAACCATTTCTGGGCTTTTGGAGATTCATTTAGCACTTATTTCCTTTCCTGTAACTAAGGGTACAGGCCCCCATCTTCAAAGTCAATGGCAAAACACCCATTGACTTTAATGGAGAAGGATTGTCCTGTCAGAGTGGTTTCTTACAGGCAACAAACATGAATACAAAAATATTTGATTGTCTCTATAACTAAATTCTCTGCCACATAAATAATTCTCTGCCACATAAATTCTCTGCCACATGTCCTACCTGGCATGTCCATATTGACGTGATAAGAAATCCATCATCTCTAAATACATTGAAGATTTCAATGATCCCACGGGAATAACCAAATACTGAGACACTAGCATCAGATACAGCGAGGTTAAATGTCAGGTAATCCATGGGCTGCAGGATAGTTCGCTGTTTATACAGTACAAAAATCACAATGCTGTTTCCAAACCAAGACATCCAACCTGAAAAAGAAAATTAAATTCCAAGTCAGTCAACAACAACAACAAGAAGAAGCAGAAAACAGTTCATTTTGCAAATTCAGGATGCAAACATACGATGCTCATATGTTCACTGATGGAGACACAGTAGTGGGTATGCTTTATTATAACACCACAAATCCACACTCCTTTACTCCAACACATTCTTCACTGTCACTCACATGAGTATCTAGGTACAGGAGCAATAGAATAAAAAGGCAAAAACTACCCAGAGCTACAAAATTTAGAATTTGTCCACTCTACTAGTTCCCTCTGCGTTCACCATGGCGGGGGTTTGGTGGTGCCCCCCCCTCTTGTGGAAGAAGGCGAGGAGGGAGGGATGGCTGTAAGGGAGTTCAGGGGAGGAGGACTGAGGTTGCCAAGCAACCAAATTGAGGGTGTCCGGGGCTGTCGCGAGAGCCAGGACTCCCGGGCGCCATTTTAGGCTCCCTGCTCACGTGCCTCACTTCGGCTAGGCGCGGAGCAGGGAACGACATGCAGGCGAGTCGGCGCAGCAGGGAAAAGGCAGTGTGCCTTGTAAATGGTGGCCCCCGGCCTTGTGTTCTCTGCGCTCGAGCTGCCAGGGTTGGGAGCATGGCTGAGGGCTTGTTGAGCTTCCTCCCCCCCCTCCTGCAAACCAGCCTGATACCAGGAAGGGGAGTTGCCCCTGAGGGCTTGTGGAGCCCCCCCTCCCCTGGATCTAGTGATCTATGGGACTTGCCCCCTCCCCAGGAAGGGGAATTGCCCCCGGAGGCTTATGGAGCCCCCCCTGGATCCAGTGAGCCCCCTCCCCCTCGGATCCAGCCTGATTTGTGGGACCAGCCCCCCCTTCAGGAAGGGAATTGATTGGGCAGGCCTGTGCCCAGAGGGCTTGTGGAGCCCCCCCCCAGAATCAGCCTGATTAACGCCCCCCCCGGAAGGGGAACTGATTGGGAGGGCTTTTGGAGCCCCCCCCCGAGCCAGCCTAAATTCACTGGATGCGCTCCCCTCAGGAAGGGGAAATGGGCAGAGGGCATCACAGGGGGTGATTGCAGGGGGGAGGATAGGTGAGGCCATATGGCCCCCTGCAATCGCCAGGGGCAGGGGAAAGCCCCCGCCAAGCGGTTCCCAAAGCCCCTCCCCAAAGGGGCCAAGACCAAAGGGAACCAGCAGGGTGAGGCCACACAGGAGGCAGTCTTCCAAGCCATGCAATGGACGTTAGTGGGTTATCAGGCCCGCATAGAGGAGCTGGAGGGTGGCCGGAGGCAAGTGACTGAGCACGAGGGCGGCAATGCGGGGATATTGAGCGAGGCAGTGGGTTTCTCTACCCCAGGCAGCGAAGAGGGCCCATGCCACCAGGGATGTGGGCGGCGTCGGGCCCTGCCATTTTGTTACAGGGATGAAGAGCCAGGGACCAGCAGACAGAGGGAGGAATTTCTGCCTAGCCACTAAGCGCAAATCGAGGCACTCAGAGAGGGGATGCAGGCGCTGACTGAGAGCCTGGAAGCGGCCCAGCATAGGCAGCGGGGGTCGGTGGGTCCCAGCAGGGGCCCGAGGCCCCGGTACGAGCATGAACCTGTGGAAGATGAGCAGGTTGATGACTATTGGTGGGAAGGGGACAGCGAACAGTGGAGAACAGGCCCCAATAGATACCAGGTACAAGAAAGTCCTGCAGTAATGTGCACGCATGAGGACAGGGCGAGGGGCCAGTATCCCCATGTGGGGAGTGGGGCAGTCACTCAGGGGGCGGGGCACACATTGCCAAGCCAAAAGCTGTGGTCACTTCCCGGCCCATGGGTACAGAGCAGCGGCACAGGTGTGGGGGCGGACCAGTGCTACGCGGGTAGGGCCTGGTGGTGCTGCGACCATAAGGAAGAGCCCTGCCCTCTGTCAGGTGGCTATGCTGATGTGTCGGCCCCACTAGGAGAGCATTTGCTCCATGCCACTAAGGAGAAAATCTGGAGTGGTGAATATATAGATATATTCTCCCTCCTTTTCAGCGACCCCATCCCTGACCCCAACAATAAGGATGAAAGGAAGGAAAAAGAGAGGTTTAAAAGGCCGAAGGCTGAGTGCACCTGGTCTAACTGGACAGCTGCCTATGCTATTTACATTGGGGTGGCGCTGGTTAAATTCCCAGAGCAGGGGTTGGAACTGATCAAATACTCGAACATCGTGCACCGAGCCTTTGATACAGGAGGACCCGGAGCTTGGCTGCACTACGACAAATCATTCCAGCGTAGGGCAGCCAACAACCTGTGGCTACGGTGGGATATGCATGCCCACGACATCTGGTTGGAATGTATTAGCTGCTCCAGATATGCCCCGCGTTTGGACAGTGGGCATGTGCTCTCCTACGCCGGGAGCATACACCAAGGTGAAGGGGGTCAGAGCGGGAGAGCAAGACAGCCACCAGTAGGGCCAACATGTTGGGATTTCAACAATGGGGGAAGGTGTTTTCGGGCCCAATGCAGATTCAAGCATGTATGCATGCAGTGTGCAGGCAACCATGCCACCTCCTTGTATGGCAGGTTTAGGCAGTATGGAATTAGAAACAGGGGCAGGCAGGCACCAGGCAGGGCCCCACCAGCCAAGGGGGTGCAACACAACCAGTGGGAAAGGGCACCAACCCCAGTACGGCATGAAGCCTTGCTGGCGGCGACACATGAATACCCAGATCAAGTGACCGCCAATTACATTGTAGAAAGATTCAGGATGGGTTTTAGGATTC
Source organism: Sphenodon punctatus (assembly GCA_003113815.1). Classification (NCBI taxonomy): domain Eukaryota; kingdom Metazoa; phylum Chordata; class Lepidosauria; order Sphenodontia; family Sphenodontidae; genus Sphenodon; species Sphenodon punctatus. The sequence continues at coordinate 938,985 of QEPC01005214.1, forward strand.
TGATGGAGGCCCCCCGCTATCATCTGGGTGCCAGGAATATGAAATCAGTGACAGGTAACGAGAACTAGTCCAGCAAAAAATCAATAAGGAAGTAAAGGAAGGAAGGATACAAGGTCCATTTGACAAGTTGCCTATCCCCAGTTGCCTATCCCCACTCTAAGGATATCCCCCCTGGGCATAATGCCGAAGACGACCCCGGGGGAGTTTCGCATGATTCATCACTTGTCCCACCCAAGGGGCGAGTCGGTGAATGATGTGATCCCTCCAGACCTCTGCTCAGTGAGGTTCACATCATTCGACTCAGCAGTTGAAATGGTGCGCTCCTGTGGAAGGGGGCCCCTCATCATGAAGTGCGACATTAAGTCCATGTTCTGACTCCTGCCAGTGCACCCTGAGGACTTTGAGCTGCTGGGCATGCAGTTCCAGGGTAAGTTTTACTTCGACAAGGCGATGCCCATGGGATGTTCCATCTCATGCGTGACTTTTGAGAAGTTCAGCATGGTTCATGAGTGGATCACACGCCAACGCGAGGGGCGGAGCCGGAACACGCATTATTTAGACGATTTCCTCTTCGCGGGAAGGGCGGGGACCATGGAATGCGCCCTGGTGATGAGCGCATTCCAGGAGGTCACTAAGTAGCTGGGAGTGCCATTGGCGCCCAAAAAGACTGAGGGCCCAACGACCAGGTTGACTTATCTGGGCATAGAGTGGGACACGGTACGCTCTCTGTCAAGATTGCCCGAGGACAAGCTCCGAGCGTTCAGAGAAGTGATAGCGGTGGTTTCGGTAGCACCTAAGGTAACAGTCAAACAGCTGCAGTCCCTCATGGGTAGTCTAAATTTTGTCTGCCGAGTCATCACGCCAGGGAGGGCATTTACGTCCCGCTTATATGTCCACATTGGAAGTGACCGTCCCCTGCATCACCACATCAGGGTGACGAAGGTGATGCAGGAGGATTTGGTGACCTGGGAGGCCTTCCTCCAGGGCTATAATGGAGTGAGCCTCTGGCGGCAGTGACTCCTATTGGAGGCTGAGCTTCAAATACACTCCAATGCTGCAGGAGGCCATGGGTTTGGGGTTTACGTTCGAGGGAAGTGGTGTGCGTCCCCATGGCCAGAGGCATGGGAAAAAAAGGGATTAACCCATGACTTGACATTCCTGGAGTTCTTCCCTATAGTGGTGGCAGCAGAGCTGTGGGAGGTGGAGTTTGCTAACAGAAGGGTCTTGTTCTGGTGTGATAACATGGCAGTGGTGCATGTTATCAACAAGCTGTCATCAAAATCAGAAAGGGTCATGAGGCTGGTCTGGCACTTTGTACTAAATGCCTGCAGGCAAATATTTTGTTCATCGCCAGGCATGTGCCCGGGATTAACAACGGCATAGCCAATGCCCTTTCTCGATTTCAGACAGACAGTTTTCGCCAGCTGGCCCCAGACACCAGGGAAGACCCTGATCCATTCCCAAGGGACATGTGGAGCCTTGGATTCTAGAATTATATCAAGCAGTGCAGGGAGCCCTCGCACCTAGAACCAGGCGGGCGTATGAAAAGGTTTTCAGCGAATTCCAGGAATACGGGTCACAGAAAGGTTGGCAACTAGGATTCCCCATCCCTGAGGGACACACATTGCAGTTTGCAATGCAGCTCAGATGAAGAGGTTTGGCACCAGGGACGATTGCAGGTAAAATATCAGCCATTGCTTTTACGAGCCGATTAGCAAGCCACTCCTCTCCCGACAACAGCTTTTTAATGAGCTGTTTAAAGGAGAGTTGGGCCAGAAGCACCCCCCGCACACAGGACACCAGGGCTCCCATTACCCCCCAGCTGTTGACCAGTATAATCTGGGTGCTGTATTCCGTTTGTCACTCCAAAGGTGAGGTAGTACTTTTTACAGCAGTCTTTCGCATAGCCCTATTTGGGGCCTTCAGGATCAGTGAGATGGTCCCTGACTCCAGGGTAGACAGGTCGGGTAGGGCCCTCCAAATCCAGGATATGGCATGGCAGGGAGGAATCCTCTTGTTACATCTATGAAGGTCAAAGACTGACCAGAGGGGAAGGGGCTGGATAGTCAGGCTTTCCCCCTCTGAAGATGTCAGACTTTGCCCAGTGGGAGCAATGAGAGATTACTTAGCGTCCCACCCAAGGGGGGAGGGTCCCTTGTTTGTTCATAGAGATGGGACCCCACTGACGCTATATCAATTTGGGGCAGTCCTCAGCATGTGTGTGAGGGAAGCTGGCCTTGTCTCGGGTTGCTATAGTATGCACTCCTTTTGAATTGGGGTGGCGCCAGTGGCGGCAAGTTTGGGACTGCCTGAGGACCAGATACAATGGATAGGGAGATGGCGGTCAGGCGCGTACCACACGTATATCAGAAACACTGATGTAAGAGTGTATGGGCAAGCGGGGTTCCCGAAGGCGTAACAGCTTAACTCTGATTTCTCTTGCAGACATGTCAGCTCTGCAGGGATGGAAAGTGGTCTGGATCGTCAGCCACAGCATCGTGCACTGGGCAGGAAAGATGGCCGCACGCAGCGGGTGGGGTACCCAGCTGGGCCTAAGTGATCGGGCGGAGGTAATTTGGTTAGGTAGGCGCGGAATGCTGTGGGAGCAACTTCTCCCAACGCTGACTGTGGCAAAAGAAAAATTCCATGCACTGGCAGTGCTGGTAATGCATTTAGGGGAGAACAACCTGCCAAAGGTTACGGGGCTGTGGCTGACAAAGAGAGTGAAGGCTGACTTGTAAATAGTCCAGGAAAGATTCCAGGTGTGCACATTGGTATGGTTGGATATGCTGCAGAGGAGGGTGTGGGCTAATGCTCAGTGCCCGGGGCGGGTAGACCAGGCTAGGAAGAGGGTGAATAGCGAAATTGTGAACTGGCTGCAAAGAAAAGGGGGGGAAGGTCATATGTCATGAAGGTATCAACCATGACAGGGATGAGTTATTCAGGAGTGACAGTGTCCACCTATCAGAAACGGGTTGCACCTTGTACCTCGGGGTCCTAAAATGTCAGCTAATGGAGATTCTGGAAAGTTTGTGTGGTTTGGCGGCAAACAGGCCAAGCAAAGCTGGCGGTTCTGGTGGCGGTGGGCTGAGTTCAGGCCAATTGTTAGAAGTTTAAGTAGTTAGCATAGCATGACTAGGAACATCTCCTTAAGAGATGGGCATAGGCCATGCATAACAGCACAGTGCGGCCCACTGTATGGTCAGCCCAAGGGTGAGAGGCGACCGGCTGAACCCGCTCAGCGGACCATTTGCCAAACAGTAAGTTACGGTGTCCTCACCCTTGTTGGTTAAACCCCCGTCCCAAAGGGCTGGGGGTAGGTATGAACAACCCGCTCCGGCCTGGGAAAACCCGGTGATCGGGGTACGGGGTAAGTTGAGAAGTTGGGCAAGGTAGGGCAGAGGAGGAATCCCCTCAGGCTTAACCTGAGAACGTGGAGAAGAAGGCGCCAGGCGGACAGAATAGTGCCTGGCACGGGGTGGGAACCTCCTGTGATTGGGATATCAGTTAGGAACAGTCAGGAAAGGTAGGACCCCAGTTCAAAGGGGGAAGTGGGAGGGTTGCCCCTTTCCCCTTTTTTGGTTGAGTGCGGCCATTTAAACCCACACGTGGTGTCCTCAACTTCTTTCGGGGGGGTGTCGACAAACTACAAGTTTACAAAAGCAATTGTTATCTGTGCTCTTTGAGCAGGTGGGATTTGTGTATCAATCCCCAGGAAGAACAGAGTCTAAAACTTTCTGCCAAAAGCTGTAACTACAAAGTTAAACCATGTATATCCATTATAGGTACAGCCCTTTTCAGTGAACAGGATAGAATCACTGCTCAAAGAACCATTCATGAGCCCATCAAAACATAGACTGTACTCACTGTCAAACTCTTTAGTAACCAACTTTTGAATCTGTTTGAATACAATATTCCTCTGGTGCACTTTCCCCAGCTCACTATGTAATCTCAAGAATGAGGAAAGAGATCTGTTTCCTTCTTTCTTCCTTCTGACAACCCACATATGGAGATATCTGACAACTGTCTGCCTTTTTACAAAGGGGAGGCTAAAAGGAAAGAAGCAATGGAAAGGCCTTCTAAGAAGAGAAAACGAGGCAGACATTTAAAGACACCCCCTCCCCCATTTCTGTGGCTTTGGGAACACAGTACATAGAACATCTGAAAAAGTATAGTTAACTGATGTGGCGAGTAACGAAGCCCAACGTCTCTATTTAGTCCAGATGAGGGGAGCCCTTTCTCTCCTGTAATTACTTTGATAATTAGCACATGCTCTGTGGGTGGGTCAGATGGGAGTTTGGAGGGAGTGGGATTTAAGGGGTGTGCTTAGGATGGGGAAATCAGGAAGGGAATGGGTTAAGATCATAGATCTATATCATGGATCCTTCCGTCCATGAGTGCATGCCCTCATCTCTGCCCCCTTTTCCCCTGAGCTTGCTCACTTGGTGCCTGATGGTAGGGTTGGCTGGATTCATGGGCCAGATCCAGGAACTGGAAAGGAGTCAAATAAAAAACAGCCATAGGCTCAGCCTAACCCACTAGAATGAGAGATTTTAGTTCCCAGGCCTATTGACATAATGTTACATAGATATCCTTTCAAAATAGGTATGGTGGAATCAGGAATGGAATGGTAACTCCTTTGGGACCTGTGCTCACCCATGAATGAGTGTGGTCTTCTTCATACAAGCAGAGTTTCAGTAGAGTCTGTGCAAGGCTCAGGCCCCCAAACACACTCTGAGTATCACAGAACCATGCAGGCAGTAGTACTGGAACCTTGCGATACTCTTACCTGAGCCCCACAATGTAAAACCCAGGCTACACCCATGCTACTTATGGGTTGCCAGACATGTCAATTTTTACCAGTCACTTATGAATACATGCTGCAGGGCTGCACTGGTGCCAATGAGGCCCTGCGACATGTAGTTTTCATACGTGGCTGGTGAATATTTGCATATCTGGCAACTCTAAATGCTTCTTCATAGTAACTTTTCTATGCAAGTTTATTCATGCTTGTAAAGGTTGTTTGGTTTTACCCACCTAGTTACCATTGTGCTGGTTCATGAATTGAACTAAGTAAATGATGTGAATTGTGTGAGTAATTCCCCATGTAGTTTGAATTGTTTGTTGTGGGGCTGTTTTTTACACACACGTTAAAGTTCTGGATTTTTCAATCTTCTGGGTTCACAAGTCCACAAGTAAGTTCCAGATTCATTTTTCACACACACACATGGCCCTGAGGAAGTTTTTGGATGCATTCTTCACACACACTCTGCCCTGAGGCAGCCTAAAGTAACCACAGCTGTAGTTATGACAGGCTGCCATGGAAACCAAGTGACCACAGCTGCCTGGAGCAAAGCAGTTTACCAGGAGAACTTTTTACACACAAAAGTTCTGGGAGAAATTCTATGCAGAAGTTCAAAGATCCAGATGTTTAAGATCTGGGTGAGTGATTTAGACACACAGAAAGTTCAGGATGTAACAGCAAACATCCAGGAGAAATGTGTGTGTAAAAACACCCAATATCACTATAGATGTGTTTGCAATGATACACATCTGCTGTTCTGGCAGTGTCTTATTCCTCCTTGGGTTGGTGTATCTTGGACTGTGAGGAGCTTACTTCCAAGGATCTGTTCAGAGTCTGGGGGTGGACTTACTTGAAGGACAGAAAAGGGATCAAGTAAAATTTCTTTCTGGACATGGTCCCTATCAAATATGGGTGGTGGGTGGTGGGGTGTTTGTTTTTCTGTAAGTTGGAGCTGCCGACTCTGAAATCTGGCTATCAAAAACACTGTTTATCAGAGCAGAGTCTTTAAGGGTTAAACACGCTTGAGGCCATCTTCATAGGCTCCAAAGGAGGATTGAAAACTCTATAACATTAGATTCAACCCACAGATGGGAACCATCTGCTAATTAGGGGGCTTAGTACTAACTAGAGCTCTAAAGAACTTTTCAGACAGAGGGTGCTAAAGACTATCCCTGGATAGTCTTCGTAATCTTCCCTTCCCCCACCCCACTGGTCCTGCTCCCAAAGTGATAGACAGACACATTAGGCATCTTAAGAAATAGAATATCTTCCTAAAAGCTTGTGGAACAATCAACTAATTGTGCAATTTTAATTAATGGAAAGCCTCGGACAAATTAACTTGAATGGTTCTCACGAAGCAAGAAGTCATTCCCACTAAACCTGATCCAAAAGATAAGGATGGGATGGGCTTACAATTCTAAAAACAGACCCACCTGCTTATGAAGGACAAAAAGAAAAATGAATGAATTTCTCAGACAGTGCAAAGGACTGGACAGTAGACAATGATAACCTAAGAAAGTTCATGGAATTACTTTGGATTTATGCAATTGTAGCCTTAGATTTGGAACTAGATATTTTGGTAAACAAATGTTCACTGAGACTCCATTTTAAATGTGAAATAAAAGATGTTCCTTTAGAGCACTTTTAGGTGGTCGGCAGAGAGCTTATTAGTCACCTGTTGCTGGCTAATCCTCTTTGCTTAGAACTGCTAAACTATGCTGAAAGGCAGCGAAAACAACCCAGAAATATACTCTCCTAGCATTACTTTCCAAGCAATCAATTGCTCTTGGGTGCCATGGGGATGCTTGCTGCATGATTACAGTATTGTGCAGAACTGGCCTGTGTAGGTGGGAGCTATTCTAAAGAGTTAATGGGTACCTTTGCAGTCTGTGGCAGTTGTGTTTGTTCTTTTATGGAACAGCCGGAACATTCCAAACACAACAAATTGGAAAACAAAAGTTGGGGCGGATGGTGTTTTAGAAAACAAAGGAGACAGCATTTGCAGCAATCTTATAAGACAGCAAGCTGCTCAAAGACATCAGAAAAAGAACATTGGTATATCCATTCTTAGATTATAAATGTGTGAAGCAGATTTTGCATTTGGATATAATATTTTGGATAGAATTCGAGAGTTGGAATGGATCTCAAGGGTCATTTAGTCCAACTCCCTGCTTCTGTGCAAGAGGACTACAACTTCAACATACCCAACAGATGGTTGTCCAGACTCTTTTTGAAAATCTCCGGGAATGGAGAGCCTACGATCTCCCTAGGCAACTTGTTCCACTGCTGCACAGCTCTTACTGTTAGGAATTTTCCCCTGATATTAAACCAAAGTTTACCTTCCTGTAATCTGAACCTATTACTTTTAGTCCTGCCCTCTGTATCCAATGAAGAGTAGTTCCTTGTCATCTTCATTGTGGAAACCCTTTAGACATTTGAAGATTCCTATCATGTCTTTTCTTAATCTATTCTTACCTAGGCTAAATGTACCTCAGAAGACTTGCTGTCCAGACTCTTTGTCATCTTTGATGCCCTCCTCTAAACCCATTCTAATTTGCCAATGTCCTTCTTAAAATGAGGTGCCCAGACCTGGATGGTGTTATTCATTCTCAGGCCTGACAAGAGGACGGGATGCGATACAATTGTAGCAGCCCCAAAGATCTATCAGAATTCTCTTTCTTAAAATAAACATTCAAATATGAGAAGTAAAATAATAATTGCAAATAACATATGTGTAAATAAAGTGCCAGTTAAGAAATTATTTACAAATTTATGAGAAAAGGAGAGGAAGTAGGAGGTGCCCCAGTTACCAGGAGGTGCCAAGGTCCCAAAATTACTCTCAGCAGACTTGTTCAGGCCTGCCCAAAACAGGACCCTTTAAACATTTTTCAGTATCAGGATGGGCAATGTTGCTGTAATGGTTTGTGAAAAGCCACTTAAGAGAACGTGTCGAACCTTTCAGTTATAACCTGGCAATATGGAACTTAAAATACATACACAACAACTGGGGGAAATGCAAGCAGAAGTGGAATGTCAGGTGCAGACGGCAAAGTTGATGCAGCTGTCATCAAGAGGCAAATGATCTGCTCATGGGGCAGAAATTGGATTGAGTAGCTAAATTTAGACCAGTCAAGAATTAAGTTGAAACAATGAGGCAGTTGTGGAAGTATGTATTAAATATGCTGGCAACAGGAATGAGTTTGGTAAAAGAAATTGGGGCAAAACTGTAGGTTACAGAAAAAGTTGTTGTAAAATTCTGTGAAGATAGAGTAGATCCTTATGCATAAACCATTACACATCGGGTACTTTCAGACGATACGGGGCCCTTTGGCCCCGTACCGGAAGCAACGTCTTCGTTCCCCGCCGGGGTCACCCCTGCACGGCCCAACAGACGTGCCGGGGGGATCCCGGCGGGGAAAGTGGGAGGGGCCGGGGCCGCGCGGCGCAACGTGCGGCCGCACGGCCCCGCCCCCTCCACGCACCCCGCCGCCCGCCCTCCGAGGAGACGGGCGGGCGGCGGGGCCAATGCGGCCGCCGCGTCTGGCNGAATCTGCCAGCACGTCTAAAGGATGGCTGGGCAGATTCCTGTCCTGGATCCGAAACGGATCCTGGACTGTGGTTCAGCGTGGCGGGCCTCTGGGTGCGTCACGTCTGAAAATACCCTTGACCAGCCTACTGACCTTGTGCAGACTTTCAGGGGCCTTTGGCCCCGCGGGGGGGTTGAGCGTGGTTCACTGTGGTTCAGCGTGATCTCGTCACGTCTGAAATCACCCATCAACCACTCAAAGCCTTAACACAGAGGACACATAAAGAGTGTCCCATAACAGAGACATATGGTGGAGTCCCCTTCCTATCCTATGCAATACTTGACAGCATAGGAAGGATGCAGTTGTAGACTCAAGTCAGTGGAATATGGATGATGATTGCCCATGTTTCTCACAGAATTTCTAGTTACACTACATTTATAAACATTGAATTGCAAGATTATGTAATTTAACAAAGTTGTTATGACTGCAGGTAGCTCCTGTGGGGGTAAATTGCCCAGGATTTGGACCCCCAGTGACAGTGGTGACAGCAGGAGGCTCCTGTGGAGGTAAGTTACCCCAGATTTGGGCTCCCTTGGAGTTCCCCCAAGATCCATATGTGATCAGTAATTATGACAGCATTTTATTGACTGCCCTATTGTGTACAATTGTGTACAGGGCACTCTGTCGTAGTCCTGCTCCTGTTCAGTCTCACATGCTATTTCCTCCTGCCCATATTTCATGTGCTTGTGGCAGCTCCTGCCAGTGGCGTAAGTGACTTCCCTCCCCGCGGCTGCCTCACAGCTCAGAGGCGTGCTAGAGATTTCGCTCCCTACCATTCAGCTGAGAGGCTGCAGGGGAGAGTGTGTGTTGGGGGAAAGAGATCCCTAGTGTGCCTCTAAGCTGAGAGGCAACTGCAGGGGAGGGAGATTGCTACCGCTTCTGCCTCTCAGCTGGCTAGGTGCTCTAGGTGAGACTCTAGGTGTTCCCAGATCTGGATGCCGGCAAGGTTGTGGGTGAACCTAATTGACAAAACGTGGACACATGGGCACACATTAGCCCTGACTGTCCCACATGGTGGGCCCGCAATGTCCCTGGACTACACTGTGAGTGGCAGCTCTATGACCATGTGGAGGCTACATGGAGATCACATGATGGAAGCCTAAGAGATGGGCACGTGGGAACACACCTGATGGAAGCTAATGCAGGCTATTGTTTCATTTGATGTCACCCTATGAGAAGAATCAGAGGCAGCACACACCCTAATAAGATAAGAGGCGGCCACATGGATGCACATTAGCCAACATACCACCCCCTAAAGATTAAAAAAAAAAGAGTACAAAGATTTATGGGAATGGTCAATTTTATAAGGACGTTTATCCCTAACTGAGCAGGACCGATCAAATACATGAGATTACTCTTACAAAAGAATGCTCAGTGACCATGGCAACATCAACATGATGCTGAATTTGAAAACGTAAAGGAACAAATAAAGAAAGCTCCTATATTAAGATACTGTGACCCTAAAAGACCAATTAAATTGTCAACAGACAGCTCTAAAGGAGGCATTGGTGCAACTCTGCTGCAAAAACATGGAGGTAAGTGGAGACCAGTAGCCTATGCATCCAGGGCACTCTCTAAGCCAGAGTGTCTATATGAACAAACTGAAAAAGGTTTAGCGCTGGCCTATGGCTGTAAGAAATTTTATATATTAATTTATGGGAAACTTGTTGTCACAGGGTTACAAGGTTTCCCACAGGAGATCCATCTGATTAACAAAACGATGGCAGCATCGGGGATCGGACTGCTCAGGAGCTCCTCCGAAGGAACAGGGACAGTTCCAGGCTTTGGCCAAGACTGGCCGTCAGCTTGCCACCTGTTAGGTGAGAGGTTAAGTGCAACCCAAGGTAGAGACTCACACATGCTCAGTAGAGTCGTTTTGGGAACATGTGGACAATAGCCTCGGCAGCCATGTTGTGCACGTGCAGTGATTTTTAAATTTTTTTAAAAAATAAATAAAACCAAAAATAAAACCAAAAACGAATGAAATCAAATGAATGTTGTTTACTTATTTATTTTTTCGTTACCTTAATTATGAAAATGAATGGGGGTCCATTTGTTTTTGTAACTAATTAAAATGATGCAGATTGCACACCCCTATTACTCACCTAAAGTTGATTTTTTGCCAGACACGTGATTCCAGAAAGTGTGAAAACAGATAATGGGCCTCAATTCAACTGTCTTGATTTTAAAAGGTTTGCAAGAAAATATGGGTTCCAACACAGTACTTCTAGTCCTCAGTATCCACAATCCTGGTATAGGACGGGGTGCAAATAGTTTAAAAGCTGTTGCAAAAAGGCCACAGATTCAAACACAGATCTTTATCTGGCATTCTTAAATTATAGGGCACCCATGAAATATGGATAGGAAAATCAGAACCAGGCTGCCAAATCTCATGGATGATGATGATGCAGTTGAAAAATATGACTTGAAAAAATTTATTTATTTACATTTTTACCCCACCCTTACCAAAGGCCCATGGCAGCTTACAAAAATGTAAAATACAATTAAAAACCCTTAAAATAAAATTCACCCCAAACCCCTACCTATACCAACACCAACCCTCCGCCTAATCCATATTCCCCACCTGCCAAATGTTTTACTAAAAAGAAAAGTTTTACACCACCTCCAAAAGATGTTCAGGCCCTGGTTCAGATGGATCACAAAGGGGAGAGAGTTCTACAACATTGGAGCAGCACTCAAGAACACCCCCCTGCAAGCCCCTGTTGTACGGACAGGGGTAGCAAGTGTAACTCACAGGACGGCACTCCTGGTCAACTGCAGGGGCTGCGACAGAGCATGGTAGGAAAGGTGGTCTTTCAAACAGGAAAGGCAGATAGTGAGCTTCAGGCCGTTTAGGGCTTTAAAGGTCAAAACCAGCCCCTTGTATTGTGCCCAGAAAGCTATAAGTAGCCAGGGAAGACTCGAGGGCACCAGTGTAATGTGGCCCTGGTGACCTGTCCCCGAAAGGAACTGTGTTGCAACATTCCGCACCAGATTCAGCTTCCGAACAGTCATCAAGGGCAGCCCCACATAGAGCACATTGCAGTAATCTAGCCTCGAGGTGATGAAAGCATGAATGACTGACCAGGTCCAAATCAGAAAGAAAAGGCCACAGCCTCCTCTCCAGATGAAGTTGGTGAAAAGCGCTCCTGGCCACTTCTGCAGCCTAATGATCAAAGTGCAGCATGGGGTCCAGAAGCATTCCTAGGTTGCGAACCTAAATAACAAGAGGGGGCTGGATTCCATCAATAACAGGAGTCCCAATTCCCCCCAAGTCACAAGGCTGACCAACCACCATCACTTCAGTCTTGTCAGGATTCAGCTTCAATCAGCTCATCCTCATCCAGTCCCCAACAGCCACCATGCATCAGGTAAACACCGCTTACCCAGCTTGTCACTTTCCAGACTGTAAGCACTAAGCCTGCAGGACCTGGGTCAGATGAAAATGGTGTTGTCATCAGCATGTTGAGAATACTTCACTCCAAACCACTGAATGATCCCTCCCAGTGGTCTCATATACACATTGAACAAGAGGGAAGGGAAGATGGAACCCTGTGGGAACCCACAAGGGAGGTCGTGAGGGAATGATGAGCAATCGCCCATCATCACCTGCTGAGACATCCCCAACAGAAATGAATGGAACCACTCAAGAACAGTCCTGTGCCTCCCCACCAGATCCCGCAGACATGTCAACAACACGTCATGACCAACTGTCAAAAGCCGCTGAAAGATCTAACAAGATCAATAGGGTACAATTCCCCTTGTCAATCTCCAAGTGCATGTCATCGACCAAGGCCACAAGTGCAGTCTCTGTGCTATACCCAGGACGAAAGCCTGACTGAAATGGGTCCAAACATCCTACAGCATCAAGATGAGCCTGGAGCTGTCGAGCACCCACCCATTCAATAACCTTCCCTAAAAGGGGAAGGTTACAGACAGGGCAATAGTTGGCTGGGGAGTCAACATCTAAAGATGGTTTCTTAAGTAAACGCCGGACAATCAATGGCCCCAGCATCTCCCATTAAAAAAATTATAAAATTAATCAAAAGTGGTACTATGACAGGGGTTCCAAGGAGTTCCCACAGCTGCACACAGCAAGGATATGGTGCTTATTTCTGATCAAACATGGAAGCAAAGAGCACTAGCATCCCATCAAGTAGCACCGAGATCCTATCAAGCAGTCGCATCTGAACGACAGGTACTAAGAAGGACCACTACAAGCCCTGCAGCTCATGAAAGAGAGAAAAGCAGCAGCATCACAAGATGATGCACCAAAAGAGACAGAGGGTGAAAAGAAATAAGACAAAAGCCCACATTAGGCCACAGTAGACCACACCATTTATTAGGTGCTCAGCAGAACTTCCCCCCCACCGGACACCCACCCAGCCCCCACTCACAGTGGAGTCTCGGAGAATGTGGAGCCCGCCATGTGGGCGAATGCTGGCTACCAGGGGCTAATGTGCATCCATGTGACTGCCTCTCATCTGTTAGGGTGTGTGCAGCCTCGGCCTGCATATAGGTCCACCAGAAACATAGGGTCCCGGGCACAGAGCCTAGAGTGGTCTGAGAAGCGAGCACGCTCTCCACTCTTGCTCTCACTGCTGCTTTGACTGTTTACTTTCACTTTTTGGAGTGGTCCAAAAAGCAAAAGGAAAAAGAGAACAGAAGACACAGTGAAGATCATTTAAATCAATTTCAGGGACTTCCTGGACTTTTCGGTATGTTATTTCCAGCACTTTTTCTCAATTTCCCGCCACTGTTTGTTAGACTGGACACACCAAACATTTGCATGCTGGCTGTTTGGGGGCTCCCCAGACTGAACACAAGCTCCAGCATGCTAACATCTCATTTATTTCCACCCAGAGTTAACAACTAAGCAACAAGATTCTGCAGAAGAGACTAGAAATGAGACAGAAATATAGACACTTATAGAAGGAAACAAAACAAGAACTGGACTAGTAAGGGCTGAGAATGCAGAGATACTGTGAAGATCACATAGGGTGTAAACAAATAGACTGCAGCCCTGGGAGCAGCAGCAGCCTGCTTCATCCCTGAGCTGGCTGGTCCATCTGTCGGATCGAAGCAGGCTGAGCCTGTTCTGGGGCAGCCCCGCTCTGGAACATCCCAGACCACCACCAGTGGAGCAGGCCGGCCAAATCCTGGATAGCAGCCCGGAGTGGAGCTGATGTCCATCTGCTTGGCAGACTGATGCTGCAGCTCCACTCCCGGTTGGCTGTTGCCCCAGTAACACTATAGAGTTGCGGGCGCCAGCCTAGATTGTCAGGCACTTCGCCCACAACTCTATGGGTGTGTGGGGTGGTGGTGCCATGTGGGCATACTGGGGCCAGGGGAGTTGGAAAGCCAACATAAAGACTAATTGAATCCTGTCAAAGCTGTATCTCATCTATAGGTTCACTGGGTTGTACAGTGTTTGTGTTTTATGGGGATAGATTTATTGTAAAAGGGGGAGATGTGTTGGATACCTTTAAGAGCTCTGTTTGTAAGTTGTTACATTTGCCTGGGAATTACAGAGAGTAGGCTGGGAGGAACCAGTGGTCCTGCTGGCTCTCTCTGAAAGAAGGTTGCAGTTTCAGGTAGCTTAAATAATTATTTGATATATTATTAATGTCTGACTCCCTGGTTTCTGAAGAACAACAGAGCATGCAAAGGGGCTGAGCTTCACCAGAGATGAGGTTGGACAAGTGGCCTGTGGACCTGGACCCTGGGACAGCCTGTGAGTGGGAAGAATAAAATCAGGGTTATACGTATGTGCCTAGGGAAGGTGAGCAAAGTCTGAGTGCTGTAAACTTTGTTGTTGTCAATGATTAATTAGAGTTAAAGTTAGTATTGCTTTTATCAACTATGTATTGCCTGTTCCTGAAACTATCCCTCATCTTCCCATACCAGGAGCTGGGTGTAAAGGTATAGCACAGGGTAGGAATCCTAGTACTTGGGCTGGGGCGTCCTCCACCAAACAGTTAGAATATGTGATAATTGCCTCTGCCCCCTCCCCCGCAGGGGTGTGGGGCACGGGGCCCCTTGCCGCGCCCGCCTAGATAGGAGGCAGGACGATGGGGGTTGAAGTTTTTCCTGCCGCTGGGGCCGAAGTCGGGCCCCGAGGTGGAAAAATGAACTGCGCACTGAGAGCCGGGGGCGCAGCCTGAGTTCTAGGCGGCTTATCGTTATCCCTTAGTTACAGGGGTGTTGTTGTGCTCGTCTAGTCATTGTTGCACTCTTGCAGGGGTCCAGTACTATAAGTTAGAGTAGTTAAAGGGGTCATAAGTAAGAGTCATCTCCTTAAGAGATGGGGAGGCTCAGCTGCCGGAAAGCAGGGGATGGCAACCGGCAGGGGCAGCCTCCCTGGGAGGGGTGTCGTGTGACGGCGGTAGGGACAAGTATGGTCCCCCATCGGCAGGCATCTTTCTCCTTACTCACATTTAATGGAGTGAACCCCCTCACAGACGGTCAGGGCCACTCGAGGGGGAGATGTGTGATCGTCATTGGGGTGGCAATCGAGGGTACATCGAAGCCACCCCTGGTTAATGTTGGGGTTACTGTTTCAAGTTGAAGTTAAGTACTGGACCCACATCGCACTAGGTGATTTGCCCCCACCTAATTCTGATTTCAATCTGTTAAATAAAGAGTGCGGCCCTTTTAACCCAGTACTGTGTCCTGTCTCTGGTGTGTCGGCAATTGTTCCTTGAGTGTCATCAGAGGAAATAGCAAAATCCCATGCAAAGGCACACACCCATTTGCATAAAGGTGAACTCTGAGGGTGAACTCACACGTACCTCTGCTAAACTCAGATGTCTGCAGGGCCCCGTAAGCTGTATAATCACTACCAGCCCCAGATGTTCCCAGGATTGCTATTGCGCATGAGTGAGGCACTCTGATTTCCAGCCTCTCTTTAAACTCTGATCTGATGTTTAGATCTGATCTATTCAGGGTTGGAACTCGGAGTCTCAGTCAGGCTGCATTCACACCTGACGTTCCGCGCTTGTTTTGGCTCAGAGAAAGAATCTGGAAGTCAAAACACGTGTGGGATTTGTCAGGTGCAAACGCTCCCCATGCAACTTTGCAAACCATTATCCAGGAGATTGCATAGTGGGGAAATCTGGTCTGCAATCTCCCAGATGATAGCCAGCAAAGCTGCGTATGCAGCCAGGGGGGAGCATTTGTACCCAACAAACCCGGCACATGTTTTGGCTTCTAGATTCTTTCCTGGAGTCAAAACAAGCACGGAACATCAGGTGTGAATGTGGCCTCACACGCAACATTGATATGGGGATCATCTGGAGCTGATTATACAGCTTCTGGGGTCCAACGGACATCAGAGTTTAGCAGAATTACGTGGGTTCACCCCAAGTGATCACTTTGATGGACTCTGGCTCCTGGAGTTGCAGGCAGACTTTGCAAGGGGACTTATGAAGAGAGGACAGACTGGTCAGGAGGCAGGAGCTTCTTTGGTTGGTGGTTTCCTTTTCTGGCTCCAGCTCCATCACATCTATTTGTGGGAGGCTGAGACTCTGAGGGAAGTTTCTTGGCAATTGCTTTTCCAGAAGCAGGAGCTCTCTTCATCTTGGGCAAAAGGTACCGCTGCAGAGTGCGTTATGGGTGCAGCCAGATTTGCTGCTTGGACCTGAACCCTGCGCAGCCCTGTGGCAGGGAATTGCCACTACCATGCTGTGGTGCCAGCACAGGGAGCCAGGCACATAGTTGCGGGGAAGCCGGGTGGGCTGTCAGCTGATGGAGCAACCGCCACAGCTGGGTGGGCCATGGTGCCGGTCACACAAGCGAGCGCGTGGTCCTGCCCCACCTCCCTCCCCCAGCCCAACCAAAACCCTTCCTGGCCATGACATGGCCTCACGCAACAGGTGACAGTGCCAGATGCTTAAGCCCCCATGGCGGTGCTCCAGAGTGGTGTGGCAAGCACGACTGGGCACACGAGTTGGCACCACTCCACTCCAGTGTGGTGTGGCAAGCACGGCCGGGCACCACCCCATGATGGGTTCTTGCAATTTTTCCAAGGACACATCAGTGCCCCAGGCCAGGGCAAACAGCTGGCTGCTACGTGACATCACGTCACGTAGCAGTCAGCTGTTTGCCCTGGCCTGGGGCAGGAGGAGCATCTGATGGGCACCCAATGCACTGAATTGGGTGGCCTGGTGGCTCAAGCAGTGGTAAGGTGGTAGCTTCCCCTGTCTGTCTCGTGTGGCTGCATCCTTGTCTCTCATTTATGTGTGGATACTCATCGCCAAGTTTCATTCCTCGGTATACTTGTGTTTGCTGCTTTGTCAAGCATTTCTTCCAGCAAAATTATTTGCTAAAGCATTTATGGAAAGCAAAAAGCGAATGAATGCAGCCAATTTCCCTAAAGCATCAAATTAACATTGTTGGAAAAGGAACCATTTGAGAGATTCATTAACAAACACATTGGAATATTAAATGCAAATATCACCTTATGATTAAAACTAACTTTTGTATACCTGATTGCTCTCCAATATGCCTAGTGTACTAGCATTTTTTCCAACAAACTGTAGACCATGTAATGAAAAAGATGAAAGAGGCCACATTATGTGGGTGATCTTTTAGTTACAGGAGAATTACTCATATGTCTGACAGTCACACTAACTAGACTTCAAGTGAATGAAAAGAGAATGACACCCAAAATGCTATTTTCCCAAGGCAATATCTTAAAATGCTACAGGAATCTAATGAAAATGCAGAAGCTACAAAGCTAATACAAGTACCTACTGACGTTCCTGAGCTGCCAAAAATATAGTCAATTCTTAATTAATTACTATGCAATATCCATTTCATGCTTTTCTATTCTGGTGGCCCTGTGACTAAAGGATTATTTAAACAGAGAAATTAGGAATTGTGACAGGAATGCCAAAAAGCATTTGGATAAGCTAAACAAGCATTGTCTCTGGTGTAGGTGCTCATGCATTTAAGTCCTGCTTCACCCATATGGTTTATGATTCATATTCCACTGCAGGACGGGTTGTGATTCCAAATTTCCAGACAGGTCCATTGCCTTATGCTTAATTTATTTTGACAAAAGTTCCAGAGTTTCTATCTACCAGTCTAGGTTCATCATGGTGGCCAAGAACCTCACAGAGGTCAATGCAAAGATATATATTTAGATTAATTTTCCCCACCTCACCAAGAAACATGACCTAGAATTTGTTTGTTTATATATATATATATATTTTAAAATGTCTCTCATCCCCACTGCTATTTCCCTCCTCCTCATGGCCCTCTCTGCCCTCCGCGCACACGCCACCTGTGCAGGCTTCCTCAGGGTAAAGTCCAGGGAGAAAGCTGCCACAGTCCCCTTCACCCAGGGGTCCAGCATGGTGGCGAGAAGGTATTCCTCCTTCCAAACCAGTGGGTCAAAGTGCTTCCTTAGTTCCTCCTACAGCCTTTGTACCAGGACCACTACCCTCTGGTGTGAAGCATCATTCCTCTGGCCCCTGGTCCTTCAGAAAGCCTGTCAATTTCCTGCCCAGAATCCGGACGAGGGGGATGACCTGGCTCATGATGACCATCAACATGCCACGTCCTTAAAGGGCCTAAGGATGTGCATGACCTGTGCCACAATGACCCAGTCTTCCCGTCCTAGCAGTGACACCACCGCAATCTTGCACACACGGGCTACCTTGTGCAGGATGCACTGCTGTTCCACCAGATGCTCCAGCATGAAGCAGGTGGCATTTCACCTCATGCTCACATCCTGCATGAGGTAGTGCTCCTGCACTCCCAGCCGCACCTGCTTCTCCCTCAGGAGGTGACTGCCCTTAACACTCTTGTTGAAATAGCCTGTGATCTTCCTGACCTTTTCAATCAGCAAGGGAAGGGGTCCACTAGGTCCGTTGTCCACCAGGTCCAGGGCATCTGTCACTGCCAGTTGAAGCATGTGGGCAGCACAGGGGATGCCTACAAATCTGCCGTTCCACACTGCCTTCTGTATATTGGCCCCATTGTCTGTCACCATGAATCCNTTATGGGTGCAGCCAGATTTGCTGCTTGGACCTGAACCCTGCGCAGCCCTGTGGCAGGGAATTGCCACTACCATGCTGTGGTGCCAGCACAGGGAGCCAGGCACATAGTTGCGGGGAAGCCGGGTGGGCTGTCAGCTGATGGAGCAACCGCCACAGCTGGGTGGGCCATGGTGCCGGTCACACAAGCGAGCGCGTGGTCCTGCCCCACCTCCCTCCCCCAGCCCAACCAAAACCCTTCCTGGCCATGACATGGCCTCACGCAACAGGTGACAGTGCCAGATGCTTAAGCCCCCATGGCGGTGCTCCAGAGTGGTGTGGCAAGCACGACTGGGCACACGAGTTGGCACCACTCCACTCCAGTGTGGTGTGGCAAGCACGGCCGGGCACCACCCCATGATGGGTTCTTGCAATTTTTCCAAGGACACATCAGTGCCCCAGGCCAGGGCAAACAGCTGGCTGCTACGTGACATCACGTCACGTAGCAGTCAGCTGTTTGCCCTGGCCTGGGGCAGGAGGAGCATCTGATGGGCACCCAATGCACTGAATTGGGTGGCCTGGTGGCTCAAGCAGTGGTAAGGTGGTAGCTTCCCCTGTCTGTCTCGTGTGGCTGCATCCTTGTCTCTCATTTATGTGTGGATACTCATCGCCAAGTTTCATTCCTCGGTATACTTGTGTTTGCTGCTTTGTCAAGCATTTCTTCCAGCAAAATTATTTGCTAAAGCATTTATGGAAAGCAAAAAGCGAATGAATGCAGCCAATTTCCCTAAAGCATCAAATTAACATTGTTGGAAAAGGAACCATTTGAGAGATTCATTAACAAACACATTGGAATATTAAATGCAAATATCACCTTATGATTAAAACTAACTTTTGTATACCTAATTGCTCTCCAATATGCCTAGTGTACTAGCATTTTTTCCAACAAACTGTAGACCATGTAATGAAAAAGATGAAAGAGGCCACATTATGTGGATGATCTTTTAGTTACAGGAGAATTACTCATATGTCTGACAGTCACACTAACTAGACTTCAAGTGAATGAAAAGAGAAAGACACCCAAAATGCTATTTTCCCAAGGCAATATCTTAAAATGCTACAGGAATCTAATGAAAATGCAGAAGCTACAAAGCTAATACAAGTACCTACTGACGTTCCTGAGCTGCCAAAAATATAGTCAATTCTTAATTAATTACTATGCAATATCCATTTCATGCTTTTCTATTCTGGTGGCCCTGTGACTAAAGGATTATTTAAACAGAGAAATTAGGAATTGTGACAGGAATGCCAAAAAGCATTTGGATAAGCTAAACAAGCATTGTCTCTGGTGTAGGTGCTCATGCATTTAAGTCCTGCTTCACCCATATGGTTTATGATTCATATTCCACTGCAGGACGGGTTGTGATTCCAAATTTCCAGACAGGTCCATTGCCTTATGCTTAATTTATTTTGACAAAAGTTCCAGTTTCTATCTACCAGTCTAGGTTCATCATGGTGGCCAAGAACCTCACAGAGGTCAATGCAAAGATATATATTTAGATTAATTTTCCCCACCTCACCAAGAAACATGACCTAGAATTTGTTTGTTTATATATATATATATATTTTAAAATGTCTCTCATCCCCACTGCTATTTCCCTCCTCCTCATGGCCCTCTCTGCCCTCCGCGCACACGCCACCTGTGCAGGCTTCCTCAGGGTAAAGTCCAGGGAGAAAGCTGCCACAGTCCCCTTCACCCAGGGGTCCAGCATGGTGGCGAGAAGGTATTCCTCCTTCCAAACCAGTGGGTCAAAGTGCTTCCTTAGTTCCTCCTACAGCCTTTGTACCAGGACCACTACCCTCTGGTGTGAAGCATCATTCCTCTGGCCCCTGGTCCTTCAGAAAGCCTGTCAATTTCCTGCCCAGAATCCGGACGAGGGGGATGACCTGGCTCATGATGACCATCAACATGCCACGTCCTTAAAGGGCCTAAGGATGTGCATGACCTGTGCCACAATGACCCAGTCTTCCCGTCCTAGCAGTGACACCACCGCAATCTTGCACACACGGGCTACCTTGTGCAGGATGCACTGCTGTTCCACCAGATGCTCCAGCATGAAGCAGGTGGCATTTCACCTCATGCTCACATCCTGCATGAGGTAGTGCTCCTGCACTCCCAGCCGCACCTGCTTCTCCCTCAGGAGGTGACTGCCCTTAACACTCTTGTTGAAATAGCCTGTGATCTTCCTGACCTTTTCAATCAGCAAGGGAAGGGGTCCACTAGGTCCGTTGTCCACCAGGTCCAGGGCATCTGTCACTGCCAGTTGAAGCATGTGGGCAGCACAGGGGATGCCTACAAATCTGCCGTTCCACACTGCCTTCTGTATATTGGCCCCATTGTCTGTCACCATGAATCCCCTGATGAATGGTGCTCCTGCCATTAGCCACCCCTCCACCATGGCATCCAGGGGTTTCAGAATGTTCATGGCTATGGCTCATAAGTGTGAAGCAGGGCCTACCTGTACCCTGCCCCCTCACCACTGCCGCCTACTGCTCCTCCTCTTGCCACCCGTACCTCCCACCAGTATGCAGTCAGGGCCAGGTAGGCATGTTGTGCATTTCTATTGCTCCAGATGTCAGTTGTAAAATGCACAACAGGCCCACCTGCCTTGGCCAGATGCTCCCTCACCTGCTCATAAGGATATAAGAAGTGCCATACTGGGTCAGACCAACGGTCCATCAAGCCCAGCATCCTGTCTCGGGCAGCAACCAATCACGGGGGCCTGGGAGAAGCACCCAACAGGTCACCATGCTATCCATTCCCTCTGGGTCATCCCCAGGCTTCCGACAGTAATGGGTTTTGTTCCCCAATCCTATCTGGCTAATAGCTGCTAATGGTACTATCTTCCAGAAACTTGTCCAAAACTCTTTTAAACTCAGCTATACTGCTGGCCTTGACCACCTCCTCTGGCAGTAAATTCCACAACCTAATTGTATGCTGAGTGAAAAAATACTTACTGCTGGGTACAAGGAGGGAACCACCCACCTGTCTGCTGAAGACTGTGTGTGAAGGCATCTGGTAGCAGGGCACCAGCAATGCCGTCAACCTGCAGAAGCCCATGCTCTCCACGATGGGCTGTTCATTCAGCGCAATCATCTCACCCACCCACATGGTGATCTACATTGCCACTGGATGACACCCTCCGTGATGCACTTGCACCTGCCCCCAACTCTTCTCCTCCATGGTGGCCTGACAATGCTGCTGCTGCACATGGGGGTGGGGGTGAGATGGGGTCTGCTCTGCCTGGCCCTTCTCCTTCCCCTTGTCCTGATTGAAGGAGGAAGGTCTTCCCACTGGAGCAGGGAACCCACTACTGCCCACTGTGCCTGCCTGCTCTTGCAGCAGCCGAGCTCGGCGGTGGGTTTTCATGTGGGAGTTCATTCCACTGTTGGTGAAGTGCCCCTGTTGCTTGCCACAGCTGCTGTACTTCTTACAATGCTTGCACTCCACCTCTCCTACATGACCCCCTTCCCCCCATCTTCCTAAAGTGAGACCACATAGTCAGCCTGCTGTGTGCTCTCACCTTCCTGCCACTGCTGGTACTGCTGCCTTTTTCCCCAGGAGGGCCACAGAAGGAGGACATGTAGGGGCCTCAGCAGGAACAGCAGGGGTGTCCTCCTCACTCCCCACATCCTTCACGAAAGGGCTATAGTGAGAGTCCAATGCCATGTTGTTGCTGCGACTGCTCCTTCTCCTACCAGACTGGGGGTTCTGGGGAATAGGAGGGGATGCCCTGCTGCTATGAGTCAAAGAGGAGCTGACTAATGGGCTGCTTGGGTGCTGCTAATGGTGGGGATAAGCCCAAACATCTCCTCCCCCAAATCTTGCTCAACTGCATTTACCGGGGAGCCTGCTCAACAGGACAGGTGGGTGCCCCAGCATCACCCCACAGCACCCACATCAGCACCAATGTCACTGCTGCCCACATCTGCCCCCACATCAGTGCTGCCAGTGCCACAGGATGCCCCTCTCCAACACCACTGCCGGTGAGAGGCTGGGGGGTCCCTGCCTTGACCATCACCACCTGCCATCAAGCCCAACATCTCAGCCACTTCTTCCCCCAAGAACGCTGCTGCTGAAGGGAGGGAAAGGCTGGGAGTTTAATCTTTAGGGGTGGGCTGGCAGTGGCAGGAGTGCCAATCCACCCACATCCTCTTTCAGTGCCTGAGGGGACACCTGTTCTTGCCTTGGCTGACCAACAGCCAGACCTCGTTGTCCTTCTCTTTCTCATGGGGTGTCTGAGTGTGTACAATTATATATAAGAACAATATATGCTAGGGGTGGGACTTTCAGGCCACTTTTAGACGAGTGGGTCGCCATCGTGCAACCCACTCATGCGATGTTTCAAAATCCCACGATGTGGGATTACACATGACAGCGGTCGGGGATCACGCGTATGGGAGGTGTTAGCATATGATTTGCTGACCATGAACGAAATACCCCAATTGTGAGGTATTTAATTTGCGGTTGGAAAAGCATGCGCTACCGCCTCCCATACGCATGATTCCCGACTGCTGTCATGTGTAATCCTGCATCGCAGGATTTTGAAACGTTGTGCGACGGCGACCTGCTCGTCTAAAAGCACCCTCAGTTTTAACCAAAACAGCCCGAAAATGGCTGTCTTGGTTTAAAACTGAAGTATCCAAATATCAGGCAATCTAGATTCCCAGTTTTCAAATCTGTATGTTCCCCACTGAAGTCAATGGGAAACATTCCCATTAACTTCAATAGGAAGAGCCAAGGGGAAACCTCCCCTACCCCCATCCCCCGGGACCACTCCCGGGCTCGGAGACTGGGTGGCAATTCACCTCCCAAACAACCCCACCCCCTGAGGTAGTCCTGACTCCGAGCACAGTTACCAGATCTAGCATGGCATATTTATCTCTGATGTAAGTCCATGTGGTTTCACCAAGGATGAATTTGTTCCCTGTGCCAGACAGTTCTATGAAACCTTGGAAACTTCTCGAAAGGCAAGATTTGTAAGAGGGTGAATTGTATTTGTCTTTCTTTATTTACTGTATAATTTTAGTCCAGTAGTAAAACTTGCATTGCTGGAGAGAACTGGGGAGGGAGGATTTGATGAATTCTGAAGAATTGTTAGGTCAGGGGTGGGGAATCTCAGGCCCGGGGGCAATATGTAGCCCACAACTAGTTTTTATGATAGAACCTGACATTCCTGGATCTGGCTCCTGGATCCATTTCCTCCTACCCCTAAGCACTGGAAAACTGAGCTCAGGAGAAGGAAGCAGAGATGAGAGCATGCACACATGAAGGCTAGGGTACAGACCCATGGGCACAGATCCACAATCTCTGCCTTCCTCTTCCTCCTGTGTACAATCCTTAAGAATAAGTTAAGAACCCACCACCTGCGATTTCTGTGTGACCCTTGGAGTTTGTACTAATTTCCAAAGTGGCTCCTATGAGGAAAATCCTTCCCACTCCTGTGGTAGATAATAATATCCTGCTCTTTGCAGTCTTAGAACTGACTTCATGAGTCCTTATTGAAACTGTGCAAAATGGACAAGAACTTGATTTCCCCTCCCAGTACAGCCAGAATTCAACACAATGCTTTGAGGCTAGATGTCCCCTGAAGGCACCATCCCTTATTTAGGAAAGACCACAGTTTCACAGAACACAATGGATGTACCTTATTTCAGAACCTGACATTCCCATAGCATTCCTTATTTTTGAAATTTAGATCTGGTAACGCTACAGTGGTCTTATTTGGTGGCTCAGAAGCTGAGCGTGCAGTTATTTGTTGTTCTTCAGTATTAGATACTAGACCACAAACATTCTTGATCCCTCTTATCAATTTTGTTTCTTTACTCAAAATAAAATACTATGCTTCTGATACCATACAAATTTTGTATTCTGTATACAAAATATATGTTTTTTATACTATGCTACAATGCTGTGCAGCAATACATACAATACTATGCTTCTATTTTGTATTCTGATACAAAATACTATGCTTCTGATACTATGCTACAGTGCTTCTGATGAGCGGTGAGATTTTCGATATAGTAAAAGACCATCAGGCCCCTTCATCATGACTTTGTGTGTCCTGTGAAAATGGAAGCCTGCGTAGCTAGAGTGTTAAAATTTGCAAACCTGTTCCTGAATTTGGCTCTAAAGAAGTCTTTGTATTTAGATATTATGCTACATGATGTCCTTAATAATATTATGTATTATAACTCTGTAGTAGTGCAGTCATACTAATGTTACATCAAAATTTCCCCTTGGAGCAGAACATTAATGATTTGGGTGCAATCTTCATGTGCATCCAGATGTGCAAGGAATTTGCACACATACTAGTTGCATGCCAAAGAGCTATCCGAGAGTTGAATGGGCACCAAATCCTCATTCACAGTGACAGGTGCCCAGGCTCAGACATTTGCACATGCAGTATCAATGTCAACCCCCAGAGCCCAGCATAGACCCTCTATGGGGTCACCACTTTCGTGTGGTCTAATTGCTTGTAAGTGTGCCCCTAGGTAGGGAGGTGAGTGGCAGCTTCTATATTACAGGCAGCCATCTGTAGACCATGATTATACCATACAACAATGCCTCTCACTGTGAAGGAGGATTTGACACCCACTTAAGCCATTTAAGTCTAGCATAGCACTTTGGCACATAGCTAATTTATTTATTTGTGTGAGTGCAACTGGGCAAATGAGGATTGGAGGCCAGAGAAAATAGTGAGGAAAAAAATGCAAGGGAAACTTTAAAAAAAAAAAAAAAAAAAAAAAAGCTTGACTCTTCTATGCACACACCATTGGCTAGTAGCCACTTTGAACAATTATGGTTCTAAAAGTGTCACTTTAAAAATGTTTTGAATTGAGAGCATGCCATCATTTTCTGCCTCCTTATTCCATCCATCTTCAGCACTGTTCCTTTTGCATTTGCTATGCTGCAAAAATATATGGCATTTCCCTTTGGTTCAAACATTTCTCTTCTTCCAAATGCTATTCTTACTAATCTATGCTTGAAACTGGAAAGGGGGAGAGAGAGACAGACAGACAGACGGGATTATGAGAGAGAATGGCTATGAGTGCACCAGCCAGCCTTTGGGAATGTTCCATGATGGTCATGAATCGTAGTTTCACTGACTGGTTACTATACAGTTACACCATCATCACCATCCTTCTTTTTGACCAAGGCCGTGAAGATAATGAAGTATTGACTGCTCCTCATTTTACAAATTAGCTTACAAGATTTTTTTTAATTTAGTAAATATATCTCAAATGCATAGTTTGAGGAATATATTTTCCTTTCATCCCCAATAAAATGTTTAATACAAATAAATAAATAAATAAATAAATAAATA
>QEPC01005214.1:981089-1003980 GCA_003113815.1 Sphenodon punctatus
GTTTCTTGCAAGCCTCTCCACCCCTGGTGCCTGGAAGTCTGCTCCTCAGTGACTGACACCTCCCTGTCATGTTTGACCTTCCAGTGAACCTTTTTTTGCCACCCGAACTCACCCGAATGTGATCCGAACTGACCGAACTGTTCGGCCATTTTGCCGTTCGGTGTTCGGTTTGTTCGGTATGTTCGTGTTCAAGGTCGGTCGTCCAAACAGGCCGAGTTCGGGCCGAACTTCGAACTGCATTCGCCCATCCCTAACTGCTAATGCTAAATACTCAATGAACATGGTTGTACTACAGTTATTGTACTGCTTGTACTACAGTTATTGAAAATGAGATGGAATGTGTAATCTGTGAGCATATTATTAACAGTGTGTCCTGGTATATTAACCTTTGTCCAATTGGTATACTCTTAATACTAGTATATAACATCATACGATATAACATGGTGGCAACAGTTATCTGTATATGTTCACTTTAGTGTCCCCTGACAAGAATTCCCTCCAAGGATAAATAGAGTTTGGATTTTTAAAAATTATGTTATTCTAGCAAACAGCAACAATACTTAAACGCCTCTAATATTCAGCCTAGTATTGTAAATGGTATGTTAGTCTCCGTGCTAAGTGGATTGCCCCCTACCTGAAATCAAATCAGAACGAGCATCAGGTGTTGCTGAAATTGTTGGGGGGTCAGGACGAAACTATTACAAGGAAGGTAGCTTATTTCCTTTTTAAGGTGCTTGCACTTCGGGAAGACAGGTAGGTTGGTTCTGGGATAGGACTTTGACTCCGATCCTGGCTTTCAGTAGGATGCTTCGGCTTGTTATTTGACTGATTTTGATTGTATGTTTTATTGTATTCATTTTTGTATGTTGTGTGATGGCAAGTCTACACACTAAATAAATTTATTATAATAATATACAGCCTCAAGAAACTTGCAGTTAGTCCAACATAAGCCACAATCCTGCTTGTCCTTCACCTACAGTTCACAGAAACCTTAACTTTTTAGCTCCTTCTGTATGTCCTTCTGAATAGTTCTTCATCTCGTGAAAATCAGTGTAGCTCCTTTGACAGTTTTACACCAGCATCTGATCCACCAGCTGGACAGACTCCCTTTTTCTAAATCTCAAAGGAACTGCTTGCTTGACTGAAATTCACAAAGCAAGAACTCTAAGTTCTTGCTCTGGGTAGCAAATCCCTGTGCATATTTATTTGTCGAAGACTGGACTGAATTTTACAGAAGACAGGATGACATCTGGTAAGGAGATGTGGAAGGGACTTTGTAAAGGCTAAAGTAAAAAGACCATGTCTGCTCTAGCATATTCATCTCTCCTTTCCAATTTGCCAGACAATCTTTTTCTTTAGGGAAGTTCAGCTCCTGATTAATGTCTCTTGATCAGTACCAAACTTTGCAGCATGACTCTAGTAATTTATTTCCTTTTCATTTATGAAAATAGGATTATTGTTTTTAAAGCGGAGTTGGAATCATTCACATTATGCTTAATTTTAAAATTATTTTATGAGATTCATCTACCAGCATGGTGAATGAGTGTAATGGTGCCAACTATGATTGCCAGAACTTTTTATTACTTTCTTGAGTCCAGCAGGAAAGGATAAAAGGCACTGCTAACCATTGTTTGTACCACTGTTTCTATCAGATTCCTGGACCCATTTCAGTCAGGCTTTTGTCCGGGGTGCAGCCCCACGCAGAGTGCGTCTAGCATCAATGTGATGAAAGCATGGATCACGGTGGGCAAATCAGATTCAAAAAGAAAGGGATGCAGCCTCCTCACCAGATGGAGTTGGTGAAAAGTGCTCCTGGCCACCATTGCAACCTGGTAGTCCAGGCACTAGGGGTGGGACTTAAGGCAAAAAACCAGATACCGGTTTTACCGGTTACCGGTATTTTTCCATTGGTTTCAATGGGGAACTGTCCCCATTGAAATCAATGGGGAAAAAAAAAATACCTCCCTCCTCCCCCTCCCAGGCTGTGCGGGTGAAAGGGGGGACACCCCCCACTCACCCTGGGTCTTAAATTATTATTTTTTTACCTGAAGTCCCTGCTAGTGTGGGCCCCGGGCCGCCGCCATGTCAGAGCCCGCACCAGCAGGTACTAGGGCGATCCCTGGGGTGGAGGGTGGTTTAACCCGGAAGTTCCCTGGAAGGCCTAGTGAAGTGCTGAAGCCAGCCAGCGCTGAAGCCACCGTACCGCCGTGCTGCAGCCGCCACCGCTGCCCGGAGCGCAAGTAAGGTAGGCGATCCTGGGTGGGGGGGTAGGGCAATCCCTGGCGTTTGTGTGTGTGTGTGTTAAACCACCCCCACCACAGAGATCGCCCTAGTACCTGCTGATGTGGGCTCCAGGTCGCCGGTGCCGGCACAGCAGCAGCCTGGAGCCCACACTAGCAGGGACTTCGGGTAAAAACAATTATTTAAAAAATCCAGGCTGGGCAGGGTGGGTGGGGGGTGTCTCCCCTTCCACCTGTGCAGCCTGGATGGGGGAGGGAAAGTGTTTGATTTTTTTGGTTCTTTTACATTGCGGCCATTCATTTCAATGGCCGCAATGTAAAAAAATCCAGCACAGGGAACGGGTACCGGTACCCCAATTACCGGAGTCATCCGATACTGCTGGTATAGCAAAATACCGGCAGTATCGGATACCGGGGGAACCAAAATTCCCACCCCTACTAAGGGTGGGAATTCCGGTTCTCCCGAGAACCGATATTGCCGGTATTTGGGTGTATTGGCTTAATCCGATAAATCCGTAAAAACAATTATTTAAAAAATCCAGGCTGGGCAGGGTGGGTGGGGGGTGTCTCCCCTTCCACCTGTGCAGCCTGGATGGGGGAGGGAAAGTGTTTGATTTTTTTGGTTCTTTTACATTGCGGCCATTCATTTCAATGGCCGCAATGTAAAAAAATCCAGCACAGGGAACGGGTACCGGTACCCCAATTACCGGAGTCATCCGATACTGCTGGTATAGCAAAATACCGGCAGTATCGGATACCGGGGGAACCAAAATTCCCACCCCTACTAAGGGTGGGAATTCCGGTTCTCCCGAGAACCGATATTGCCGGTATTTGGGTGTATTGGCTTAATCCGATAAATCCGTAAAAACAATTATTTAAAAAATCCAGGCTGGGCAGGGTGGGTGGGGGGTGTCTCCCCTTCCACCTGTGCAGCCTGGATGGGGGAGGGAAAGTGTTTGTTTTTTTTGTTTCTTTTACATTGTGGCCATTCATTTCAATGGCCGCAATGTAAAAAAATCCAGCACAGGGAACGGGTACCGGTACCCCAATTACCGGAGTCATCCGATACTGCTGGTATAGCAAAATACCGGCAGTATCGGATACTGGGGGAACCAAAATTCCCACCCCTACTAAGGGTGGGAATTCCGGTTCTCCCGAGAACCGATATTGCCGGTATTTGGGTGTATTGGCTTAATCCGATAAATCCGATATTTACCTGTACAGGCATACCGGATTTTTAACATTGGCCGCTTTACCGGATTTTTTACATTGCGGCCACTGAAGTCAATAGCCGCAATGTAAAAAATCCGGTAACGCGGCCAATGTTAAAAATCCGGTCTGCCAATACTGGTAAATCCGGTATTCTCTCCAGTGTCCCACCCCTAACTTCAAGCACAACCCAAAGAATGTGGGGCAGGGGCTAGTAGTGTAGTCACTACTGTGGTGACAAGCTTCAAAAGTGGACTTAGCCTTCCATGCTATGAAACACCGTGCTTAGCATGACTGAGGATTATGGACAAAACTGGCAAAGTACTTTGAGGATTGGAGCCTCAGAGTACAAAAACATTGGTTGGGAAAGAAACTGGTGTCTTGCAGCTGTGCGTGCAGAACTGTGATAATATACACTAGGACATTAGACAACACAAGTGTAATTAGTTGCGAGTACGGCACTATCCTTCCCACATGGAACTCACTGAGAGCGTTGCCATGGTTAAAAAGTAGTCCCACGCAGCAAGCACCCAAACTCAAGCTTCAGCAAGTACCTGCTCAAAAAGCCATCATTGGACGTTGGTTTCCCAGTCAGTTATCGGCCGGTCTCTAACCTTCCCTTCTTCAGCCAAACATCTTTCAGCGGGGACTCACACCCCAAGACTGCCCTGCACCTGACAAATAGGTGTCCTAGTCTCGCCACCAATTTTGACCAGGGCATAGCAATCCAGGACAGGAGCCTCCCCACTGGTACCCCTAAGTCGGGGCTACTTGCCATATAATCCCCCAATAGGGCCTGTCTTGGCTGATCCCTCGGGATGATGAAATGGTGTAGGATTGGGGGATCATGGTGGGGACCCGGAGCTGATAGGCTCGCTTAATCCGGGGTCATCTTCAGATTGATGTGGAGTTAGGTATTCATATTTTTCCCTGATCATACGATTTATTATTATTAGGGGTTACCCTGGTGATAAATATATAGGGGGTTTCTTTAGTTATTTTTAATGCATTTATTTTTGTGGATTTGTACTGAGGTCTAAGTCTGTATAGGCCCCTGGTGATTTCCCAGGAGCTCAAATAGCCATCCAAAGATGTTTTGTATATTGTTGATTATGTGTTATGTATTGTGATTTATTATGTTTTTAATTTTGTCTTATATGGTACGAATATTGCTAAGGCCAATGGCCGCAATAAATACTTACTTACTATAACCTTCCCTTCTTAGGGAAGGTTATTGAACGGGTGGTGG
The DNA here is from genome assembly GCA_003113815.1 of Sphenodon punctatus. Taxonomy (NCBI): domain Eukaryota; kingdom Metazoa; phylum Chordata; class Lepidosauria; order Sphenodontia; family Sphenodontidae; genus Sphenodon; species Sphenodon punctatus. The sequence goes on from QEPC01005214.1 coordinate 985,788, forward strand.
CTCGGCAGCTGCAGGAGCATCTGGACCATGTCAATTATCTCGATCCCTCGCAGTCTGGCTTTCATCCGAGTTATGACACGGAGACTGCGCTTGTTGCCTTGGTCGACGACCTCTCCCATGAGTCGGACCAGGGTCGTTCGACCCTGTTGATCTCTTGGCTGCATTTGATGCTGTTGATCATGAGTTGTTCATGACTCTGCTGCAGGACCGGGCAGGGATTGGCGGGACCATTCTTGAATGGTTCCGTTCTTTCCTGGCTGGGAGAACCCAGCATGTGGTCCTGGGTGATTTTTCATCTTCTCCCCGGGGTCTCACGTGTGGGGTCCCACAGGGTTCTAGCTTGTCCTCTCTCTTGTTCAATATGTATATGCAGCCTTTGGGGATGGTTGTCGGAGTTTGGCATACGGTGTCATCAATATGCTGATGACACCCAACTATATCTCTCTTTTTCATCCAACTCAGGCCTGGCAGTCCCGGTACTTACCAGGTGTTTGTCAGCTGTGGGGGATTGGATGAGGGCAAGCCACCTGAAGTTAAATCCCAACAAGATGGAGGTGATGGTTGTGGGGAAGGCCAAGGGATTGGTGACTCCTGTCATTGATGGGGTCCTTCCTGCCCTGGTATCTCAGGTTTGGAGTCTGGGGGTGCTCCTGGACCCGCAGCTCCACCTGGATGTCCAGGTGGCGGCTGTGGCGAAGGGACCATTTCGCCAGTTACATCTAGTACGTCGGCTTCGGCCGTATGTGTCAGACTTGGATCTGGCCATGATCGTCCATGCTTTTATTACCTTGATACTGGATTACTGTAATGCACTCTATGTGGGGCTACCCTTGGTGCTGGTTCAGAGACTGCAGCTGGTGCAGAATGTGGCAGCTTATCTCCTAACAGGGATGGACCGACGCAAGCATATTACATCGGTGCTCCGTTCTCTGCACTGGCTGCTGATAGTCTTCCGAGCCCAATTCAAGGTGTTGAGGCTGACCTTTAAAGCCCTAAATGGTCTGGGCCCCACCTACCTGTGAAACCGCCTCATCCTCCGGGTCCTGGATCTGCCCCTGAGATTGGCCGGGGGCACCCTCCTTGAGGTCCCCCAGGTTTCTCAGGTGTCAACCTTGAGGAGGGCATTCTCTGTGGCCATGCCACAGCTGTGGGACTCCCTCCCACTGGAGGTCCATTTGACTGACCTCCCCTCTTTCCCTGACGGAGATGGGGTGGGTAGGTTGGGTTAGGGAGGGGTAGGGAGTGTATTGTTTTTATTGTGGAATCTTAATTGTATCTGTTTTAATTTGTTTTTAACATATTGTTAGCTGCCCCGAGATGTTTTTAGCAGGAGGGGATGGCATACAAGTTTTATTAATAAATAAATAAATAAATAAACTAATGAAGCCCGGTTTTCTAAGGGGACGATATTCAACAAAAATCAATACCATTTTTGTGTGTCTACAAACAGAGCATCTCTCTCCTCCAGGCACAATTATTCTTATGAATAGGGCATATCTGTCATTGAAGGAGTTGTCCTGTGCTAGAGCTGAAGTAATTCAAAGATTCCAAGATATAAACAGCCAGCTGACAATAGCTAGAATAAGAGATACTTAATTTTTACAAGATTATTTAGTTCTGAGCCCTAGGCAGGGCTATATGGCCTCTTATTTGACCCTAAAACTTGCGTTCAGATCAAGATATTTATTCTTTTGCACAAGATTGAATTTGTTACCCAATAGAATATTAGAGGGATGTATTTTAAAAATTCATTTTGATCTCCGACTATGTCCTTTTGATGAAATGGCAATTGAAATGGTAGAGCATGTATTGCTTGATTGTCACCTATATGACAAAATTAGATCGCAACACTTGGGTACCTATTTATCTAAAAATTGGGGGAGAACTGGTTCCAATTTAACAAGAAATATGCTAGGAGATACCGATCTGCAAGTCACATGAACTGTAGCCAAGTACCTGGAAGAAGCCTTTAAGATTAAGAACAATTTCTTCAAGTATACAGGAGAGGATTATGGTACATAAATATATTTACAAAAGATATGGTTAAAATGATTGATTGGATTTTATTGTATTTTTATTTATATTTGATGTGATAATTTATTGCTGAGTAAATTTATAAAACTCAGCATTTGAGTGTTTATAGGTTATATTATATTATATTATATATTATATTGATTAGATCTATGTTTTTAACTAATTAGCCTAATGTTATAAATGTTTGATGGAGCGATAACTGACGGTTAAACTTTTAATCAAGATAATGAAAAATGAAATTATGAAATTTGGGATCCCTTCCCTACTTACCTTTGGGATTCTGCTCCTCTGTCAAATTTAGTTGAAATTATTCTGTGGGATCAGAAGTTCTTAAGGGGACTCACACACACACACACAGACAAGGTGATTGGCACAAGCCATTTTTTTTTCCATATGAAAGCAGGCTAATAATGGGAGTAGGCACACACTATTGTATACAAAGCTTTTCAGCTTTTTGGCTGTCATAGCAGAGACCTGTAGTCTGGTAACTGACTGGATCCCCATTGACAACTGTGATCTCAATGTATAGAGCCAGTCATACGTCATTTCAGAAGCTCTGCAAACTACAGCATTTCACTGGTGAGAACACCATAGGGTGCAGGATTTCTGCCTCCAAGAGGCAAGTTAAAGGCGGAAGCCCTCTGCTATTGCTGTGGTTCCTTAAGCTACCCATCGGTAACTGGTGCCAGGGCAGGGGGCCTGCAATTGGGAGTGATTCTAAGGAAACAACTATTTCTCTAGCAATGCAATAAAGACACCACTTTTCCCTATAACATTTCATGGATAATTAATTTCCTCACAGGATGGCAATATCTGCTCACTCCAGGCAAACAGTTCACAGCATTTATTTATGTGGAAGGAATCATCCTTTTCAGTGACACTTAGCAAAAAACAAAAACAAAAAACTGAAACAAAATAGAGGGAAATAGAGAAGGCTACTAGCTGTGATGGGAAAGGGGAAATCACCGGGCCGTGGTACTTGTGATGATGCTGGTAAAGGGAGACATTCAAGCAGTAACTACTGGAGTAAAGCTTGTGACAGGCAGGGGTCCCACGGCTGTTCTAGTTCACGGGGAGCGCACCCACGGTTTGGTTTTCCAGTCCCCTTGTGTGATTTATGAATTATTTCAATCTCTGGTTCTTTCTTTGTCTGCAGCGTAATGGTCTAAAGCAGCAGCAGGTTGAAGCTGCTGCATTTTCCTTGCTCTGTGGCTCCATTCTCTCATCACCTCTTGCACACTTGCTTTCTCCTCCTCCTTCTTCACACCCATCATGTTCTTCTGAGGGAGCAAGCATCTCTTCTCCTTTTGCCTCTTCCTTCAGTGGCTTTAACTACTTTAGGTGACTCTGCTTTTGCCTCTCTGATCGGTTCCTGGCAGATGGTGACACGTGGCACTGTACCTGTGAAACACAGTGTCAGTCGGAATAGTTATTGCAGGTTAGTTTGCATTCCTTCCGAATTTAAAGGAAATGCAGTGTAAATGATAACTTCTACATATATCTTATGCCACTTAGGTGAAAAATTGGCAAACCAATTCCCATTCCACCCACCAAGACAAAATTTCTATTAAAAACTTCCGTTTCCTTCTGGATACATATTTTACGTCATGCCAAAGAATTAGCCTGATGCAAGACCAACAGCGCAAGCCATTACAGCAAAGATTTCTTTATAAAAGGAAGACTAATATGCTTTCAAAGACTAATATGTTTTACCCAGTCTTGTATAAAAAAAATATGACCAGAATCAGTGTGCAGAGAAAACACTTAAGCAAAGCACAGTGATTCACAGTTCCCTCCCCAGCTGGTAATCAGAATGTGACAATAATCTTGGCTGAGTTTGGGCATAGGAGAGCAAATAGGTAATTGACTCACTTGTGCTCCTGTGTACTGAGGGCAACGCTGCCATCTATAGGGTAATCAATAAAAAGTGGATTGCTTTTTATTGCTTTTTATTTTATTACCCATGCATGGAGACATTGGGGGAAACGGAGGTGCTGCCGTGCATGGAGATGGGTGTGCGCCTGTGGGAACAGCCCCTCCCCCCCATCTCCACCCTCACCCCCCACATACCCACAGGGCCCACGGTCCATTTGAAAAGGTCCTTTGAAGCAGTTTTGACAAATCTTAAATTATAAGAACAAACAGTTCTTGCATTTATAGTTCACCTTTAAGAAGTTGTCTTCTTCCTGTGGTTTTGGTTGTTTCTGGATTGAGATCTTGGGTGAATAGAGAAACTTTTCTGTCTGTCACATGGTGCGAGCTTAGGAGCTTCACCATCCATTTTGTCCATATGAAATGCTGTCCCCAGAGTCCCAGAATTCCATCTCACTCAAAAGCTGCCACCTCATAACGTTTGATGTCTTTCCTTTTCAGGTTCCATGCCCACCTCCATCAGTTTTTTGTGCTTTTCTCCTTTCTTCTTCTTTTTCTTTTTCTTCTTCAAACATTTCTATGGTATTGTCACATAGCAGTTTCATTCTCAGTTGCCTTGAGGTAGATGTGCATTTCAGTGGGATTTCTCTGTATTTAAAAAGTTTCTCCTGCTCTACAGGCTGAGAGCAACAACAGAAAAGTCTCCTTAGTTTGGAGGACTCCGATGCCTCGGGTGAACTAGCTGTCTCAATGTGCATTACTGTTTCTGTGGCTGAAGTGCAGACTGAGGCGACTGGGTCATGTTGGAGATCACTAAGGACTGGAACCAAAATGAAAGGCAAGTCAAAGCACGCAGCAGCAATGAGATATTTCACCAGGCACCACGTTCTTATGCTAGTTCTCCCTGAGTATCTGTCATATTTCAGGAGCAGAAGCACGTAAGGTAACACCTCTCATCTGCCCTGGCCTCTGTGTGGGTGTATTGAAATGAGACACAGTCTTTCTTATCCCCTTCCCTATCATTGCGGTTTGTGGCTCCATAAGTACTGAGTCTCCACAATAGATGCTACGGACTAAGAACCACTGAGATCCATCCACAAAATTCTCATTTCTCCTCTGTCAATGGAAAACAGGGAATCTCTCAAGCACCATTTATCATTTACAGATTATGATTTGGATTATCCGCACAACACGTTCGTAGTTGTTTTATAAATGTAACAACTTTCTGACCTATGTTTTTTTCCTGGCACCAAGGATGGTCGCAGCTGTTAATAATTCCCAGAAAATCCTGTAGCACCTTTTTTAGAGACTGGCACATGGTTGGCTATCTTCCACTTGTCCAGTGAAGAAGCACTTTTGAATGAAAATTATATATTTTTGTTGAACTCTTGCATGAAGGCCATCTATTTTCGGTAATTTATCATTAAAATATAGGAATTATTTATAATAAAAATATTAGCATCTCATTCCAGTGTGTTAGTGATAGGTTTCAATCAATCAATCAATCAATCTCACACACACACAAAAGTAATCTGCGCCCTGGTGGACAGTCTCATGAGATGCCCCTAAACAGAAGGGGGTATGGAGACTAAATTTCCTTCTCCCCTCTCTTTTAACCTTTCCCTCCCCCGTCTCAGCTCCCAAGGCCATCTTGAAGTGCACTGGTGGAGCAATAGAGACAACTATTGTTTTCTCAAACCTTTAGGTTTCACTAAAATTTAAGCAGACATCCAATGAGGTTGCTCCGAAGTAATTTTTCAATCATTTCTCTCTTTAAATATTTGCAACTCAAAGTAAGATTTACTTGTGAATATTCATCTCTGGGATGAACTAAAGCATGAAATGTCTAAGGCTGAAAGAGAATTTTTTTTCCTGAAGGTTTTGAACAGGCAAAACAAGCAGGAAAAACTATGCCCCCCTCCCCAAGCCATAAACAATCAAATAAAAACTGTCTATTTCCTGTGGCTGAAAGGTGAAAAATATCACATTTTTGACCATTTTTTTTCCCTGAGCATGTGCACACCCATTGTTAGGTTTTTGTTCCTCACAAGAATAGTCACATAAATGGTACGGTTTGCTTTGGTGAAACTATTTTTGCAATAAATGTAAACTATCACCATATGACTTAGTTGATCAATAAAACACCATGACCAGTAAACAACCAAGAAAGTCAAAAGTAGCTCTTAAACCATCCACTGGCTTCTCCCATAAATTGCTTTTCAAATAGTCTTTGAGTAATGGGGAAATCTGTACCAAAAGGGCGCTTTCCCACATTATAAAAAAGGCCACATTGTTTTAATCTGGTTGTTTAAGATGTGCATTACAATTTGCTGTTTCCCATTCACACATTCTACTTCTCTCTGCATTTGAACTGAATGCACATTGTAAAATTGTGCATTGTAAGCATTCCCACATTCAGTTTGATGCACACATTTCTCTTGCTTTTATCTGCATTCTCAAAGTTACAGGATGGAAACCAGAAATGACCTTTCTCCCCTCCTATGGAAGTTGTTTCTCCCACCACTCCAGAGGTTCTTTTCCTGCCTCATTTGCCACGCCTGGAGCAGCATCAGCTCTTTCTTTGGACTTCTATTTCCTGGAGGATTAACAGAAGATCCTGGTGTATTCCTTTATGTGCTGCATCCCCACATTGAAAATATGTGCTTTACGTTAATTCAGTTTCAATGCAGCATTCACACAATCAATCTATGTGGATAATAATAATAAAAAAATCCTTATTCAAGATGGTTTGGAGCACCCTGTAATGTGCTTTTCAAACATGTGCATTGGAGAGAAAACATGAGGATGAAGGCATTTCCAAGTTATTGAAATATTTGGATAAAATAATAATGCACATAAATCAACAGTGTAAGAAAGCACCCAACGGTTTCTGAACCACAGCTGTTTACTTACCGTTGAGCAGTAGTAGCAAATCATCACTGTCCACTTGAATTAAATTTATGTGCCTTACTGTGAAGTCTAGAGACACAATAAAAACATAATCAGATATTTTCAGATGTTTGTCAGGAGGATGTTTTCCATTTCACTCTCTCCTCAAACTGAAACAACAAGACGATGTCCCTGAGAGAATTATGACAAATCCCCAGGTGTGCAAGATTCCAAGGGAGGTCTCGAGAGACCAATTTGCCAAGGAAACTCTGTTCCAGATCCTCAGCTAGTGTAAGATGACTTGAATGGGACTGTGATTATTTACACTGAGAAGCTGGTCACATATTTACTCTGTCCTACAGGAATTCTTATAGTATCAGTATAGTATCCAAGAGGAAAATTACAGGAATTTATCAAGGAAGGAGGGATATAGAACTTAGGAACTATAGGAATAGGTGATGAGAAAAGGTGGAAAGAATTCCCGTAGGGCTGGGGTATAACTTACTCCATTCCTTTTTTTTTTCTTTTTTTTTTTGGACAATCCCCAGTACTGAGTGAGTTAGCAATTCAGGAGCTAATGGTGCTGTTTAGGATCATACGATTTATCGGGACCTCAAAGGGGCCATCTGCTCCAGGTTCTTACAGCTTGAGGCATCAAAGTGGAAATCATGGGGTAATTCATTTAAGAAGGTTGGCATATTTTAGTTTGCTTGTTTGCGGTTACCTATAAACTTGGTTGCAGCCTCTCGTAAATGGGGCTGTGGGCTCTTTAAATAGTGCATGCTGTTGAGTAAGAAGTACCCCACCATACTCCTGCACTTCTTCACCTAGTAAAACAATAAGAAATCCACTGTATTAAAAGACCTTCCTTCGCTTCTCTTGGGTGAGAGGCTGGGTAGAGGATGGAGTTCATTGTTCTTTCAAGGGCTAGAGAACACCTTCACTCAGGTTGAGTCTAGGATGGTGATGCAGAAGCCCCATTTCAAGGCTCTGATCCCCTAACACTTCTGGGGTGGTGTTTGGAAAAGAACAGTGGGCACTGATTCCAGGCAGAGCCTTATCGATCTTGTGGTGTACATAAAATACCATTCTTTGTAATTAATGATTCAGCAGACCAAGCTTTCTCCTCCATAGAACATCCCAGCTGCTACTGCTTAGAGTGAAGGAATATTCTATTGACCAATCAGCATTAGCAGTGAAAGAGGAACGGGAAGGTGAATTGGACCTTCAGTGATGGAAGTCAGACTATAACATCCTCATAGAGAGCATGATACCGGAGATGGAAACAGAAAAATATTGCATCTTGTGTTTCCCCACAGGCCGTTACTTAGGAAATGCCCTTGTGCCCACTGAAAATCCTAGAGCTGACTTACAAGAAATCCGCACATCTTCTGAAAGACCTGCATATGGTCACTCAGCGTCATTTGTCCGAGCACATTCTTGGGCTGTGTCCACTTCATGATTTGGGCACACATTGTCAGAGTATCTCTGCATGCCTATGAGACAGAGGAAAACATTGAAGGAGATTTTTTTGAGATTTCAAGGGCTTGGAAATTGATGCTATCAGCAAACAGTTAGCAATGGGTTTAAAAAAGCAACCTGAGTGAAGAATAAAGCCAACATCTGTGGAGACGTTTGAGATACGGAATACAAGTACAGGTAAATGTAAGCCATCACTTCAGGAGAAGATTCTCTTCCGCAGTGTGGAAGTGGGAAAGAAGCTAATAGAATCCCTTGAGCCCTATGTATCTAAAAAATACTTCCTTTTCTCCTATGTTCCATTGCAAGCCCTTAGTTGTGCCAGGGGTGCCCTCTTTCAAGTTCCATCACTATACCAAGCCCATACAGCAAGGGTGTGTACAGAGGTGTTCTTGGTGGCAGTTCCACAACTTTGGAACTTCCTTCCCCTAGAGATTCACCAAAGTCAGAGCCTGAGCATTTTCGGGAAACAAAGATCTTTTTATTTGGCCAAATTGTTAAGAACTGTTTTTAATGAGAATTTTATAGAGTTTATATTTGTATGGGTTTTATTTTTGTATATTTCATATATATATATATTTGTTTGTTTATATCTATGATGTAAACTGCCCTGAGTTTTCATGGGAGAGCGGTTAAGAAATCTAAACAAACAAACAAAGTATGTAAGTAAAATGATTCCAGAAGATTCAGGTTCCTGAGCTCCGAGGCACCTAGGCCTCCTGGGACTTACCTTAAGTGTCTCGGGATCATTTTTTTGCATGACCAGCATCAGTGGCATAAGGGCATTGTAGATTTCATTATGGATGGCAGGTCCAGGTTTAAATTTGCTGACAGGTTTCAGCATTTTGCCATAAGCAATGATGGCAGCAAGGCACACATTTCTTCTCTCCTTCATATGACACAGAAATGACACTCTCTCAAAGACAGTTTAGCTCGGTCGTTTCAGCATACATATGTAAGTAGATACAACCAACTAAGTTAGGAATACTAACTACTGCAAACTTTGCATGCATAGTGAGGAAGGAGATGAAATACACAGTAGACATTGACAATCAGCACTGTCACATTGTCGTTGAACCCCTCCCCCAAGAAGACGAGGACACCACATGTGGGTTCAAACAGCCGCACTCTTTATTAGTAGCCAAAAAGGGGGAAGGGGTAGCCCTCCCATTTGAACTGGAGTCCTATCTATCTATTGTTCCTAACTGTTAACCGCCCCACAGGAGGTTCCCGTCCTGCACCAGGCACTGTCCTGTTTGCCCGGCACCCTTCTTCTCACATCTTCAGGTTAAGCCTGAGGGGAATCCTCCTGTGCCCTACCTTAACCAACTTTGTTAACTTACACCCTACCCCAACCACTGGGTTCCCCAGGCTGGAGCGGGTTGTTCGTACCTACCCCTTTTGCCCACTGGGCCGGGGGTTTAAACAACAAGGGTGAGCACACCGTAACCTACCGTTTGGTACATGGTCTGCCCAGCAGGTTCAGCCGCTCGCCTCTCACCCTTGGGCTGACCATACAGTGGGCCGCACCGAGCGGCTATGTATGGCCTATGCCCATCTCTTAGAGAGATGTTGCTACTCAATGCTATACTAACCCGTTCAACTTTTCCCCGCTCCGCGCCCGGCCGAATGAGGCTAAAAATGGTGCCCGGGAGTCCCAACTCTCGCAAGAGTCCCGGGTGCCTTCAGTTAAGAGTAAGCGGCTGTTCCATCCCTCCTCGCCATCTTTGTTCAAGAAGGGGAAGGGTGCCGCCAAACCCCCGCCGTGGCGAACGCAGAGGGGACTCATCTGAACTGCCTTACTGAGGGAGCTAGCCAATGGCTAGAGGCTGGTTTTGATCAATTTTCCTAGTGTTCTCATTACAAAAATCATAGTCACAATTGGCACTCTGGCCAGTAGACAAAGAACAGAGGTGAAGGAGTGAATGGAGCCCTTCAAGACAGGCCTGAGGCTCACAAGCAGAGGAGCATGGAGGTGCCTGCCCTGCCCCTCTTAGTTGTGCTCTTGTTCTGCGGAGAGACAAGATCCGCCTCGACATCGCTTCCCACTCCTCTCTTCCCACTCCCACCCCTCTCCCTCCTCCCCCTCCTTCTCTCATGTCCTCCTCCTCCCCTGCCTCCCTTAAGGAAATCTCCTCTCTGCTCTCCTCCTCCAACCCTTCCACTTGCCCCCTTGATCCCATTCCTTCCCGCCTCCTCACCTCCATTACTCCCACTGTCGCCCCTTCCTTCCTGCACATCATCAACCTCTCCCTCTCTACTGGCTCTTTCCCTTCTGCCTTCAAACATGCCACAGTCTCTCCTATTCTCAAAAAGTCCACTCTTGACCCCTCTGACCCTTCTAGCTATCGTCCTGTCTCACTCCTTCCTTTTGCTTCCAAGCTGCTTGAACGTGTTGTCTACTCCCGCTGCCTTGACTTCCTATCCTCCAACTCCTCCCTTGACCCCCTCCAATCTGGCTTCCGCCCCCTTCATTCTACTGAAACTGCTCTCGCTAAGATCACCAACGATCTTCTGGTGGCTAAATCTAAACGTCTCTATTCCATTCTTGTCCTCCTTGATCTCTCTGCTGCCTTCGATACTGTTGACCACTCACTCTTGCTGGATTCCCTTCACTCCCTTGGCTTTTGTGGCTCTGTCCATAACTGGTTCTCCTCCTACCTCTCTGACCGCTCCTTTAATGTGTCTCTCTCCAACTCCGCCTCCTCCTCCTTCCCCCTCTCAGTTGGTGTTCCTCAAGGCTCTGTTCTTGGCCCTCTCCTCTTCTCGATCTATACCTCATCCTTAGGCAAACTCATTGCCTCCCATGGCTTCCAATACCACCTCTATGCTGATGACACTCAACTCTATCTCTCTACTCCCTCTCTCTCTCCCTCTGTTCAAGCTCGTCTCATCAACTGTCTCTCTGACATCTCTACCTGGATGTCTCAACGTCAACTCAAACTCAACATGGCTAAAACTGAACTCCTTATCTTCCCCCCTCATCCTTCCTCTCCTTCCTCACTGTCAATAACTATTGATGGAGTCACCATCCTGCCTGTCCCCCAAGCCCGTAGCCTAGGCTTCATCTTTGACTCACCCCTTTCTTTTAAACCCTACATTGACTCTGTTGCTAAATCCTGTCGCTTCTCCCTCCATAACATTGCTAAGATTCGCCCTTTTCTCTCTGTCTCGTCTGCCAAAACTCTTGTTCATGCTCTGGTCATCTCTCGCCTCGATTACTGTAACCTCCTTCTCACTGGCCTTCCCCGGTCTCACCTTTCTCCCCTCATCTCTGTCCAAAACTCTGCTGCCAGGGTCATCTACCTCGCCAGTCGCTTCGACCATGTGCAGCCCCTCCTCTCTTCGCTTCACTGGCTTCCCCTTCCTGAACGAATCCTGCACAAGCTCCTAGTCTTCACCTATAAAGCTCTTCACAACCTTGCTCCCCCCTACCTCTCTGCACTTATCGCCCTCCATACTCCAGCCCGTGCACTTCGCTCCTCCTCTGTCCCTTCTCTCACCCTTCCACGCCTTCCCTGCTCCCCTAAGCGCCTTCGTCCCTTCTCACTTGCTGCCCCCCATGCCTGGAACTCCCTCCCTGTCCACATCCGCCTTGCCCCCTCCCTTCATACCTTCAAATCTCTCCTTAAAACTCACCTCTTTCGCTCTGCTCTGTCTGACTCTTTATCCTGCTGAGCCACTATTCCTATACCTACGATCGGTTTACCCTTATCCTTGCAACATGGACCTGCCTGCTGTCATTCTCATCGTAACCAAGCCAAGTACGTGCACTTGAGACCTCGCATCTTCATGAATGTTAGACCCCTTGTCTCTCCCTCTGTTCCCCTTCCTAAGTCTCTCCCCCAGCTCTTCTGTCTCAGATTGTAAGCCCTAGGGGCAGGGACCGTGTCTATTTTATTACTTTGTAAAGTGCCAGGTACACTGCTGGCACTATATAAATGTTTGTTAATAATAATAATAAGAGAAGACATCACTGTCACAAGTTGTCAACTGGACATTCATTGTCATTAGTATTAAATTCCAAGCCTGGCACTACTACAAAATAGGTAACATGGAACATACATCTCAGGAAGAGAGGATAGTGACTACACCCCCCACCCCCAAAACAGTAAGTGTTCCACCCCCATGGCCAATTGCTCACAGACAAAGAGGAGATAAAGGCATACTAAACGGAAAGAGGATGGAGAAAAAATCAAAAGAGGTAGATTAAAAGGGGGCAAAGGAGAAATGTAGTGGGAAAGAGTCTTATCATTCGCTGAATGTTTCCTAGCTTGGTGTCTACTACACTGTTTTACACAATACTGGTACAGATAACAGGCTGCCCAGGGAGGTTGTAGGCTCTCTGTTCCTGCAGACATTCAAAAAGAGGTTGGAAAGTCATCTGTTGGGGATGTTGTAGCTGTAGTCATCCTGCATCCAAGCAGGGGGTTAGACTAGATGACCCTTTATGTCCCTTCCAACTCGATGGGCCTTTTTACATGGGCTGCATCCACGCATGAACACCCAGAAATCTGAGTGTTCATGCGTGGGTGCTGCTCATGTAAATCCCGCAGCGGGTGTGTGTGTGTGTTTGCATGGGCGTTCACGTGCACACACCTCCACCCATCCCCCCCCACACAGAGCAACTGGTTGCTCCATGCGTGTTGATGGGTGGAGGTGGGTGTGTGCCTGTCTCCACTCCCCCCCCCACGGCACACAGACCACAGCACACACCGACACCCCCTACCCCACCCCACCCCCTGCTCTGCAGCCCGTGTAAAAAGGGCCTATGTTTCTATGAGTCTATATCATCTCACTCATGGAGTTGCCTTACATCAGTGAGCAGCTTCTCAAGAAACTTGGCTACTTGGCAGAATGCAGCCTTGACCTCTTCACCTTCCATGTGGTAGATAATATTCCGTATGGTTTTTACAGCTTGCTCAGCAATCCTCTCCTCTTTCTCCTTCAGAAATCCCTGCAGGACTGGAAGGCAGCTTTTCAGGTATGTTGCCTGTACAAAAGCAGCACCTTTTTAACACGTTATTAAGGTTGGTAGAAGAATGAACTAAACTTTTGCTCAATTTAAATGTTTTTAAAAATTAATTTGTAAACCATTCCTCATTTCTGCAAAAGGTTTTGGTACTGTTCACTATTCATAGACTGGTCCAATCATTGACAGACTGCAGGTAGTCTTCCTAAAATTCACAAACTGTTTGCAACACTTATTCAATTCATAACCTGTCATTTGTGGATTGACACATATAATTGTTTCTTCTCCCTGAATGGATGACCCAACCTATTTAACAGGACAATAACTAATGGCATGTTTCACATACCAAACCTAGAACTTTGCAAAATATTCAAATTTATAAATATTTCCATATTGGCTGTCGTCTGAACATGGACAAACGTATGGCACAACAAACAGAAACAAATCAAAGTTTGTTTATTCATTAAATAATTTAAGAATGCAATTTTTCTTTATGCCACCACTAGCTTTTAGAATAACCAGTAATAGAAGTATAATGAATTCTCTTAGGTTTGTTTACAGTGCATCGGAAATGCTCACAGCATGGTCCCATAAATAGCAATGACCTGGTTTCATCAATTCCTTGAGTTGGATTTTGCCGTCCAAGTGTAGGTCCCTGCTGCCCCTCAGACCAGGATCAGCCCTAGATATTTTGCTTCTTTTTCTGATAGACTCTTGTTATATTTCAGTGCCATCATGTAATGCTCATGTAATACTCATCCGCTTTTATATTACTGTTGTTTCTGCTAGGTTTGTTTTAGAACTGAATGACATAGTTCTCACCTTTCCTGGATGGAGAGCTAAATTACTAATTCCTCTGAGTCCCAGAAGCCTCATGACAAGATCTGGCTCTTGAATCCATTTTTTCAATGGGACCAAGATGTCTAGTTCTTTGCTCTGGGCCACAGTACGATGCCAGAGAAGCTACAGATGAAACAAACACAGCCCATTAGTATCAGGCTTTCTAGTTCTGCTTCCTGGACCAATACCATCATAACCAAATCTATGGTCTAGGTTAGAAACTCTCACTTGTGCAGAAAGCCATCTGCACAAAAGTTTGGACCAGTTGTTTTGAGCTCTGGATAATGAGGGGAACTTCTTCTCTCTACAGCTTAGGCATAAAAGAACCTCTCCCCAAACATAAAAGTGTGGAAGTGGTAGTGTTCATATCTCACACTGTGTTTAAATGGAATAACTGAAGGAGAATAACGCTGAGAAATGGCAAATAGGAAGATCTTCCAAATGGTCAAATAGAATGTAACCCCAATACAGGAGAGAAAGAGGGCAAAAACAAATGAGACATCAGCCCACATTAGTCCAGGAGTCACCTGCTAGGTTGCCACCAGACGTTTGCTTGCTATGGCCCTGGGCAGGCAGCCGGCTGCTATGGGATGTGTGGGCTGGTGGCAGTCAACGACGCAGCCTGGGTGAAGGCCTGGCCACCTGGGTTAAACTGGACTAAAAGTCTCCCTCCTGTGTATTCAGGCCCCATCCAGCCCGCCACAAGGTAAGGTCGGAGGGCCGGCCCGGAGAAGCGCCCTCACCCCAGCTGCCAAACAGCTGATGGGAAGGGGCCAGCAGAGCACCCCTGAACAGCTGTTTGGTGAGTGCACCAGGACCAGTTGAGGGTGTGCCTCTGGGCCTCCCATTAGCTGTTGTGCAGCAGCTCTGCCCGGGGTCCCGATCCTGCTGTGCGGCAGGGGTCTGTCTGTATGGACAGCTCTGGGCCAACCTGTTCCAATGGAGGAACCTGTGATGACAACCCCCATGCTCGCAATACCGAGGGTGGGGAGAGGACTGCCCATGTGAACCGCCCTCCCCATCGGCCCAAGGAGTGGCGGCTACAGTGCCCTCCCTGGGGTGGCCCAAGGAGCCATCTCATTTGTTTGCACCCAGAGAGAGAGGGGGAAAATATTTCTTGGTGAGTCTGGCTTCACTCCAAAAAATAACATCTACTCCTGCGGCAGGTTAGGACTGATGCCTTCAACTGTATGTGCCCCATTTCCCTTATCATAGAATCATAGGATTTTAAGTTTGAAAATGACATCATGGGTCATCTAGTCTAACTCCGTGACTAGTCTGACACTGAATTGCCTATCTGTGCATATCCACCAAACAAGTTTACCTGCGCATAGAAGGCTCTGGACATAATCTTATTGTACTTATTCTCACTGTTGAGCAGGGGAATCACTTGGTTAAAAATCCTGTGCAGCTGAAGAGGCTTGAAATGCTTTACCATGGCACTGCAGCAGGACACATACATACCCATATGTTACCAGGGGTAAAAACAAATAGTATATCATCCCACCCAAACCCCTGCACCCCCAGAGCTGACAAGTGCAGCCCAGGATAAAAGGATGGGATGTCTCTCTTACCTTGTGATCTCCATTATCCCACAATAATAGTCATTAGGGCTGGAGAGCAGATCCCAACCTTTCCGTTCATCCATGTAGTCTAACACCTTAGAATATCCAGCACCTGACAGCAGGGTCTTCACAGCCTCCAGAGCACAGCTAGATTCAAAACAATTCCAGTGCTATAGGCCCACTTCTTGTAGCTATATCATTCTTTAAAAACCTCCCAACATATTACCAGCATAATGAGGGAAGGAGGGAGGAAAGGGAAACCACTCTCTCTCTTTCTTCTGAAGAGGAGAATCTCTCTCCTGTTATTTAGAGATTCCACCACAAACCCCCTTCAAGACTCCCATCCCCACCCCCTCTTGGTGTGCATTAGGATATAGCCACTAATCAAGAAAGTAGGGCAGAGTCACTGCCCTTCTTGCCGTATTCAAAAAGGAATCAGGCAAGTATAGTGACAGGGCTGCAGCAGAACAGCTGGGGAGGAATTGCCAAGCTTGGGCAGATTCTACACCTGCTTCCAGCATGAAGAACAGAATGAGCGAGATAAGGAATTCAGTCAGAGATTTGAACTTTGCAGGGCCCTGAGCATACCACTAACTGAGACCCTGGACAAACAATAGGGCACTTCCCCACATTACTAAATGCGCACCGTTTGCCTCTGCGAGAAACTGCAAGAGGTAAATGTTGCATGGCTTTTGTCACATGGAAAAGCAAAGCAAAGCTTTGGTACCGAGCATGCGGAGGATGCAGAGTTGGAAAATCAAGCTGAGAAAAAAAAAGAGAGCCATGGTGTAATGGCTAAATGTGCAGTACTTGGACTGGAAGGGTGGGCAGTTCAAGTCTTGTCTTAGTCAGAAACTCACTGGGTGACCTTTGGCCAGTCATAATATTCTCTCAGTCTACCCTACCTCACAGGGTGGTTGTGAGGATTAAAAGTTGTATTTATTAGTTATATGTAAAGCGCTCCGAGTGCCATGGCAGGGGGACATGTCTATATAAAAATAAATATTATTATTAAAATGACCAGTTTTTTGACAAGCAATTTTTGGTTTTTTGCTTTTACCTCAAACTTAATAAAAGAAACACATTAAAAAAAAAAAAATCCATTTGCTGAACAAGAGCATCAAAAAGAATTCATAACTAGAATTCCATTTTTCTCTAAAAATACCAGCTGTAGTTTAGCCCGCTCTCCCGATCCCTACTCTGCCTCTCCTGAATAATTATCGGAAAACACAATACATGCAGAGAATGAGATGTGACCTGTGGGATTTCCCATGATCATCGGAACAGAAGTGTAGTTATGCACAAGCTAGTAAAATACCTTGGGTTTTCATTAAGTACCTGGAAGGGTCAAATGCCTTAGGCCTGCTCCTTTGATGACAGTCCTTCCTGTAGACCACCAGGTTCTCTGCTGGGCTTTGTTCTATGACTTGTTGGACATGGCCAAGGATTGCCAGTAAAAGATGGGGATAGAGTTCCTGCACTGTCTCTCTGCATTCAGGAACAGACAGCATCTCACATAGAGCACATGTAGCCTGCAAAGGGTCAAAAAGACTCTGTTATTCCTCTCACTCATCATGCAATGCACAGGCTGTTGCACAAGCCTCTCTGAGGGAGATCAGAAAGGAGGCTCATGTACATCTCAAGACCTCAAGCAGAGGGAGGATAAACAGAAATGAGTGAGAAGACAATAGAGATCTCCAGAAAACCATCTCTTCCCTCCCTGTCCTATCAAAAGGGGATCAAAGCCCCTCTTGGATCTCCACATCCGCAACCAGAGGTCTGGTTCTCCAGCTTCCCTATTTGCTTGGCCAAAGAAAGCAACTTATGAGAACACTGGTACGCACAGCAATAGGCTGGAGACAGGTCTCATCATCAGAGATGCTAGTGTTGTCTTTTTGCATTGGTTCCTCCTCCAGGATTGTTATCAGCAGTTGAAGAACTTTGAGGGTGGTTTCTCTTTTGGTGCCCAGGACTCTCCATAGCTCTACTGTGTTGCTACAAAATTCCAAGGCATAATAAAACAACAGCATTTCGTCCTTCTAGAACACCTTCCAACTGATGATCTTTGAAGATCTTGCAATTTTTAAGGAATTAGGTACTGTAGGGCAAGTACAATTACCCCCTGTTTTACAGATGGTGAAACTGGAGAATAGGCAAGAGAGTTGCTCAAGGTCACATAGTGATCCATGAGTTTCCCTCCCCTCAATTAAGTCCTGGCAACTGCCTCCCCCCTCCCCCCCATTAATATTTATTTTATTTATTTATTTAATAAATTTATACCCCGCCCCTCCTGCTATGCAGCCCGGGGCGGCTTCCAACAATTTTAAAACACAATAAAACCATTTAAAACACTCATAATCATAATAATACTTATTAAAATATTAAAACAGGGCTAAAGTCATAAATATAATAAACAAAATAAAGTAACCAAAATAGGTGGGGGAGCTAAAACGCCTCACCCTACCCTCCCTCCCTCCCAAAGGCCTGGGCGAACAGCCAGGTTTTGCAACTTCGCCGGAATGTCAGCAGGCTAGGGGCCAGG
>QEPC01005214.1:1007496-1025963 GCA_003113815.1 Sphenodon punctatus
CCACCCTAGCCCTGTACAAAAAAGCCCACAAAAACAATAGTAACCCCCTGCCACCCCCTGCGGCCCCAAAGCGCCGCGCCCTGTCCTGGCTCAGCACTGACAATTAAATTCAAAGAGGGGGAGCTTGAGCCCTGAGAAATGTTCCCTCTGGGAGTGTGTGCCCCAAAATGTGGAAGATCAGGAAAAGGACAATATTGGTCATTTCAGGGTTGGAAATGAAATCCCAAAAGTCCTTGGTTGGTTTATTTGGTTTTCAGTAATGACTTCCCTGCTACACCTCCTGTTCTGGTCATCATATACATTAAATTATAAGAGCTCCTGTTTTATATCCAGCTATAGGGAGCCTGGGTGTTCCAGTGTTTGGATTGTTAGCTGGACACTTGGGTTCAGTTCCCTGCTCTGACAAGCTTCTGGGCAGGAGGTGTGGCTTCTGGGGCAGGCTTGGTCCCTGGCAATTCATTTTTAAATATAAATTAAGTACTGAGCTAGGAATAGAACTATGGAATCCTAAAGGCTTAGTCTTGTGCTCAAGCCATTCAAACACTTCTCTCTTAGTGATGGACATTTTACATGGATCAGAACTTTACCACGACACCCCTTCTCCCCATGCAACTACAATGGGTTGCCTTGAGTAGAACTGGATAGTGGGGTAAGAAAGAAAATGCGAAAACAGGGTGCACTATACTTAAAATGCTATGGCTAACAGTAGAAATGAACAAGTATGTAGAAACCTGAAGCAGTGAGAATATTGCAAAAATTGTACCTGCTCCATGGGAGTGGGTGTCCCAGAAGAATAGGCACTACTTTCTTGGTGTTATTTGCCGCCAAGAAACACACTGCTTTCAGCATTTCCTGCCGAGTGATGGGCTCCACAATGAGACTGAGGCGCTGGTAAATGCCATTCACTGTCTCATCTACCTACAAGATAAAAAAACGCCATTAAGAGATGCAATCTCCTGTGCTGGGGTGTACACTCATGTCTGTGCGCTGGAGGGAGGTTATGTTGTTTCACTGAGGTTTCATCATGGGATTCCTGAATTAACTACCAAGTACGGTAAAGGTGGATAAACATTTTCCTCCCTGGGGCCACTTTGAAAATTAGTACAAGCTCCAAAAGTCACATGGAGTTGAGGAGGGGGTGCTAAGGGGTGCACTAATGAGAAGGAGGGTGAAGTTCATGGATCTGTGGGTGCTTTCTGATGTGATGGCTCCTGCCACCACCATGGACTGCTCCTGGTGGTGGCAGGAGCTGTCACTGGCCAGGACTTCGCCTGTCCGCCAAACAAACATTACGGTGGCCAGGCCGAGGAAAGGGCTGGGAGATGCACAGATGTGTGCCCACTTGGCCCCACCCATGCTGCGTGAAGCAGCCCCACCTGACAGCTTCTGGGTGACCAATGACAGCCGCCATGGTGCCCAGCTCCCCCCATCACTCTGGACCACGGTACGTACTGCAGGCAGATGTGATAGCCTGCTTTACTTCAGGTTCAGCAGCTAGCTACCGCCAATGGTGAAGCTTTGCTCAGGCTGTGACTTGGGAACTTCCCCGAGTCACAGCCTGGGCCCCCACAATGGTCAGGAGCCAGACTATGCTAACATCTGGCAGGTGCATTTAGGTGTGATGGTGGCACCTGGCTTAATCCACACCAAAGTGGATTAAACTGTGCCACCATCACATCTGAAAACACCCTTTGTTATGAATCTGTTCTCTTTCCTTTAGTACATGCCCTCCTCTCTGCTCTCTTCCCCTGAACTCAGTCTTTCAGTGCTGGGAATAGGAACTGGATCCAGGAACTGGAAACGGGACAAATAAAAACTAGCTGAGAGCCACATTTGGCTCCCAGGCCTGAAGTTTTCCGATTGATTTCAATGGGATCTGAGTCTGAATCCAAACCGTAACCGAGCCACAAAATACAGATCTGAATCTGCAACGAATCTGAATCCATAATTTAATCCAAATGGTCATCCCTAAGGGTAAAAACAGACATGACGCTAACCACCCTTTAACCACCCTTGGTGGTTATTTATTCATCATCATCTTTATTGTTTGGCCGTTGGCCATAACAAAACACTATACAGAACAAATTAAGACACTATAAGCAAATTAAAACACAATGCTAGCACAAGATCAAAGATAGCGCTAATCGGTACATGTTCCCATAGCTCCCTAGTAGTTGAGTTTACTCCAGCATCGAAAACAGATGACTCGGTTGTACCGAGCAGCATAAACTAAACAAAATACCACAGTGCAAAGTTGGAGCCCATACTTTAAGCAAGCGCCAAGTTGAGGATTGTCAATTGCTTAACAATTGCTTTATCCCCAGAGCTCAGGGGGATAAAGGTAGGACCCCCCACCAGTGCCCCCGGCAAAAAGGGGATAGAGGAATTTACCTTGGAGATGTTTCATTTCATTTCATCTTTAATTTATACCCCGCACTCTCCCAACCAAAGTCGGCTCGAGATGGATTCAATACAGGGGAAACAGAAGGCGTTTCCAGGGGGCCACCCATAATTCGGGGTTCGTAGTTGAGGTTTCCCCTGGAGCCCTGCTTACATACCTTGTGAAGGCTGCATACCGGTCTTTCACAGGTTGGAATTAGGGGATTCAAACTGTTGTCTCCTAAATATCTCCAGCTTAAAGATCCCTACCGCTGAGCGCCATGTGGTGGTTATTTATGCATGTTGCAGGGTTGTATTGGTGCCCTATGCAGCCCTGAAACATGCATAAATAACCACCAAAGGTGGTTAAAGGGTGGTTAGCGTCATGTCTATTTTCACCCTAAGAGACAATGAGGCGGAGCCAGTATCTCTATGAGCAAGGTGCTTGTGTGCAAATATTGTGCCAGTGTTGCGCGCCACACGTGCAGCCTGTGCAGAGCCATGCGCAGGCTGTCTGTGTGGTGTGCAATTGCACATCATCTGTTCAATATTTGCACACATGCACCTTGCTCAGAGGGCATAAGCAGGTACTGGATTGGCCCCAATGGGTGTTTTTACACAGATGCAGGGGTGCACCCCCGTGTCTGCCCGTTTGCAGCCTGGGGCCATTTAAATGGATCCCGGTGGTTGCTGTGACCTGCCTGCATGGCACCCCTCCCCCACACTATAGAGTTGCGGGTGATCTATATGCCTGTTACTCTATGGCATTGCCAGGGCGGCCCCCAGCCGAGACTGGGGCTGCAGTGGCCATCTGCAGAGGAGACAGACCACAGCCCTGCCTCCGGCTGGTGCCCCAACATTGGGCTGCTCACTCTGCTGGCGGTGCTCGTGGATGTTCCGGAGCACCATCAGTGGGGCTGCCTTGGAGCAGGGATGGCCAGCCCAGTCTCTGCTCTGCCTGCACATCTGGCGGGCCGCTTTTATATGGATGACCCACCCGGGGGTGAGGTGGGGCAGCTATCCGTGTGAAAACATCCAAAGTCCCAAACTCAGCACAGGTAGGATGCTTGTGCTTGCCACCTTTTGACCAGAGGACAGAAAACTCTAACAACAGCCTGGTTCAGCATCACCTACTTGCTCCACATCAGCTCCACGCTCATACAGAATCGCACTTAATAGCTCTCCAGCTGCTCGAGATATTTTCACCCGGGTGTCCGTCAGCCCATCTAGTGCCGTCAGAACTAGGTTCTTTAAGTGACGTGGGTTGAAATATTCTGCAAAGGCCTAATATGAACAGAGAGGAATATGTCAGGCAGACTCAGTTCCTGCTGTCATCTAAACAAGAATTACCAATAAGAATAAAAGTCTAGTTTTGGAAAGTAGAGAAGAATTGGATCCCCCCACTCTGGAGAACTTACAGACACTGCATACACAGGATCATTGAATGTTTATCTGTCACCCCCTAAATATAATCTCCAAGGTTTAGGAGGAGAATTGTTTTTGTTTGTTTGTTTTTTACTGTAAAGGGCTTTTTTGGCATACAGAAGTTTCAACTTTAATATTCATTAGCAACACCAATTAAATCACAAAAATTATTAAATTATTTACCCTTGTTTATGAAAAACCTGGGGTAATGTAGAATTTACATGCTGTGCAAGATCTTCCGTACCCCAGACCCCAAATATCTAGCCCCATTCTGCTTAGAAGCTCCACAATGTTGATCGATGAGCCAAAGTCCCATAAGATTTGCAGTTATGTTAAATAAGGATGGAGAAGCATTGGCCTTAGCACTATGATTCAAGTACGTCGGAATAAAGATAAGTGTTGAAGAAGTCTGAAGACAAAGGAGGATTGTGCTGGTTAGGGTGCATCTGGGAAGAAAAGGTGTGTAAGACTACTAGGAGAAAAGGGGAAGTGAGTTGATGGTGAACAGGCAGAGAATATAGGAATGTAAGATTATGTAAGCATTTAGCACACTGGATCACAACAGCCTCCAGAACAGGTGTATCCTCAATAAGACAGTTCCCCAGAATAGGGTAAGCCTTTCTGTTCTGTGCTGCATATTAATTACATAATACATTAATTAATCCTGGTTATTTACTATTTTACCACTGGCTAGGTTAGAGGGGTGTCTGCCTTAACGGGATTGCTACCTGGCCCTGTTGATGCGGGTTCCCCAGACCCCTGTTTCCCTAACCACCACCCGCCCTTGATTCAACCAAGCCTGACAGAAGCGGAGCCCAGCTGTTTGTCATCCATCCTGATTTTGGGGAGAGCTACGCCGGCACGGAGGTCTGCAGCAACCTACAAAAGTGCTGCCGGGGCTACGGCGGCGCCGTAGGCACGCACCCGGGTGTTGCGCCTAAGGGCGTCGTGCACAGGGGCGCGCCCTTGTGCGCGGGCTTAGTCGCGGGCTGTGAGGGCTGTGCTCTAGGTCAGAGCCCTTGGTCAGTTCTACAGGATGGGGAGGAGGGGAAGGAGGGCGGGTGTGGTGACCCGCTCCCAGGCCCGGGTAAAGCAGATGTATCTGGATAATTACCTGCAGAGCCCCAGGGTAAGCTCTGAGCAGGCAGGGGAGGTTGAGAGCCCTCATTCCTTGTCAGAAGAGAGGGCATCTCCGCCGATTAAGGTTCTTGCCTCATTAGCCTCTACATCTATGACTGACAGTATGGGACCTGTGGTGGCATCAGTGGGGCAGGTTCCATTACCAGCTGCTCCTTCAGCGGAGGGCTCATGGGTAACCAAAGTGCTGCAGTGGGGGAATCTTGTCTCTAGATTATATGCACAGCTGGAGAACGTCAACTTGCAACTGGATCTCCAAAGGCTCCAACTGGCTATAATCACGGATAAACTGAATATACAGGAGGCTGAACTGATGCAGCAGAGGAAGGAGTACTCATCTAGTAGTGTCTCCACTGGATCCCAGACAGTGCTGGACAATAATCCTGATTATCGAAGGACCCCTCAGAGTGGCTTTGTCACTGGGAGGCTGTGGACGCTAGTTCCTGCAAACCCATGCTATTGGATTCACAGGCCCTAGTTCTTAAAATTGCTCCTCCACCCCATGGGTACCTTCCACCCTGGACTTCCAAGGGCTATATTCGAAGGCATTTGATAGCAATTTCTGACACCTTGATCCACCCAACTGCTATAGTTCGTTATGTGCAATTATCTTCTTATGAGTACACATATTGTATAGTGCTATACTTCTCAGCTGAACCAATTGTTGCAAATTTGTGGTCAAAGGCCCATTTATTTGCTGCCCGAGGGGGTCTATTTAGCTCGAGCATATAGGAATCCCATGATTACCCCTTTACTGTCATGTAGAGCTAGAGGAGCATCTGTCCCAGGTAGTAGCCCGAATGATTTTAATTCCATCCCACTAGTTACCCATAAGATAGAGAGAGGAAGTTTCCCAAGAGTCTGCCTCAACCAGGACTCCCAAGCATCCCTTGGTGGGGCAGCAGATTCACAGGACCTGCGCCAACAGTCCTCATCTTTAACAAACATTTACTATGGTGGGGAGGGTCAAACTTCGGAGCCCCTGCAGAGTGAGCTCAAGTCACCTTCTGAAAGGCTCATTCCACCAGGGGTATCTAATTCTCCCAGTGCACTCCAGGGACAACACTTGTCGCTAGAAGGTGTTTCCCTTCTAGGGGTGGTGGACGGGCAGACACCAATGCCCATTCCTGATCAACAACAGGTACAATCACAGGTTCTCCCATTGCTAGATGGGGATGTGGGTGCCGTGGGGACAGGGGGAGGTAGTGGTGATGGGTCTCCCCCAAACAAATGACTAGTCCAGCCAACCAATCCTGGTTTAATTATGGTATGTTCATGGAATGTGGCAGGGTGGGCTAGGCACTGCAACGACCCTGATTTCAGGGAATATTTACAAACTTTTTCCATCATCCTGGTTCAAGAAACCTGGTCTGTGATCCTTTGGTCTTAGAGGGATATATTTGTAATTCCCTCCCAGCAGTACGTAGGAACTTAAAGGGGAGGCCATCTGGGAGATTGGGTTGTTTTGTTTCCCGAAAAGTCCCCCTTTCAAATAATTGAAAATATACTGCTCCCGGGGTTGCTTCAGGGGTTGGTGGCCAGATTAGCTTCCACCACTCTAATAATAATGACCATATACATTCCCCCCTGTAATGGGGGCTCTTTTCATCCGGCCATGTGGGATAATTTGGAAGGTTTACTGGAGCTACTGTCATCCAAGTACCCAGATGGCCAAACTGTGTTAATGGGAGACTTCAATGCCCGGTTATTTATTTATTTATTTATTTATTTAGTAGATTTTTATACCGCCCCATCCTGCACAGCAGCTCGGGGCGGTTAACAACAATAAAAACCATTTAAAACATTTAAAATACAATTAAAACATATCAATAAGACAGGGTGGTATAAAAATAAATATACAGGTGGGGGATTAAAAATCACCCCCCCCCTCCCTCCCAAAGGCCTGGGCAAACAGCCAGGTCTTACAGTTCCGCCGAAATGTCAAAAGGCTTGGGGCCAGGCGAGCTTCCTCCGGAAGGGAGTTCCACAGCCGCGGCCCTACCACCGAGAATGCCCGCTCCATCGTGGCCCCCCGCTTAACACGGGGGACCTCCAGGAGGGCACCCCCGGCAGACCGCAGGAGTCGTTCCGGGGCGCGAAGGGCGAGGCGGTCCCTAAGGTAAGAGGGGCCAAGGCCGTATAGGGCTTTATAGATCATTACTAGGACCTTGAACCTGGCCCGGCACACTATCGGCAGCCAGTGCAGCGCTCGGAGCACCGGTGTAATGTGCTCCCGGCGACCCGTCC
Source organism: Sphenodon punctatus (assembly GCA_003113815.1). Lineage (NCBI taxonomy): Eukaryota > Metazoa > Chordata > Lepidosauria > Sphenodontia > Sphenodontidae > Sphenodon > Sphenodon punctatus. The sequence goes on from QEPC01005214.1 coordinate 1,014,685, forward strand.
CCGTAAGAAGACGGGCCGCCGCATTCTGCACCAGCTGCAGCCTCCGGGCCAGGAACAAGGGAAGCCCCACGTAGAGCGCGTTACAGTAGTCGAGTCGCGAGGTGACGAAGGCATGGATGAGGGAGGCCAGGTCCGGGCCAGAGACATACGGACGCAGCCTACGTACCAGATAAAGCTGGCGGAAGGCAGCCTTCGCGACTGCCTCCACCTGCTGCTCCAGCCGCAGGCCTGCGTCCAATATGACCCCCAGACTCCGGACCTGCTGAGCTACAGGGGGGCAAACCCCCCCAATCAGGGGGGCCACCACCCCCTTCGCCCTCCCCACCACCATAACCTCCGTCTTATCTGGGTTGAGCTTCAGTCTGCTCCGTCGCATCCAATCCGCCACGGCCTCCAAACATTGGGATAGCACCGAGACAGCAGGGTCTGGGTCGGTAGAAAACTGGTCGGTTAGGACCAGATAACGAAACCTTGGCCCCTTACTCTGATGGACCTTATGCCCCAGAAACTGATCTGGGCCCAAGACAATCTAAGGACAAAGGAATCAACTCTTCTGGGATAAGAATGGCGCAGCTCCTGGTGGCTAGGGAGTTGTATGTATTAAACGGGTCATGTTTCAATGATATGGAAGGGGAATATACATTTGTGGGTCACCAGGGCCCCAGCACAGTGGATTATTCTCTGGTGTCAGTGGGGGTTTTACCCTACGTTACCAACTTCGAGTTGGGGTTCCCGCTGGTGGGGGACCATTTACCTATGGAGTTGTCCCTCAGTATACCTACCCCTTTAGAAATGCAAGTTGGTGCAGCCAAGCAAGACGATGTAACAAATAACAACCAGGTATCTTACGATTCTGTCTGAGTCCCTCGCTGGGATGAGGGATTGTCAGTATCCCTGGAAGCTTTTGCTGCTCAAGGTCCGATTGCTTCAATTCATGGGAGGCTGATTGGCTCTAGAAGCCCTGTTGAGGTTGTGAAGCTATTCAATTTATTAATAGCAGAATTAAAGACCTACATACAGGGAATGGGCCTATCTACTGCCCCCAGTCTTCGCAAAATTAATCAGTCGTGGTTCGACAAGGAGTGTCGACAGGTTCGAACCAAACTCAAAATTATGCATAGGGAATACAGGAATGCCCATCTAACTAAATTACCCACGCAATACATTGCCCTTCGGGCAAGGTATAGAATTTTAATTAATTCTAAAAAGAGGGGATATTGGGATGCCAGATGGGGTTCCATCTTGCAGGCAGCCAAAACAGGAGATACCAGAGGTTTCTGGTATCTGGTAAACACTTCTACCAGGGGAGGGAAGGCCTCACTGGTATCTCAAATAACAGCTGATAGTTGGATGGAGCATTTCAGTAAGCTATATAATCAACCGGGCCCTGATAATGACGAAGTACCAGCTAGGGACATCTTGCTGAGGGAGCTCGAGGAGGTGCCCCCCTGGCCACCAGTCCAGATGGAGGAGGTGGATACTCTAGTTGATTCCTTGAGGAATGAACGTGCTCCAGGACTGGATCTTATAAGGGTCGAATTTTTAAAGGCAAACAAGGCTTGGTGGCTCCCGGTTCTTGCAGCTTTATTTACAGCTATAAACTGCGCAGGGAGGGTGCCAGGGGCTTGGGCCATGGCTCTGGTTGTCCCTATTTATAAAAAGGGGTCTAGATTAGATCCGGCCAACTATAGGCCAATCAGTCTCCTTTCAGTTATATCAAAGGTCTACGCAAAATATCTACTAGGGAAATTGACCACATGGATGGAGCAGGAGAAGATACTGTCCCCAGAACAGGCAGGCTTTCAGCGTGGGTGGTCTACGATAGAACATTGTTATATTCTCCAATTCCTTGCTGCCAAGTACAGGGATTGCAAGGGGGCACTGTATGTTGTTTTTTTGGACCTCAGGGTGGCCTTCAATTCCATCAATCGGGCCACCTTGTGGGAAAAGCTGCAGGAATCAACAATTGACAGATGTCTACTGGCCTTGATTCGATCCCTGCACATCAACTCATCAATGGTAGTTAAGCTGGACAAGCAGGGCCACATAACACCTACAATCCCAACCTCAACGGGGGTTTGGCAGGGGTGTGTGCTGGCCCCGGCTCTCTTCAATCTTTTTATAGACAGGATTATACCACTTGTTGCAGCCCCACAATTTTTTCCACCAAAACTGGCAGCGAGGGCCGTCGGTTGCCTCTGTTTTGCCGATGATGTGGCCTTATTGTTCCAGACGAGGGTGGGCTTACAACGTCAACTACAGGTTTTTCTGACCTTTTGCCAGGCTAATAACCTTAGCATTAATAACTACGATAAATCCAAGATCCTTGTCTTTTCTGCTTGTAGCAAAACCCAGTGTTGGTCTGTTGGAGGTATCTTAATCCAGCAGGTCAAGGCATTTAGATACTTAGGAATCCTTTTCCACAGATCTGGATGTTGGAGGGAGCACGTCGATAGAGCTATGAGAACAGCACAGGCAGCTGCCCAATCAATAAATGGGCTTTTTGCCAAGCAGGGTAGAACGGCAGTCAAACAGGCCATCCAGGTCTATAATGCTAAAGTTAGGGCCCGGTTACTTTATGGGGCCGAGTTGTGGGCCCCTTTCCACTCTGGCCTGGTGGATAAGGTCCAAGCCAAATTCCTCCAGCGACTCCTGGGGACTCCAAGAGGTACCCCGCTGGCAGCCATCCAGGTGGAGCTGGGTCAGAAGCCATGGACCCAGGCTGCCAAAGAAGCCAGTCTAAAATTCTGGCTCAAATTGCAACTCAATCAGGACCCCACCTTAATAAAAGCTATGAGGGAGGACCCATTTAGGGACCTCTGGTCCTTGAAGGTGGAAGCCCAATTGGAGGAGATGGGCATTTCAGCAGACTATCTCATCCATAAGCTCCCGGATACGCGTAGGAGGGAAGTTTTAACAAGGGTGGGGGACATTGGGTGGCAATCAGAACTTGCTAGAGTCAGGTTGTCACCCCATGTCCGTGACTACTTGTTTTACGCTCCTGCTGTGGGGCAGTTGGCTGCCTATTTAAGTGCTCCAATTTCTGGCAGAGCTAAACAACTTTTTGCCAGTGCCCGGTTCAACTCATTTCCCTCCCATGTCCTCGAAGGTAGGATATAGGGCATTCCATTCTCCGATAGATTGTGCCCTTTTGATAACATTACGACTGAGACCATGGGGCACATAATCCTACATTGTCATCTATATGATAAACCACGCCAGGAATTTCTTGCACCTATAACAGACAAGCTGCCAGGTAGGGATGACCTAGTATTATTGGTAGCACTTCTAGGTAGTGCTAACTTGGACACAATTCGGAAGGTGGCTATGTTCTTGCTAAGAGCAGTTCAGTTAAAAATTCAGTTTTTAAATAACAACCAACCAGTATAACCAACTATTAACTCTGTGTTATAGAGAGGTCTGGGAGATATTTGCTCATTGACTGGTAATGATGTAGCTTGTTTTTTCTTTGTTTTGTTTGTGTATGTTTTTCTTGCAATGATCGTTGATCATGTAATAAATGATATTGATTGATTGATTGATACCACTGGCTAAAAATAAACCAGCCCAACAATAGGGTTACCGCTGCCGCAGCAATCTTTCTCTGCATTAACCCTATATATTGAACCCATGTGTCAATGCAGATTTGAGAAGACCAAATTTAGAGAGAGAAAAAAAGTCTTGCTGAAATATTGAAATTAGCATATGCACTAAATTTCAACATATATAAACAGTATGACATATTAAGATCAAACTGTTTTTGTTGATAGACATCTTCCCACCCTCCAAACTCCTGAAAGATAGAATAACATTCATAACAGCTGGGCTATTACTGCCGCTCATGTACTGCAAGAAAAAAATAGAATGTTTGGTTTAAGAGTATTTGTCTTGTATGGTCCTAATCAGCCTGGTATGAATCAGGGATGTATTATACCTATTTTACAGATGAGGAATGGAGGCTTAGAGAGGTTCAAGCCTCATCTGCACTAGGAATAAGTAATATTTTAGCTCAAACTACATTCTGAGTGTAGACAAGGTACTTTGAGTTAAACTCAAGCTGAATTTGAGCTGGATAAAACAAACTTTGGGACGAGGGCTTTAAAATGTCCCTAGTGAGACTGAGTTTAAACTTGTCTTAACCTCAACTACACTTGGATTTTAGCTTGGAATAGGTATCTCAAGCTGAAAAAAATATCAACACATTAACCCATGAAGTGTACTCATGATTGACTAATCTTGACAAATCTTTGCCCAGATTCACACAAGAGTTCCTATGGCAGAGCTAGGAGTTTGACTTTCTGAATCCTACTTGTCCAGTGCCTTAGCCCTAGAGCTATCTAGTCTCCCATCCTTACTCTGAAAATATTGACCAATGCTTTTTCAGTTGAAAATACTTTTCTTGTGCAATGGGCAGGGCCAGCCCAAGGGTTTCAGGGGCCATGTGCCAAGCCTTGCTGCAGGGCCCCAAAGGCTGGCTGGCACTCGCTAGAATTGGGGGGAGGGGATTTTCAGGGGATGAGGGGCAACTGGTTACTTACCTGCAACTTGACTGTGTCAGTTCAGTTCCGCAGCATATAACTGGCCAGGGATTCCCAGGAAGTTTAGCCCCCCTCCCTGCCACCTATGAGGACTGACTCGGAGACGCCCGGTGGGGAAAAAACAAAAACCGGCGGCATCTGTCAGTCTCTAGCCCACGGTGGCGCAGGGCCCCTCCCCTCGTGGGGCCATGTACCTGGGCACTGGTGGTGCATGCCTGGGGCTGGCCCTGGGAATGGGATGTGAAAAATGACATCAAACCTGACTTCTTGTAGCTTTATAGAGCATTACTGGAATCAGTGTTCCTTTTAAAAAACAAGAACTAAAAAAACAGTTTCCATTCATTTTTGTTCGGACTTTGCAGACATTTTGCCTTTTACAATAAACATGAAAAATACCAGGACAAATCCATTTTCCCAGCCAACATTAAACAGAAGCTAAAATAGGACTTGTATGGCATCTGGCTGGGTCTGTCACTCTGGAGTCGTAATCAATGACTGCAAAATACTCTGACAGGAAAGCGGTTCATTGTTCAGTGCAGCGAGAGTAATTACCTTAGCTATTTCAGAGGTGTTGTTGTAGAACACAGAAGGACTGTAGGTGCCCAGGTTTTTGAGTGTGTCCACCTTCTCCATCCTGCATCCCTTCAAAATCTCTGTGTGTGTGTAAGAGAGAGAGAGAGATTAATACAGCTTGACTTTCCAATTAGATAACTCACTTGGGTTTTTTCTTTTCTTTTTCCCTTAATAATATTCCTGAAATAAAGCCATCACAGGCACTGCACAGAGCAGACTCTGACTCAGGTGTAGACCCCCCATCCCACTGAAAACTCTGGGGACAGGATAGTCAGAAGAGCTATTAAATAACTGCCCTTCAGCAGCTCTCTGGTCTGGGCTGAACCCTTCTGGCAAGATTCTTCTCTCACAGGGTCTGGAACAGAAGAGCGGAGTATTCATTGCAGCAGGGCCCAACTTGGAGTATTTTTAAACGTGATGGTGCTGAGCACCACCATGCTTTCATCTTGCCCAGAGTGAGAGCTCTGAACAAATGTGCCAGTGGCCGGGGCAGGAAAGGGGGCAGGGAGAGGGCAGGGGGACATGTGGATGTGGTCCGCATGGCCCCACTCCCCGCATTGCTCAGTGTGGCCCTGCCTCCTCTCTGATAGGTGGGTGCGGCAGCCTATGAGGCCACTGCACCCATATGGAAAAGCCCTGGCCACCAGCTGGAGTTAGGTAGAGTGGGCCATCATATGTGACAGCCCGCTCTACCCAGGTACAGGGATGGCTTCCCTGGACCATGGCAGGGCTAACTCCAGGATGTGTGCTGTTAGGGAGCCCAGCGCACAACCCGGAGTTAATCCGACCACAGTTCCTATTTGTTCCGCCCGCGGTAAACATCTGGTGGGCAGGAACCAATGTGACACTGCCATGGGTGGCCACGCTGTGGTAAAGCATGGCCATCCGTGGTAGCGTCATGTTTGAAAATACCCTTGGACTGAAGCAGCAGCAATACCGTCAAGGGCTCTGCAGAAAACATCAAAGGCATGACCCCTGTGAGGTAGTGCCCAGCAATGCTACCGGTTGGATGCAGACATGCTTGTTTAGAAGTTGGGCTGGAACAACAATACAAATATTATAGAAATTATTAGTGAGAGTTAGCATCCAGAGGGAACTGTGAATTTATGGTGATCTAGAACAGAGGTGGAGAAGCTCCAGCCAAAATCCAGCCCCCAGACGTTTTTTCTTTGGCCTCTTTACAATTCCTGAACCTAACCCATTGATCGCTCCTTCCTGCCACCCTGCACATCCCTTAAGTGATCTATCCATTCCCCCAACTCATATCCAGTCCACAAAACTTAGCTCATTTTCAAAGTGGTCTGCAGGGGAGAAACAATTCCCCACCCTCATCTAGGGGATTCATGTTGAGTACAACTTAAGCCAGAGGCTCCCAAACTATAAGTTGCAATTCCAAGTGGGATCGTACTATCTTCAGATCCTGATCAATATACTTTGCATGTCTCTGTTGCTGTCTGGGGTCTCCAGGATTCTAGGTAAGTCAAGTCTCAAATGCAGGAATGTACCGACTTACGCTTTTTAATGAGAAGGATGCAATATAAGTTGTAAACAGCACAGGATGCCAAGAAGCAGATGTTGTCCACTGAGTCGTGACATCGAAGGGCAAGCAGTTTAACCAGGTGACCTAATTTATGGAATTCTATTGCTGGCTAATTAAAAAAGGGACAGAAGAAACCAATTTGTAACAGATGACACATGACAGCATAGGAAATCATCAGCTAATATACACACAGCTGAGCCTTACACCTATTAACACATGCACCCTGTGAGTGTATCTCTGGCAGCAGAAAACACACACAAACACACACACACACACACAGAGCTGTGTGATTATAACTGTTTTAACATGCAAGTGTTATGGCACGATATTTATTTATTAATTTATTGCAATATCTATGCTGTCCTTCCCTGAGCTCAGATCGGCTTACAATCCATGAAAACATTTAAAACCAATAAACCCCCTAAAAAGCCCACAAACCCACCTACCCACCCAACCCCCTCTTGCATCTCTACCCCAAAACCAAGGTCAGTTGGAAAATCCCTTCAGAGGATTCTAGAAACTTATCCGAACCATTAGCCTCTTGGGGCAGACCAACCTAACCGGTCCACCACCCTGATTAGGAGGGCTGGGGTCTGGGCTTTCAGAAGGTAATAGTCTGACCACAACTATGTTGTAACACCACCTCTGATAATCGGAATTCCTGTATCCAGGCTGGTGCAAAACATCAAATGCAACATACGCCCTACCTCGTGTGTCAGGCCAGATATTATCTGGGATAGGTCCATGGTTGCCATGGCGACCATGGACCTATCTTATATTGCCCTCATCAATGCCCTGGAGACCATGGACCTGAATCTTATATTGCCCTCATCAATGCCCTGGAGACAAGGCCAGAGGCTGAACTGAAGCTGGAATTGGTTAAAGGTAGACTTGCGGATGAATTCCAGCGCAGAAAGGAGAACCTGCATAATGATCTAAAGCAGGGTAATGAGACTGCACTGAAAACGTCAGACAAAGCTCCTAAGAGGGAAACCAGAGTATGTTTCAGATGCAAAAAGGAGGGACATTTAAAGAAAGTCTGCTATATATGGAAAGCAGTACAGCAGAAACTGTCTCCATGAAGACCTAAGCAGAGGGCTAAAGTTACAAACACAGTTGCTCAACAATGGAGTGGGTGCTTCAGAGCAACACAAGACAGCTCATCCCAAAATTGGTGTGTAGACTCCGGGGCAATGAGCCACAGGACTAGCAATAAAGGATTCTTCACAGGGCTGGATCTGAGCCGTAAAGAAAGGATCTACCTTGCAGATGCATCAACACGGAAGGAATTGGACAAGGATTCCTGTACTGCAACCAGTCACAGGGAGGCACATTGATCATTCCCATGAAAGATGTGCTCCATGAGCCCAACTTAGAAGGGGGACTCCTGTCCATGAGGTGCCTGGCAGCAAGGGGGCTCACTATCCATTTCCAGAGAGACAATTCAAAGTGGGACAAAAGTACTGGCCAGAGCCACTGCAGATGAGCCCCTGTACCGTCCGAGCACAGCAAAAGAACAGGCGAAGCTCACTGCACACAAGCCACACGATGACGGCATCCACCTGTGCCATAGATGCATGGGACATAGACACCATCAAGGAAATGCACAGACAGCAGTTAACCAAAGACCTTAAGTTATAAATGTGTCCCATGATCATGAAATGCGACTGCTGCATCAAAGCCAAAGCCACGAGGGCTACGCTTCCTAAGAAGAGTCAGAATAGAGCCACGAAACCACTTGATCTACACAGCGATGTCTGCGGCCTAATGAAGGCTCCCACACCAGGAAGCAACCGGTATAGGATAACTTTCATTGATGACTATTCATGTACACGATCATGTACGTCATGAAGAGTAAAGATGAAGTATTCAACAAACTTCAGGACTATGTGACCATGATGAGCAACAAGTTCCAGCACAGACCAAAGACACTGTGGATGTGAAAACAGCGTTCCTAAATGGTGAGTTGAAAGAAGATATTTACATGGACCAACCACTGGGGTTTGCAGACGTTGAAAGGCCGGATCTTATATGCAAACTGCACAAAAGCATATATGGGCTTAAGCAGGCTGCCAGAGCGTGGAACACTAAAATAAACAAGGTGCTCATGAGGGAAAATTTTACCAGGAGCAAAGCAGATCCCTGCTTATACACAAAGAGACTAAGGGGCAGGTGAAACTTTGTATTAATTTATGTCAATGACCTTATTGTATGCTTTGAGGAAGAAGGGGATGAGTGCGAAACAACAAGAGCTCTAAATCAAGACTTTGAAACTAAGGACCTGGATAACATAACGCACTACCTTGGAATACAAATTGAAAGAGAAGATGAAGGAAGCTATCTTCTCAACCAAATACAGGCAATAGAAGAGATGATAGAAAGTTTTGGCATGGGGGGTGCGAAGGCAGCAAATACCCCTATGGAAAAAAGTTACCCAAAGGAGATCAAAGAACCGAGCTTATTGCTGCCAGACAATAAGCAATACAGAAAGGCGATCGGAAAGCTCTTGTACGTTGCCACAATCATAAGGCCTGACATTGCAGTGGCAATAGGTAAACTGTGTAGACAAGTCTCAGCCCCAACCCAAAGGGATTGGAATGCAGTGAAGAGGGTCTTACAGTACCTGAAAGGGACTGTGCACCTCAAGAAACGGCTTCCAGCAACTTTCGTGTCAGACCTGATAGGGTATGTGGATGCAGATTGGGCTGGAGAACATTCGGACCGAAAATCTACCAGTGGGTACCTATTCTTGCTTGGTGGAGGACCCATCAGTTGATGCACTAGGAAACAAGCCTCTGTGACACTTTCCTCGATGGAGGCGGAGTACATGGCAGCGGCACATGCCAGTCAAGAAGTTATCTGGTTGCGACAGCTTCTGAACGATCTGGGGCAAAAATTGAACAGACAGACGCCAATCCTGGAAGACAACCAAGGATGTATAGCGCTGGCACAAACAGAAAGAATCAACCCCAGAACCAAGCATTTTGATGTAAAATACCATTTCCTGAAAGACTTACAGGAACAAGGACTCATAGATCTGCAATACTGTCCTACAGAGGATATGATGGCGGATGTGTTCACGAAGCCACTAGCAGGGGAACGCCATCACAAGCTATTAAGAAGAATGAACCTAGTGGGTTTGACTAGTGACTGTTGAGAAGTGGTGTTGGATTGTGCAACAGTCACAAGTAAAAGCCCATTGCAAGTCCTGCAAATTCAATATGGGGCTTGTCCAGTAGAGGGAGGGTTAGGGGATGAAACAGTCCCCCCCCCCCCCTTGTTTCCTCTCTTCTCCTCTCTCTGTCCTCCATCTTGTCCCATGCAGTCTGGACAGCATGGAAGCATGTCTTCTGAGTTCTATTTTGAAGAAACTTCTACTGTGTGTTATTCAGCAGAAAGCTAACTCTACAATACAATCCTCCACCCCAAAGCCCACAAAAAGTCCCGCACCCACCTCCCCAACACCCACATCCAAAGAGTTCCACAGTAAAGTGAATTATGAGTTAATAAAATTTTAAGCAGTGTCAGAGTTAAAGGGCCTGATTCTCCGCCACATCTTGTGAGGTCATTTAAATCTGGGTAAAAGAAACATCAGGTGGGTGGGTTTCGGTAACATTTTACATATTGGGGAAATGGACTGGTATTCACAGTGATGAAAAGGTTATAGGGGAAAAGGTTAATTTATAGTAGACAAGGTCTAATGCTCTGATCCTGCAAATAGTAAGATTGGTTCGATTTTACTGACAGAACAGTCAATCCCCTATTCTTATAAAATTATCTTCTGGGGGAATAGTCATATAGGTCCTTTTTACATGAGACGCTCCCATGCATAGACACCCATCATCCATGTGGGGGAGCATCTCGTGTAAACATGGAGGTGTGTGGATGAACGCTCCTGTGACCCACACATCCCCAACCACGCACAGAGCAACCGGTGAAAACGCAGGTTGCTCCATGAATGGGGGATGGGTGTGCATCTGTCTGCACCCACACCCCTGTGTCACCCCTGCAGCGGTGCACACACGGACCACCACCCTAGCAGTGGTCTGTGTAGAAAGAACCATAGAGCTAGTGTAATATATAATAGGGGTGGGAATTTTGGTTCCCCCGATATCTGAAACTGCCGGTATTTTGCTGTACCAGCAGTTTCAGATTAACCTAGTAATCTGGGGGTACCGGTACCGGTTCCCCATGCCGGATTTTTTTACATTTTACATTGAAATGAATGGCCGCAATGTAAAAAAACAAACAAAAAACCCCCACTCACTTTCCCTCCCCCATCCAGGCTGCACGGGTTAAACACACACCCTGCCCAGCCTGGATTTTATTTTGTATTTTAACCTGAAGTCCAGCGGTGACCCGGAGCCCACACCAGCAACAGCCAAGGTGATCCCTGGGGTGGGGGGTGGTTTAACATCCCCCCACCCCAGGGATCGCCCTACCCCTGCACCCAGATCACCTTACTTGTCCTCCGGGCGGCAGCAGCAGGGCGCGGGTCCGGGCAGCTTCAGCGCTAGTGACTGGCTTCCCTTCAGCCCTTCACTAGGCCTTCCGGGGAACTTCTGGGTTTCCCAGGAAGGCCTAGTGATGTGCTGAAGGGAAGCCAGCCACTAGTGCTGAAGCCACCC
>QEPC01005214.1:1035995-1064362 GCA_003113815.1 Sphenodon punctatus
GAGGCAAAGTCCTGGGGCACAATGGCCTGCAGATCATGGAAGGGATGGGGAGATGGGGAAGAGGAGGGGGAGCAGTGGGAGAGGTTGAAGGAGGCAAGGAAATGGTCAGATATGGGATGGGGCTCGAAGGAGAGATTGGAGACAGAGCAGTTCCTAGAGAACACGAGATCAAGAGAGTGACCATCAGTGTGGCTGGGTGGGGGAGCTAGTCCAAAGGTGGAGATTAAAGGAGGAGGCTAACGAGGAAGCGGGCGATGCAAGGCTGAGAGGGTGCATCAACTTGAATATTGAAGTTGCCAAGGATGCGTGTGGGGATGTCATCAGAGAGGAATAGGGTGAGCCAGGACTCAAACTCGGAGAGAAAGGAGGAGAGGGAGCCAGGGGGGTGGTAGATAACTGCAACGTGGAGATAGAGAGGGAAGTAGAGGCATATGGAGTGAGCCTCAAAGCAGGGGAAGGAGAGAGAGGGGGGAAAGGGGAGGGGTTGAAATTGGCAGGAAGAGGCAAGAAGGAGGTCTACGCCACCACCCCGGCCTTCAGCCCGGGGTTGGTGGGAGAAGGAGAGACCTCTGTAGGAGAGGGTGGCAGGGGTGACAGAGTCAGTGGGGGAGATCCAGGTTTCAGTAAGGGCGAGAAGGTGAAGGGAGCGAGAGAAGTAAAGGTCGTGAATACAGGGAGCTTTATTAGCGGAGGAGCAACAGTTCCAGAGGGAACAGGAGAATGGGAGTTGATCGGGGGGAGACAGGGAATGGTGATAAGATTAGGGGAAGGAGGTTATGGGATCACCAGGAGACAGGCCCTGGGGCAGAGGGGCAGGGGGCACGAAGTGGTGGTGGGGAGGAGGAGGAGGTATGGGGACGGTGGAGAGAGATGACAGGCGTAGTGGGGGGCAGGAGGAGAGGGGAAAGAAGCAGGGGGAGAACAGGTGAGAGGGAATGGGAAGAGGGAAGTGGGGGGGGGGAGAGGGGGGGAGATAAGGACAGGCATCTGGGTGGTTTGGTTACAGAGGGGGTGAGGTGGGATGGATTTTGCAGTTGTGATGATAGCCGCCTCCACCACCTCCGCCCGCCAACAGCCCGCCAACGTCTCTTCGCCTTTTGGCAGTGCCCTTCTAAAGTGCTACTAGTCATGCACAGTGCTGTTCAAATACACATAACATAAAAGACAGGCCCTACTCCAAGAAGCTTACAATCTAGACAAGACATTAACTTTTTCTTCCAAACTGCCCATATGATGAAGGTCCCCTAAGGAGAAATTTTGGTTTGGACAGAAACAGTTGGGAGAGAGAGCCCTGGGATATAGTTTTGTACATGTATTTGGATCTTCCTGTGAGACCTGACAGGTTAAGCGCCACAGGGCTGGGGTCTGGTGATATGGGCGGGACTGATCCCCACCCTGTTCCTTGGGGACAGGGTCTCTTCTCATATGCTTCATTTTCTTTGTGTAGAACAACAACTTCTTTGTTTAGAAGAAGAGGAGGTTGACATGCCTCTTTCCTAGACATTTTTGTTTTGGCCTGTAAAGGCTTCTTGTTTTGTTTAAGCCCTGGGAATTATGGTTTTTTCTGGTACCTTGTACCAGGATACCTTAGGATCCTAGGGCTGGGGACAGATGTGTTGCGTGGGACCGGTCACAGCTCCCATTCCTTGCCATGACTCTGATGCAGTTGGGCTTTCTTTTGAAAACTTGGTGTTGCATCCCTGCTGGATATGGGGGCAGCTTTTGGGGCCCTGTGCTGAGGTTTCCAGGTCCACTTTCAGTGAGACCCATCTCCAAAATGGGTGAGGAGTGTGCCAGGGTGTCATAGCACTGGAAAAAAATGAGCAGGCAAGAGTAAAGGATCATGCCTCGGGCTGGTGACAAAAGAAGTGCAGGTGCTAGTTGGGAAAAAGTCAGTGTCTAATAGCAAACAACTGTGGAAGCTCAGGGAAATATGGGTATATAAGAGGAAAACCCTCAGAGTGGAGGGGGAGGATGTGAAGAAAGGATCTAAAGGTGAGAGCTCCCAGGAGGAAGATTGGAGACTACTTCTGGAAACTTCAGGCTGAGTCAAAGTCTGCAGGTTGCACCAGTGAGACAAATGGGACAGAAAGGGACACTAGATAAGAGCCAGCCAATCAAAGGACTTCCAGGTATGACCTGTCATGACTCATCATATACTCAGTGCATAGCTCTAGATTACTGGTGGATTGGGCTGGCTTGTAAGGGAGGTGGAGGCTGGAGCTGCAGGTGCCAGACACACTTACTTACTGGAACTTACCCCAGGATCGGGGCCGAACTAGAATACCTTTGTGACTGTGGTTTTGTATAGCAGTGATCATGAGCTACATTCTCCAAAAGTATCTTGATGACCCTCTAAAGGAGGAGTAGCAACCCCGCTTTACACTGAGACTCCCATTTTGACCTATGGGAGCGTCAAGGTCAAACCACTGGAGGTGGCAATTCTATTCTTTCCCCCTCCAATGCCACTCCATTTGGAAGAGCAAGGCCAAGGCACTGGGGTGGGGTGTCCCGTATTGTGGTGTATCTAGTGCCTTGGATTGCCTTAATTCAGTCCTGGCCTCCAAAGCTAGAATAAAACTAGGACTAGCCAATGTCTTTTCCAGTAAATCCTTTTCCCATTTTGTGCTTCCAATTGGTGCTCACCTCTAAAATCTTCTGGACTTCCATGGGGCATTCCATTACCAATCCCTCAAGCATTCCTCTCAAGGCAGCCATAGTATCCTTGTATAAAGCCTGAAAGAGGAGGTAGAGTTTGTACAAGTACCTAATTAGGGGCAATAACCCAGATCAGGGGGAGGGGGAACCCCAACACTTCTAAAAAAAAAAAAAAAATCTGACCAGGACAGTGGTCAAAACTGGTTTAAACTGGTTAAAATTGGCTTTCATCAAAAAAACATTCTCATACATTCTGTAAATATGTAACCCATACGGATTAATTAACAAGGATGGTCCCTTTAAAGAGACCCCAGCTGGATGCAAAAGTAGGGCTGCATACAGAGCTATAGGGGTTATGTGACTTCTGCACATGAGCAGTACACTCATGGAATTTCCCATGAGTTAGATAAGTGACGTGGCTGCGAGTATGCTAAGTCTGCCAAATTGAAGCCATTATCACCAAATGGCTACAAAAGCCATTTAGACAAGCACATGAAGGCCCCTACCCAAAATCATCAGACCCTCCATCTGGACCATTTGTTCTGGTACAGTAAAGGGTTTTGCTGATCATTACTTGCACCAGGTGGGAGGGCCCCAAACCCAAAGCAGGAGCCCTGGAGCAGCAGCAACAGCCATAGGACCTCCCACACTTCCAGTGCCACTGCGCTGGCCCCTAAAGGCTTCAGTCAGGGAAGGGGCTCACGGGGAGCAAAATGCTAACAAAGGAGACTGGTGTCCTTATTACAAGCAGAACAGACCATGCTCGGGGAGGCAAGGGCAGAGGCCAGCAACATGCAGCAAGGGAGTTCTCTGGACGAGCACAAAATCCTGCCAGCCTGCTCGCTTGCCTCACTGGGAACCGCCCACTCTGTTTGTGATAAGAAGACATGCCTCCCCATTTCACTCTGCCTGTAACCCTACATTCCCCCCAAACCCTTCCACTCACTGAAGTCAGACAAAGTAAGCCTCTTCTGGCCCCAGTACACCCCCTGGCATCTGTACTCCCCTGGTCTCTGTATGTGTGTGAGTGAGAGAATGAGAGTGAATGGAAGCTGTGTGACTGAACTGGACCTGTGTGGGAACATACAGGAATTGTGTGTGTGTGTGTGTGTGTGAATGGGAGTGTACAAAAGTTTGTGAATGGAAGTTGTGTGTATGAATGGGAGTGAAGGGAAACTGTGTGTGTGAACAGAAGTGTACAAATGTATGTGTGAAAGTGTGAAAGGGAATTGTGTGAGAATGTGGCTGCTTTCCGATGATACATTGGAGGGGCAAGAATGTGCGCAATTGTGGCTGCAGCTCTGTAAATGCAGCGATTGGCGCCTGTGAGACTGCACTAATCCCCTTTTATCATGTGAGAACACTCACGCATTGCCAGGTCGCCAAATGTAGCCTTTACAAGGACACATGCTGCTGCGTGATAAAAGGGGATTAACGCATTCTCACAGGCACTAATCCCCGCAAGTTCAGAGATGCGATCACGATTGTTCAAGTTCTTGCCCCTCCCATGTAACATTGGAAAGCAGTCTGTGTTAAAGTGAGTGCATGGGGAAGGGGAGGGGTATGTGTGGGTGTGTGTGCTACATTTTAACTCATCTGCAAATATGTTAATTAGTACCATCCTCTACTCACTCACATCATCTGCTTCAGTTAAAGAATTTTCTCAAAATTTAGTTTTATCCAGAACAAACCAAGAAACAAGTTAGAGGTGCAGAAAACTGGCAAACTTGAGTTATAAAACGTTTGAATCAAAATATTGAAGTGTAAAGTTAAGTGATTTTTTCCCCTCTTACTTTTTTCATAGGTTAAATGTTTAAAAATTATAAGAAGGATATTTTCTTTCAAGAATAAAACTGTTTTTAAAAATGAATCTTTAGTTTTCACTTTTAAATGAATTTGAACTTCTCTTTTCAGTGCTTTAATTTGAATGCAAGTAGAGGATGGTACTAATTAACAGTTAGTAAGTTTGCGTGTATCAGTTCAAATAAAGGACAATCTTTAAACACAAAATTTTATATTTTTAATCATGCCTAATATCTATAGAGAGCTTTATCTCCTTTTGCCATTTTTTGTTTTTGAAAAGTTCCTACATAGACATATAAGGAAATACTAAAAAACACAAGTTTCTAGTTAGTTAGTTTATTTATTTAGTCAGCAAATTTGCTATTTCAAATACAAAATATAAATATAAATCCACAGTAAATGCAACATGGGACAAACAACATCCGAACAAATGTGCATAGATTACAATGGCAATTGCACCAAGTATTTAAGAGTTGGGCGTGGTAACTTTGTTTTCCCGTTCAACCAACAATAAAAACTTAGCCACCGCTTTAATTTGTGCCACCTCTGTTAGCTTCAAAAGTTCTTCATAATTCTGAAATGAGTCATGGACATCTAGCTTCAACATTGGACAGATCCATACCTCTCTGAGAGTAGCATATCTAGGGCACTCAAAAATCAAATGGGGCAGAGTCTCAACCACCAATGTACAAAATGAACAAATCCGTTTTGCCCAAGGAATACCATCCCTCCTCCCTCTAACTTCTGCAGTATTAAACAGATTAAAACGCAATAGAGTCATCATTCTTCTTAATCTATGATCTTGAATTAGATCCAAGTAAGGTTCTAACTTAACAGCCGTTTTGACCCAAGAATAATCATCATCTTCATCTTTTTAATTTATACCCCGCACTCTCCCAACCAAATAATGTGGTGAGATTTTATTCAAACTGAGAGATTCCAGGTCTTGCTTATGGGCCCACTCTGTTATTCTTGCCCTAAGTTCACGTTTAGAGATTCTACTGTCTGGTAACCCATCTCCCTCCATTGGAAGTGCCATATCACGAGTCAGTTTTTTCAAGTGGCTAATCCATGGATACTGAGGAATTCCTTGGTGCTCTTTTTGTTCCATGTAACAGCTGGTAACTAGCATAGAATGCCCTCTCATAATATTTTCCCAAAAGGAAAAAAGTCTGAGAGTTAGGTGGGCTGATACTGTTAGCATCCCCGTCTTGATTCTAAGCATGGTTAGAGGTTAGGGGCTCCCATAATACTGCGCAGGAAGCGATTTGGGGGCACTTCCATTTTACTCGAACATCCCGAAGCTGTTATTTCTCCCCCATACTTCAAACTCGCTATTACCTTGGATCTGAAAATCTCTAACATCTGCCTAATCGGTGCCACTGGAGCTGCCTGATATATTTTAAGCAATCCTCCAACTACTTGCTTGGCTTTAAGTAACTGTCTCTTGTTCTTATACCAAGAATTATTGGAGGTGAACACCACTCCCAGATAAGTGTATTGGGAGGACAGGGGCAAATCCTGACACACACCCCCCCCCCACATTCCACTTATAGTTCTTGGGGGTCTTACCAAAGATCATGACACTAGACTTTTTCACATTGATAGTGAGAGTGTTCTTCTGGCTATAGGAATACAGAGCTGTAAGAGTCTGTTGTAATCCTTTCCTTGTCTGGGAGAAAAGGACAATATCATCAGCATAGAGAAGGCTAGAAAGTGGTCTTGCACTAATCTGGGGGGGAGTCGGATAAGCAGTAGCCAGAGTAGGCACCAAATCATCGATATATAGGTTAAAGAGGAGAGGGGCCAATAAACAGCCCTGTCTCACTCCTTGATGGAGGGGGAATCATCTGGTAACATCCCCTCTATTGTTCACTCTTACTACTGCCTCCATATCTCTATGTACGCTGATAATAAGTTCTAATAGATCTGAAGGGATTCCTATCTTCTTGAGCTTGAGCCACAACAACTCTCTAGACACCGAGTTGAAGGCCTTCGTATAATCTATAAAAGCAGTAAAGAGATCCCCCTGCTTAATCACTACATATTTATCAATTAGATGTTTAAATATAAAGCAATTATGTGTTGTCAATTTGGCTCTACAAAATCCCTCCTGTTCTTCATTCAGCGGGTGGTCCAATTCCACCCATTTTTCCAGGGCAGTCAGAAGTGTCCTTACATATAATTTACCTATTATGGGGAGAAGGCTAATTGCCCATAAGCAAGCCGGGTCAAGCAGATTACCTTGCTTGAATATAGGCACGATTATCGCTATAGCCCATGCATGCGGGAGAATACGGTAATATTTGGTAATATTGACCAAAGGGAAAAAGTTGGCCAGTACCGGCCCCCACCACGAGGAAAAATACTTTTAAAAGTCCGGAGGGATACCATCTATCCCCGGCGCCTTACCGCTAGCAAGTTTACTGATGGCTGAAACAATATCTTCTTCAGTAACCAAACAGGAAAACACAAAGTTAGCTTGTCCTGGCACTACATGGTCCATAGTCTTTTCTAAGACTGGGGTTACTGGGTCAATTTTCTCAAAAACTTTAGTATAATAATTCACCCAGGTCTCCTCTGTTATGGCAAGTTCTCTCGTAGTTCCTTTACTCATACACCAATGATTGATTACCTTCCAAAACTTGGGCGAATCCTTGGTCTGTGCTGCCACCTGTAGTTCTGCCCATGTATGCATGGCCTGTAGCTCTTTCTTTTCCCTGAGCATCTTATGATAATTTCTCCTCATCAGGACAAATTCCTGCCAATCTGTAAACAATCTGTGTCTACACCATTTCCCCCTAGCTTTAATCAGCTTGCGCTTTTCAATCCAACACTCCGAATCATACCAAGACTTTGAGTTCAAAGATTGGTAAGATTTATTCGGAATCGACGATTTCCTAATATATGGGAGCACTAGATCGAGGAGAGTTTGGAACTGCTCACTGAATTCCAACAAATGTTGTGAATTCACAAGAGCAGTTCTCATCGTCAGTCCTGTGGAGGACAATAAAAATTGAGCTATTTGATTCACACCGGACTGGGTCCACTTCAGCCTTGTATTCTCCTTAGTCTGCGGGACTTGCTCAAGGTGCACATGGCCTACGCTCTGAGACAGCTCCACAAGCACAGGGAAATGGGTCCCCTCTGGTCTCTTTATCACCTTGAGATCTTTAACCACAGGAAAGAATGACGCTGATACACACACATAGTCAACCAGACTTGCCCCATTGGCAGCGTCAAATGAAAATTCCCCAAATGGGTTGGAGTTCGTACGCCCATTCACTATAATCAAATCCTGCTCAGCCAGCAATCGAACTAATTTCTCCCCGTGGCTATTTGCTAACCCATTCAGGGATCTCCTAGCAGGAAGTCCTCCAAGCAAATTGGTCCTAAGGGCTAAAATATCTTCCTCCAAATTGGCAGTTCTCACATTCAAATCTCCCACTAATATTAAGACACTACGCAAATATCTGAGGCTAATCTCAGAAAGAAACTCATTGAGCAGAGCCCAGCAACCCTCCTCATAATAGGAGGAAGATCCAGGCTAGACAGATATTAATAACTATAAGGTTCCCTAAATTGGGCACTTTAATTACAATAGCTACACAGTTCTGAATACCTGTAGATCGAAGCTCTGCCGTCATTGACCTTTTGACGGACAGGAGGGTAATCACACCTCCCAAGAGTCTCCCTTTCTTAGCCTTGGAGACACCAGGTTCTCCAAATACTCTATACCCCTTGAAAAGGAAGGAGGCGGTTTCTTCTGCTGTCAACCATGTCTCCTGGAAACATACAATATTAAAGGTCCCAATAAAATCCCTCCATTCTCCATCTCCCAATTTTGATTTGAGTCCTTCGACATTCCACATCAAACAGCTCAAAATTGCCCGAGATAATTGTCATTGGGTCGGTCTTGGCTCACTAGATAAAATCTCTCCTCCCTGCCGACCGTACTTCTGAACCAAAAGATATGCCACAGAGGAATTCATCTTAGGGGCAGACTGAGCAATATGGATCTAAGGAAGAGGAGTCAAAACAATTAACTCCCTCTTGCATTAGCTCCTCTTCATCAGTGTCCGTTCCTTGATTCCTTGCGCATTGGAAGGCCCTTAGAACTGGATCTACTGGATCCACCGAATCCAATGGTCCAGTTCTGTCCAACACATACCAATCCTGGCCATCTAAAGTAAGTTTGGCCAGCTTACAGTCGGGCACCTTTATCTCTGTAAAATACACAAAATAAACCCAAATATTAAAGTACCCAAATAAAACCAAATAAAAACAGTTAAAATCCCCTAACCCACAATATCCCAACCCTACCCCTTCTTCCCAATGCCTGGCAAAACAAAAAGGTCTTGCATTGTCTCAGGAAGATGAGCAGGCTTTTTTATAATACACACTTCAAAATATCATTTATATAACCTTTCCCAAGTAATGACCTATCTTCCTAAGTAAGCCAGCCTTTGAGAAAACATTTTTTTAAATAAAAAAAAAGCCAGTGGTCAAAACTCAATAAACACTGGGGCAGCGTAAACAATTTAATACAGCAGCTAAAACCACAATGACTGAAACTGTTGAACCCTGCAATAATAACCCCTTCACTGCTACAGCCATGCTTTAGCAAGCTCACACGAAGAAGCATTGCCATGAGGCAAAAGGGGTGACTGTTGTTCTTAACAAGGGAGCACATTCTGGGCATTGGGCAGTGGTTGCCAAGTTTTCTTTGCCTTTTTTGCTAGCTCACAGCTCTGCTCATGATAGTTACATAATTAACCACCATTCCCCCTCCCACCCTGCCACAGTGCAAACCCTGAGCTGGAACTTCGGGGAGTGTGGGGAAAGATATTTCTGTTCCTTGCAGGGAGCTATGTGTACTGCAAGCTCTGGGCTGGGTTTTGCACTGTGTGTGGGGAGGGAAGGCATGGGATGTGTGTCACTCTTGCCTGGAGCAGGAGTTTAGACAGTGGTCCCCTGCAGGGGTTTTTGAATCTGTATAACTCTGAGAGCCTCCAAGATTTGTACACCCCTCCATGCCACCCTCAGAAGGCTGCCACCCGGACAGAGTATTCATCCTTCCTGTCCAAAACGCAGGTCAGCCTTACCCAAGGCATTTTCTTATTAACAACCTCTTATCGCCTGATCATGTGAACAAACCTTGTACCATACAATCTGGCATTATTCAGACAACTTCCAGTTTAGGCATCCTTCTCTGAAAGAGGTGGGACATGCAAAGCTTTTTGTGATATCATAAATAAGAGTAACAATGTTCATCATTCAGGCTATCCCGCCCAACGGCCATTTTCAGAACACTTGTTAAAGCTTCTTCTAGCATCAAGACATAAAATGAATTTGCCATTCTTAGCAGAGATCCTGAGATACAAGCAGAAGCAAACAGTGAAAATGTCACCTGGGTGTTGATTGGGCTGTGGCATTGTCCAGAAACTCCATCACCAATGAGACAAAAGATTCCTAATTACGGGTGTGAAATTATAGCACCATGGCCTTGCGGTTAGTTTTTCCTAGTCTGCTTCCTCAAAAAAGAAAATCCTGTTATGATTATAGTGCAGGAAGGAACAGTTCTAAACTAGAGGGAAAGCTTTGGCAACTATGGAATTGTGAGATCTTTATTTTCTCTTTACATGCAGAAGTCTTATTACTGGTGGCTCAGCAGAACAGATGCTTATCATCAGGCAGAACTTGGGAGATCCCCTATGACTGGAATAAATCAAAGGAGAGCAAGTTACCTCTGAGAATTGATACTCCTGGTTGCTGCTAGTCTCTCCTAGCATGGTCTCTAATGGAGGCAGAGGAAACACACTTTTGTAGCATGCAGAGAGTAGAACTGCTTTCTCTTTAGGACTCAGTGGTGGCTTCAATTTTCTGATGCAAAAGAGAAGCCCCTAATTAGAGTCCTACTAATGACTTGATACCAATCTAAGAAACCATTAATGTTAAATGGAACCAAATTTAAGGGAGTATTTATGGAACTTCTCTGATCATACCAAGCAGTAGAAATGTGCTCTATTTATGTTTTCTATATAGTACTAGTCATTCTAATACCACTTATCAAAATTAATAGCCCAGGATTAGTAAGAAAATTAGTTTCCCTTTACTATTTTTCAAAACTTAAAGTCCAGAAAACACACTGTAAATAGACTGTTTAACCCCCCTAAAAAATATTACATGTAAAACAGATCCAAGTTCAAATTGAAGTGTAAACTTTGTTTGAATTTCAGAGCCTTCATTAATACTTACAGAACAGGTTTCTAATTCATAATGGTTCATAACGTCTCTAAAATATAAGATAATAAGGGCACCCCCTAGTGGCCACAGTACTATAATACTTATCAATGAACTTCTGTACAGCTTGCTGTGCTGGTGTCCATTTATTAGTACACAAAGCATATTTTGTGAAGTATGTGGCATCTGCCCAGCTTGCTTCAATGTGTGTGTGTGTGTGTGTTGCTCTCGGCAGACTATATATGAAAGTATTTATGCTGTTATAAAAACATGAGAATTTCATGGGTAAAATGTAGTAATGGTTAAAAACATGGCAACAAGGGATGGTTGAAAACTTCCTGTTGAATTTTATTTTTATTTTTTTGCCAAAAGAAAAAATATTGAAAAAATATTTTTCATGAAAAATGATCAAAATTTTCATCAGAAAACCAAAAGCTGAAAATTGAAAATAAATCAAATAATTTTGTCTCAATTGTCAGTTGCTGTTTTTTCTTCTCTTTATACTTGTTGAAAAACTGAGAAGCTTCTGGGAAAATCTAAAAAAATAAATTTCTTTATTATTTTGTGGAAAGTACTTAATTTCTGACTAGCTGTTAGAGACTGATAAAGTCCAGCAGATGAAGCAGCTGTGCTAACCCAAAACAGAGTACAGCGGAGCGGTCACAGACTGCCTCAGGGTGACTGAGAAAACCGGAAGGGGTTGCACCTGTGCTATGAAGCTTGCATTAAGAAATGAACTAATCGACCACGTAGAGGTGTGCATCAGGCACCCATGTTGTTATTCATTATTGTTATTAAAAACCTGTCCTCTTTGTTGTCATTAGTAATGAAGTGTTGTTTTTATTATCGGTGTTGTTATCGATATTGCTTTCCAATTAAGATTTTGCTTTTGGTATTGTTTTCATTGTCGTTAGTGCCCAGACTCAAAAACAATACTAAAAACAGAAATGGAAGTTCGATTGGCTGTGTGGATGGCTGACTGGCTGGCACCTAAATATCTATATAATATCTAATCTATCTATACAACTAATATTCTTCTAATAGCTATGTCTAATATTATCTATATAGTATGGACAGGGGGAGACAGACAAGGGAAGGGAAAAGGAAAACTATGAAGTATATCTATTATCTAATCTATATCTTATCTATTCTCTACCTCTATATAAACTATACTACCTATATATGGGTAGTGTGTATATAAATATACATACAGAGAGAGAGAGAGAGGAGAGAGAAAGAGAGAGAGATTGATTAGATAGTAGAAATACCTCATAGTTTTCCTATATATGTATGTATGTACAGGGGGAGACAGATAGGGGAAGGAAAAAGGTAAAATGTAAGGGTTTGAGGAAAGGTAAGGTAGGGTATGACCGTATGAGGCCTGGAGAAGATTTTAGTGCAAGCACCCGAGTTCTGTAAATGCAACCTGACATCAAGAGGTAACACAGAACAAGAGTCAAACAGCCTGGCTCTGCAATATAAAGGGTTGCAGTGCCCTCCCCAGAGCCCCCATGATTGGTTCTGGGAGACAGGAGGCATTGACAGGGTGCCATGCAACTGCCTGGGATCTGCCTGTCCTGCTCATTTGCCAGTGATACATCTATCAGATCCTTGCTGACTGCTCGCCCCTCCCATTACAGACCCAGTTCAAGAGTTCAACACTGTTTCTGGCTCCAAGATGTCTATACCCCACATTTTCCCTCCAAAAACAACTGCCAGGCACTAACAAAGTGAATAACGAAAACGACAGTCATTGATTTTATTTTTGTTCTTATCATTATTGTAATAATGATAACGACAACAAAGATGTCGTTATCGTTATCTATATAACAAATACGAAGTGCACACCCCTACCACCCAGAGGGCCTGCTATCGAGTCAGAGTGGAGAGGAAGGGCAGTGTATGTTTCTTCCTGGACTTGTCGAATTAAAGAGAAGACGGAGGGGAGGGGTTACCCATATATACATCTCTGTGTTTCCCAGAGTACTCTGTGCCCTCCTCCCTTCTTAGGACATCTGTATGCTCCACACTGTATCAATAACCTTCAGTGGTCCTACAGTATATAACAGTGTTCCTTCCTGCTGAGGTTGTGGGGAAACACCAGAATACCTGCTTTTTGTGGGAACTGATGTCAGAGAACCTGGACAAGTTCTCCATTAAGCTATATCTGATAGTCAGAAGACAGACGTTTTTATGTACGTTATGCTGTTTGACTACAGCAGCAGTTTGACAGGTTCACCCTTCAAACAATCCAATCCTCTTGCTCCAGGTGCACAAATAACCCTCAGGGTCTATTTAATTGTAGCAGTGCATAACAGAGTCCAACAAAATGAGACAAAATGGGTTTTCCCCAAAACTGTTAATAGAAGAGACCTTTCCCTCAAGTCTCTCCCCCCAAGCCCCTTCTTTGGCTGGAGGGACTTTCCAAAAACTCAACCCTGTTTCCTAATATTCCTTGGGCATCTGATCTATGGAATTAATCTTTGTGCTTTATACACAGACTGGGGTCACACTTCTGCTCCAGCTACCCAAAATTAGCTTTCCCCTTGCAATTTAAAATTCCCTTCAGCTGGGGTGAATTGGCTAGGAGCAGGGGAGTGAAGCACAAGAACCCTTTTAAGGCCAGCTCAGCCTGCTGCAACCTGTTACCATAGAGCAGATGAAAGCAGCACATTTTATCAGCTCTTAGACTTGTTTCTTTTTAAGGAATTCCATGTCCCATATAACAGGAGAGACTAGAACAGTGAGATAAGTGGCTGTATTATCAAATAGTAAATTAACAAATACTGGATAGTACCAAAAAATTAAAAACAAGAGAAATATTTCACACACACACACCCTTTGTAAACTTCATTTGGATATTTGTAAATGGAAAGCAAATTTCAAGTTCAAATTTACATAAGTGAGTTGCATGAATTTCCACAAGTATTTGGATTGACTTTGAATATTTGTTCCAGACCCCACTGAAAAGGTTGTTGAAATTCTAGAATACCTCAGGTTAGTGACAACAATCATGGCCTGCTGGCGCACATGGTTGAGTAACAAATCCACTGGTTCTTTTTCAATCAGCTCCTGTAAATCACAGAGGACACAAGTGAGCACCAGGGTCCACTACCAGCTGTACAGCCTCTTTCCTACAGCTTTTAAGGGACTTAGGCCTTGTTTACACAGCTCCTGCAGAGTGGGATGGGGTGGTCCATGGGCATGCCGGTTCATGGTGCGTGGGTGGGGCATGCACATAGTCACACACAGCCACAGATGAACAACCCCCCCCCATCAAGATCCATGGAGCAACCTCCATGTTGCCCGGTTGCTCCATGCGTGTTGATGAGTGGGGGGTCCATGTGGATGCATGTTAGATGGGAGCGGGTATGCACTCCCACTCACTGCGTGCGCCCGTACCGTGTCCTTCACACAGACCTCTCTCACGCATGAACACGCAGATTTCTGAGTGTTCATGAGTGGGATAGCCCTGTGTAAAAAGGGTCTTAGTCTCAGGATACTGCATAATTTTACAACTTTACTTCAAAACTGGCGGAGAGGGGCGGAAACCCAGGGAGTCATCCCAGTATATTCTAACACTAAACAATATCAAGGAAGTTGTTTTTATTGAACTGTGCACTATCAGTTCAATGTACAACAGTGGTCAAAAAGCAAACAGGAAATTAGAAACTACCGTACAAACCCTAAAGTCCAGACTACAAATCCAAATACTTCAGAATTCTGAGCCCCTTTTACTGTCCCTCATTAATGGGACATAGTGGGGAAGAGATACTATAAGGTCTGGACTTGCAGAATTGGGAATCTCCAGAAGCAATCTGCCCCTGTCCAGAGTTGCTGTTGCTAGGGATGTGCGAACAGAACCAAGTTCGGAAATTCGGTTCGGTTCAGAAATCGAGTTTGGTTTGAAAGTTCAGTTCACTATTCAAGTTCGGTTGAATTCCGAACTTCCGAATCGAGTTCGTACATTCAAAACCAGGTTTTTTTGGCCTTCCGAACTGGTTTTGATTCAACCTAACAGTTCGGTCAAATTCGAGTTCAGTTTGAAAGTTTGATTCGGTCAACCGAACTATTCGAGTTCAGTCCGAACTCCAAACCACGTTTGCACATCCCTAGCTGTTGCCTGTTACCACTAAACATCAGCTGGTGGCCTGTTGCCACTGAACAACTGTTTAGTGCTAAGCAGCTGAATCTTCATAGCAAGTTATAGCATTAACAGCACATTATGGGTGTTTGTTCCTGGCCAGGGTTGGAGCCAATGACTGCCAATGACTTCCACCTGGGGAGAGAGATACATGCAATTCCAGACATTTTCTTTATCCTCTGAATTTGGAGGAAGAACCTGTTGAAGTGCTGCTGTCCCCTGAACTAGAATTATGGAGCTCATCTATGTTAGGAAAACATAAAATAAAACATGTTCTGGTCACCCTCTCTTAAAAAGGACAAGGGAGAAGTGGATGACAAGGAGAGCCCAGTATGCAGCATTGAGCCTGAGTCTCAGAGTTGGGACCCGGTGCTGTAGATGATTGGTCTAGAGAGTGTGGCTGCCATGTTGGTCCTCAAAATAATAAATGACGGCAAAGTAGTTCAGATGGTATCTTTCATTGAGCTAATTTCTGGTGGTGAGGGTATGCAAACTTTCAGGCCACGCAGGGCCCTTTCTTGGGCTGGTAAGAGGTCAGAACTAGAGACTGAGCAGTGCAAGACAGGTATACACTTAAAACAATACTAGGAATGGTGCTAGCATTTCAAATACAAACAAAGCAAATTTTTTGCACAGGCTACACTTGCATTTGATCCCAGTTTGTATTTGGAATGCCAGCACCCTCCCTAGTATTGCTGTCAGGTATATAATCCTGACTCGCATTGCTCAGTCTCTAGTTCTGACCTCTTACCATTCCGAGAAAGGACCCTGTGTGACCCAAAAACTTGTATACCTTCCCCAAAAGTAGGTGAATGGATTCCACCTATTCCCCCTTCCTCATCAGGTGAGCAGGAGAAGTAGGAGTCCTAGCTACAGCACTGAGCCTCAGCCCAGGGGCTCCGGCTCAGAGCTGTAGGCACGGTTTACCTAATCTATGCTGAAGATCAGATTGGGGGAAAAGGAGAACCCACCCCCTTCTGCAGCTGAGCCCAAATTACAGGGCTTGGACTTGGTGCTGCAAATGGAGCTGTCCAGCTAGCTACTGCCCTGATCAGATGGCGAGCAGGGAGTAGCAAAGTTCTCCCTCCTTGCTGATGAGTAGGCTTTTAAGAAAATCTAGTGAAACCATGGTATTTTCTCATACCCCATAGGCTAGGAGAAAGTTCTGAAACTGACTTTATTGGAGTAACCCCAGATTTATACCATTAAAACACCAGAACAGAAGTTGGTTCCCTTAATGCATTCTACTCACCACCATGAATGCCACTATCACTGCCTTTTGTGAATAATCACGGGTTTCTGTTGCTCTCTGAACAATATTACCAACAGTCCTGGTGAATGCAGTCATTGACATTAGAAAGCTCATCTTCAAATCTATATCCTAAATGCAGCCCAGGAATGGGGGGGAATAAATTAGTGCATTAATGCCACAGCATTCAGTATTGGAGAAGTGATGTATAAGAACATAAGAACAAGAAGTGCCATATTGGGTCAGAGCAATGGTCCATCCAGCCTAGCATCCTGTCCGACAGTGAGCAACCTCGGTCACTTGGAAGAAGTACCCAACAGGTCACAATGGGGAGATCAATTCCCTGTTGTTCACTCCCAGTTCCCAGCAGTAAAAGGTTACGTCCCCTCAAACCTACCCAGCTAATAGCTGCTAATGAACCCATTCTCCAGAAATGTTTCCAATCATTTTTTAAACCCAGCTATTCTGCTGGCCTTGCCCACATCTTCTCGCAACAAATTACACAATTTAATTGTGTGTTGAATGAAAAAATACTTTCATTTATTTGTTTTAAATCTGCTACATGTTAGTTTTATGGGGTGTCCTCCAGTTCTAGTGGTATTTGAGAGGGTAAATAACTGTTTCCTAGTCACTTGTTCCACAGCACTCAAGATTTTATAAACTTGCTTCCCATGTAGATTAGAGACTTATTGCATCAGAGGGTATTTTCAGACGTTACGAGATCACAGTGAACCACGGTGCATACCCACCTGTGGTCACTGTGACTCGAACGTCTGTTTGGCAGCCGCCAGATGTTCGCCACGGTCAATCTGCACAAGGGGTCAATTTGAACCACGCTTCCCGGGCTAGCCGGGGGAATGTCCTGGGAAGCGTGGTCAAACAGACCCCCGGCAGGGACCAAAAAAAAGTAATGTCTGGCTGCTCGCCACGGTCCGGGATCACCGGCGGGATCCCGGGCCGTGGTGCATTCGGCCGGACGCGGCGGCCACATTGGCGCCGCCGCCCGCCCATCTCCTCGGAGGGCGGGCGGCGGGGTGTGTGAAGGGGGCGGGGCCGTGCAGCCGCACGCTGCGCCAACCGGCCCCGCCCCCTCCCCCATCCGGATTCCCCACTGGAATCCCCCCGGCACGTCTGATATGGCGTGACGGGGTGACCCCAGCGGGGAACAAATGGGTTGATTTCAGTATGGGGCCAATGGGCCCCGAAACGTCTGAAATCACCCAGAATCTATTGAAGGGACAACAAATTTAAATCATAAGCCCATTGAAACTAAACAGTAGAGACACAACTACAGTCAGGCTCCTTTCTAGAGTTAAGAAACAGGGGAAAGTAGCAAGGAGCTGATGTATATTTGGTTTATTTATGCAGGTATCATTTGTTTGCTTTAGCTGTAATGGCGGTGGGGGGAATGATGCTGTAACTTGCCACTGAATGGTAAAACCACAGATCATTGGAAGATAAATCTGGAAAACCAAAAACTACATATGAAGCGAGACGTCTGGTTTTGTGTAAATAAGAGGTAAGTTGCCTTATTTGCCACCATGCCAAAAGAGAGACTGTCACCATTCCTCAAGTTCACACCATGATCAGATGGAAAGAAACATTTATAAACTCTCCCCAACTTTTGTAACCAAGAACTGCATACACCTGCCCTTCCTCCTATTCCTAGGAGAAAAGGCAATCAACCAATGGTGAGAAATAATAGGCAATGGTGAGAAATATTTCCTCCCTGATTCTAAGCTCTCATCATCAGGTGATGTGACAGGTGAGAGCACTATATTTGAACTTTGCTAGCTAAACTATCTTGCCAAGAAGATTTTTTTAGTTTCCAAAACAACTGAAAAAAGACAAGGGAGAGGCCAAAAGACTAAGAGTCCTGAGGAAAAGGCCTGGATCTAGGTCTCTCTCTGGTGAAGTCATTCAAATACTAAGTATTGCTAAATCAAAAATACTGGTCCTGCTTAAAGAACTGTCACTGGTTTCTTCTTATTTTTTTTTTATTTTATTTTTTAAAAGGGGTACAGTGGAAGTTTCTGGGATATTACCTCAGAATAAAGGAAACTGATTATGTGACCTCAGATCTGAGTCACTGTGAGAATTCCTGTATTTCTATGCTTAAATGCAATGTAAAAGTCTCATTAGGTGACCCCTTTCCCAACCATTCACATGAGAAGCAACAGTGCTACCTGCTTCCTAGTGCAGGCAAGATGAGACCAAAGCAAGAGACTATTTTGCCCTAAGAAAGAATCCTAAACTTTAAGAAGTTAAGAGCGACTAGCTATTTTTCTGGTACCGTGGCTGATGTAGGGCAGCGTCGGAAGAGGAATAGCATTTGGAACAGGATGTTGTCTATGAAGGGCAGGATTTTGTCCTTTGTTTCCATGGCCACCCGATCATAGCAGAGAGATAGCATGCTTGATGCCAGCTTCCACACAGTCTGTGGCAGAGCCTATGGCAGAAAGAGAAGCAGAGAATAAGTTTCATAAATCTCACACTCATATATACACACCCTCCCAGAAGAACCGTAGCACTGGCCAAATATTTAGTGCTAGAAAACTGCTTTCAAACGAAGAGAAAACTTGCTGATCAAGTGGATTGTCGCAGAAAAGTGGGAAGTATAAGTATTCAGTTCAGAAGGGTCCATTATGATCATCTATCTCACAGACAGTATAATTTGGGTTCTGTAGCTACTGCAGCAGAGATAAATATTCTTCCCTATCATGGAAGTGCATGATCAAGCCAAATATCTGCTAGTGGCTGAACTGGAGCAAATTTAGGGTGAAAATAAATGATACAATAGCCCCCACTAGCCCCCACCAGGTCGGTGTTCGCCTGCCTGTCTACTAGGTGTTCCCCAGATGTTGGCTTACACCCCAGCCATGTGGGCCAGTGTGGACAAACGCATGCCCACGCACCTGCCTCCTGTCTATTAGGTTGTGTGCAACCTCCTCGCAACCAGGTCTGCCATACCATAGAATCACAGGCCAAAAGCCTAGAGCTCTCTGAGTAGTGGCCACTTCCTGCCCATCTCTCTGTTCAACAAGCGCTAAATTAAAAATTGCATTGTCACAGCTTGCAGCTCGTGAATGAACCTGCAGTCACAAACATCCAGCAGAACCAGGATCTGCAGGTCCACAACTTCCACAACTCCCTGGACGCGCAGGGAGCATTTTGCAAGGGAGTTGCTTAGGGAGACCATGCAGCAGGCAGACAAGATTGAGGATGCAATTTGGGGCATGGTCCGGGATCACAGGCATCTTGTGCCTGCTGTGCATTTCCAAAATGCACACTACATTCAAGGTGAACTTAAAATTACAGCTGAATTAAAGTTGTTCTGTTTTTCTCAATCTGTGCATTCTGTGTTTATTCTGGGAAAGGTGGGAAGACAGGGAGTGGAGGCAGTAGGACGGTATAAAATAACTGGGGGCAATAGGACGGTAGGGTGATTAGACGGTTGGTGGTTGGAAGCACTTGCAGGTGAAGGCAGAGTGTGGGACATAGGTGGTCATGGAAAACACTGATATGGCAAAGCAACACACTGCTTGAGGTGGTGGGGATTGTTAGCCCTTGAACTAGAGACAGGGGGTCATGGAGAAAGGCAGATTCCTGCAGTCCTAGCTAGGATTGGCTGTGTAATGCACATGATCACCTACTGACCACTATTGGCCATCTGTCGTAACGGGACTGGCCACGTGCCTAGCAACTGGCTGCATAGGTTGCCCCTCTCTCTGCTCTCACTCTCACATCCTCTTTAAAAGCCCAACGCACACCAAATTTGTTGGACACATGCAGAACCCACCTCTCCTCCAGTGGCCCATTCCCACTCCAACTGTGGGATGTTTCTCACAGGGGAATGTTTCCCCCTTGAGATGAGGCGAGATGAGACCCCCCCCCCTTCTTGACGGGAACCGGCGAGAATTCGAAGGGGCCAGGCGAGGGCCAGGGTTGCAGGTGGAGGGGCGGCAGCACAGGAGCCAGAGGCGAGCAGGAGACAAAGACAAATCCCCTGTGCATCAGTCCTCCCAGCCTTGGGGGAGAGGGGGAAGAAAAAGTGTGGGCAGGGACTTGGGGGCCTAGTGGAGGTCAGGCAGGCCATTACTTACTGTCTGAGGGGTTCCTGACCCTGCTGTTGTTGTCCGTGCTGCACCAGACACCACTTCCCGGATTTGTTTTCAAAGGAAGAAGGGGGGGAAAGTTTTAAACTGAGCATGTGCAGAAGAGCTGCCCAGTCCTGGCCGCTCTCCCCAAAGATGGCACCGCAGGGCTGAGCAGCTGCAGCTCTACTACACATACTCAGTTTAAAACTGATGGTGTGTCCCTACCTTGCCTCAGGACTTGGAGTTTGGGAATCTTTAATTTAGACATATCTAGGGATGTGCAAATGCGGTTCGGAAGTTCGGAGTTCGGACCGAACTTGAATAGTTCGGTCATCCAAACCAAACTTTCGAACCGAACTTTAATTCGACCAAACTGTTTTGAATGTACGAACTCGGTTCAGAAGTTCAGAATTCAACCGAACTCGAATAGTTCGGTCGACGGAACCAAACTTTCAAACCGAACTTGATTTTTGAACCGAACCAAATTTCTGAACTTGGTTCTGTTTGCATATCCCTAGACATATCCTAAACCCCAGAAGTGTCACTAATAAGAAAGAATGAGGTGGAGCCTGGGCAGTTTCTGAGAACCTTTTGCAAGCAACTCTTGATTATTCCAGTGGGGTGCTTAACAGTGGGATTTAATAGTAAAATCAAAAATTTCAGTTGTACCTCAGAGAGTGCACTGCCTGATGAACTCTCCTCTGGAGTCAACGTGTTACTATATTCCTGAAGTACCACCAAGACATCACTGAGGTGGCGAGTAGCTACATAGCTTATGGTAGAAGCAATTACCTAAAATACAGGATAGTTCATCAACATGAAGCACTGTCATTGTCCTGTCCCTCACATGGTGCACTACTTCCCTTCCACACTTCTCTTCAGGTACTGAATCTCCCATGGAGTCTCATTTCACCCTGATTTGTGAAGACAACCGCCCACTCCTTGCATTGCCCTCCTTCTCTAGTCTGCTGGAAGGTGTTTGGCAGTCATTTTTGTTTTCAGCTTTTATTCTCATCTGCTCCAAGATCTCATAATTTCTCCCCTTTGGTCTGCATAGATACTCCTTTGTTTCTCTCAAGACCCCTTCCCAAGTCCATGGAAACTTTCACCCTATCGTTCCATTTCTTTCCACTCAAACTCCTTGCTGATTCCCCTTCCCAGCACCATTTCCCTCACCTCTCTCGTATCTTCATCCTGCTGAGATGTCCGCAGTATAATGCTGAGGTGCTTTCTCACCAACTTCTTATCTCTTAATGCCCGTAGGACTGCCCCATAAAATTTATATGGAAAGCACTTTTAAAAAGACAGAATTGATGTTAGGGAAAACTCATTCAATTGTTTCCATTAGAATTTTAGTGACTATGGTTTTCCTTGGTGGAACAAAAGTGACTTTCTCCAATCCATTTCCTACAAGGACTGATATGTCTTTCCCTTGCTTATACCAAAAAGTGATTATTCAGTAGTGAAGATCAGAACAGGAATAAATGGGTTGGCATTTTCAAAGATAAGGATAGTTCTTAAGTGCTCTTCTGGATAAAGATCTTGACACACAGGGTCAGGTAGATCCTTCTCAACATAAAGCACTTCATGGAAGAGGACAAAAGCAAGAGAGGTTAAGGTGAATCAAAAAGTGTACGATGGGGAATAGATAGAAATGATATACCTCTATATGTAGATACAGTATTGATTATTATTAAGTATTTATATAGCAGAAGCAATGTAGTTGGTGCTTTACAACTGTTGAAAATAGACAGGGTCCTTGCCCAGGGGGACTTACAGTCTAAGAGAAACGAGGGAGGGAAGTCAAGGGGTGGGGGCAACAGAAGGAAAAATGAGGATACATTCATTAAGGGGTGAGGTTGCAGGTACATATCTTAGGTGTTTTTACACAGACACTTATCCCAGGATTAGATCATTAGTTCCGGGGATGACAGGTCCGTCTAAATGCAGCATTCAGTGATTTATAATCCTAGGATCATGGGAAAACTCCAGGATTACAAAACACCTTTTTTGTGGTTTTGTAAAATCCAGTTGTTAAATAACACTGGGATTAGGTTTGTTTAAACAGACCTATTTTAGTCAACTATCCTGGGTTTAGTATCACAGAGTGTTATGGCAAAAGCTGACATCCTCTCTATGCAGTTCTGCCTCTATGGTATCTAGTAGCACATGACTGTGGGGCAATTGTAATGCATTATTGAACGATGATGGAGGTAATACAGAGTGCCAAGTTTAAATACCCACAGAACAAAGGGATGAGTCTCCATTTTCTTTAACTAAAAAAACAGAAGAGAAATGAAGAAAATCAGATTTTCTTCAGTCCTAGAAATCAGTGCACTGAGTATGGACAAAAAGCACCATGGGATTGATATTCATTCCAGATATTCTCAAACTGGGATAACAGCAATGTCCTGTTCATTGAACTATCCCAGGATGGATTTCAATACAGGATAGAAACGTCTGTGTAAACAGGTACCACTTGTACTCCCTGAATAACAATTCCAGGATAATTTTCTCCTAATCCCAGGATGAAGTGTCCTTGTAAAAACGCCCTTAGTTACATATGGGAAGGTGATGGTGAGAAATTCAGGAAGGGGACTAAGTGGAAGAGGAGCTAGGGAAGAAGTGGGTTTTCAGGAGGGATTTGAAGGTTGGGAGGGAGATGAGGTGTTTAAGGAGGGAGTTCCAGGGATGGGGGCAGCAAGGAGAACGACGGGTGAATGTTCTTTGAGGAGCAGCGGAGCCATGAGCAAGCGAGGGTGTTGGTAGAGGAGGAATGGAGGTTTCAGACAGGAGCATTGGGGAAGATGAGTATAGAGAGATGGGGGGCAAGGTCATGAATTAAAATGTAATTTTCAATTAAAATTCCAGAAAGAAGCAGCATTAGGTATGCTGGTGCCACTAGTGCTAATTCTAACTTCATGTGGCTTACAGAGCCTGATGGGAAAAGTTCCAACTTGTTTGCTAAATGCTAATCTAGGGTACCTTTTAATCCAGACAGTTCATCATACTTTTGTCTCCTCAACCCTATGTTCTGCCCAGCACAAGCAGACTCAATTTATTATTTTGCTTTAAATCCTAAACATAGAACCGACCTTATCCCCGGGGTGTATACAGTAGTCTTTAGTTTTTGCAGAGATCTCATTTGCAAGATGATAGGTCCAGGTGTCATCCATAATGGCTTCCACTGACCTTTCCAAGAGCTGTGGGGACAGGGAAAGGAATCTGTTGGGAAAAGTCATTGCTGGTGTCTCTTCTATGTTTTCTGTTATCCCAAAATTTAAAAGAAGCAGCCAGTTGGAGAAATTTTTATACAAAAACAAAAACAAAAAAAAAATAAGGAAAATAGGAAATGTCATAGCAAATCAGATTGATGGCTCATCTAGTCTGATTTTCTCTGACTGTGGCTAGCCCAAGATTCTTTAGTGACAATTTTTAAACTCCTATAATTCTAGGCAGTTATGGAATAACTGATTGATAAGGAAGTTATTTCCTGTTTCCAGACAATGAGTGGAATACTTGCCCCCTGACATGCCTTAAACATGTGTGTTTTTATGTTCTTGTAATAGGGCTGAGCTGGAGTTGAGCACTGGTCACTTGAATAAGGGACACTGTTACTGAAACTCATTTGCCTATTGTGCTGTATTCAGGATTTGATCCTTCAGCAGGTTATTACCAGGACAGAAAATGCTTGCATTGCCATGCGTTTATCCCATTCCATCCGTCTGTGCATTTTTACAATTCATACACATGAGAACATAAGAAGTGCCTTACTGGTTCAGACTGCTGGCCCATCTAGCCCAGCATCCTGTCAGTAGGTGTTAATGAATGTGACGGTGGCCTACCTTGGCTTGCAAGCCACTGGCATGTTTGTTGGTGCCGTGTCAGATGTTTGTCTGGGATTGTGTGTTGGTGGAAAGCCTGGGTTGTGATCCTGGAGACTTCCGGGGTCCCAGTCTGGACTACCATCAGCCTGATTGAGCCAAACCAAGCCACAGTGGGCTATAATGTTTATGACCCACTGTGACCTGGCCTGGATCAGGTCTGCCATGGCCAACTGCCAAGGCAACCATCATTGACTGCCTGTCATGTTGGGGCACTATATGCAGCACGGGTCCAAGGCTGTACGACTGTACATTCAGGTCAGCTAGACCTGGTCGGGACCGTGTTGTTGTTGGGATTCTGACCAGGGTTGGGTTGTGATGACAATGCTTCACCGTCACTTCTGTTAACACCATCTAACAGTGGCCAATATTGGTGGCTTAACAGAAGTGCACAACAGGCCATAATGGGGTGATCCATTTCATGCTATTCACTCTCAAACCCAGACAGTCAGAAGTCTCGTCCCCTGATGCATTTGACTAATTTATGGAGCTATCCTCCAAGAACTTTCCTTTTATATTAGCTCTTATCAAAGACTATTTAGTTTTCTCAATAGCCTTGGACGAGTGACCTTGTCAAAGGCTTTCTGAAAATCCAAATACACTATATTCAGAACTGTAAAAATTCAGTCACTTGTTTTTGGCAAGTATGCTTTTGGAGTTTGTAAGTGGATTTTCACAGCCCTGGGTCTCCCAAATGCTAGCCTGGCAAGTAGCTTTTAAGCCTGACTGGTGAATTATTTATAGCCAAGGCTATAAAACTATATATTGACCAGATCACCCTCATCCACATGCTTGTTGACACCATCAAAGAATTCTAATTCCAACATTTAAAAACCAAAGGTTTAAATTCATAGTTAAGGCGAATTAATAATTCCTAATATTTTTAAATCATCTCAGTGTAATAATCTCTGAGCACCTTAACTGGTATACTTTCAAATTATTACTTCTCCACATCAGATCACTAATTTTCACACTCTTTGTCCTTCGCTCCTCAAAAAATTATCACTCCCTTTCATTGTTCAACAACATGACAATTCTGTCATGACAAAGCATATCACACCACTTCACACACTCTAATATTAAACAAATTAACTATCATTCACATGCCTTAATGAGTTAATCAGGCTGTTGATGTTTTCCCTGTGTATATGAAATTAAGAAGTGAATGTTAGTGTGATATTTTCTATGCATGGATTAACTCATTAACGCATGTGAATGATAATGACTTAATTTGTTTAATATTAGACTGTGTGAAGTGGTGTGATATGCTTTGTCATGACAGAATTATCATGTTGTTGAAGGATGTAAGGAGTCATAATTTTGAGGAGAGGACAGAGAGGTTGAAAATTAGTGATCTGAAGTGGAGAAGCAATAATTTGAAAGTATAAGAGTTAAGGTGCTCAGAGATTATTACATTGAGAGGATTTAAAAATATTAGGAATGATTAATTCACCTTAACTATGAATTTAAACGTTTGGTTTTTAATATTGGAATTTGTTTGGGGTTTGGGCAGTTGGGTATATTTTTATTAGAAAAGTGTGCAGTAGCTGTTCTATGAACCAATGTAGTATCATTGTATTTTCTACACTGCGCCTCTTAGTATTAGTGTTTTTACAACACTATAGTTAGTGAGCAGTAGGAGTCGCTGTCATAATTATTCTCATTTTTCTGGCTGGTAAAGCTAATTTTGAGGCCAACTGATGGTTCACAATATACAACGTTCCCCATTTTGTAGTCTGGTTTTTCCAGTTGCTAAACCTAATTTGGATGGGAAGTGATGGAGTACAATTACATTGTAAAAATAGATGTTTTCCAGACTTTCAAATACAATGCTTATTATAGTAGTCCCCAAGGGTCTTACAACCATTCTCCTGACTCAAGGGTATGTTACTATACCCCACATAGCCTCCCCTTACCTCTGGACACCAGTACACGACTTTCCACTGTGTACCTCATCTGTCAAGTAAACGTCACTCAGCAGATGTTTAAACAACATTATTAGATCTACGAAGCCCTTCTTATACTTACCCAGCCAAAAACTGTATGCAACCTCTCCCCACACGACATCACCTCAAATCGACCTCTCCTCTCACCAAACCTCTCCGTCACAAAACAGAATTTAGTTTTTCCTAGTGACTTGATCTCTCAACTCATATCCTTCCTCAACATGATGTATATTCAACGTTCCCAGCACAGAGACAACACGCTTGCATGGCATAAGGATTTCTTCCCTTCCGTTCAACAGCCTCTTTTATTAATGATATTTTTAAAATTAAACACACCTCCCTCCCCCCAAATTCAGTAGCGATTACTCAAGATTGCACTTTAATTTTCTAAACCATTCACATTCAGATACACCCTTCAGTAAAGTAGAAATCCCCTGCAACAGATTTTAGTTGCAACTCGGAAGTCAAGTGGCTCAAAACTCCCATGTTAAATATAGGTAGAGATTAAATGAAAACACCATTTCGCCTTAACTGATAGAGGTGTGACCGTGCCTCTATAATAGATTGGCAAGACCTGACTTCCCTTAAAAAAACCAACACATTGGCTCTTCTCCATCATAACCCTTTTGACAATATGTCATAATAAGTCTCTTCTCTACAATGACCTCTACCAATTTGCTCAGTGCTCATGACAGGTTTACTAATCTGTAGATTTCAGAGTCCCCTCTAGAGCCCTTTAAAAAAAAAAAGTGGTATCCAGTCCTCAGGAACAAAGGCTGATTCTAGTCAGATGTTACATATTACTAACATTAGTTCTGCAATTTCAAATTTTAGTTCCTTCAAAGCTAGTTGATGAGTATTGGCTGATTTTGGTGAATTATTACTGTTTAAGAATACTGTCATTGTAGGTACCTCCCCCATGTGCAAGGAATTCATTTTGCTTTTAATTTAATTTTACCCTTAATCCCAATATACTCTTTGCTGTGATATCTTGAGACAAGTTAATTATTTTTTATTTTAAGAAATAAAGTATTTCCTTGGGTGACTTTTAGATGTTCTGATTTTCATTTTCAATCTCTCTTCTAAAGTTATGAGAAATGTTAACACCTAATTTACCTTCTTTATTATTATTATTAACAAACATTTATATAGCGCCAGCAGTGTACCTGGCACTTTACAAAGTAATAAAATGGACAGGGTACAATTCCTGTACAATTCATTATTTTCTACTATCTCTGTTACTCATCTGCTTTCTACACAGTCTTGATATTTTTATCATCTCTTCATAAACAAAATTCCCATGGCCTCTAATTGTTGGCATAGCACATCTCTGGATTCCTGATTTCTTTCAACGTCCTCACCTATATTCAAATTATTAACATTTTAGGAAAATGTTTTAAAATATATTTTATTAAAACTATTTCAGCTAAACTAATTGGACTCAAAAGTGTGAACAGGGCACATTTTAATTTTTTTATTTTTTTTTATTAAGTATATTTCAATATGCCCCTATTCATCTGCACACCATGTTATCCCATTCTATCACATTCTCTCTTTTTTTTGACCTAGGTTACAGCATTGGTCCATCTGTCTGATGTGGTGGCGTTACTGTCACCTTATTCTTGACAATATTTCATAACTATGTTCAAACATACAAACTGTGTAACATATATTACTTCAATTAATATAGGTCTTTTAAACTCCCCACCCACCCCCCATCCTACCCAGGCACAAACTATTACAAATATTTATCAAATAACATTGTTTTGTCATTCTGTGGTAATTCAAATCCTTCTAAGGCTTCCAGAATGGCCAACCACTTGGCTTCATAGTTATTTTTGGACTTTTCCTTTCTTTTTTCCTTTTGTTCATCGTTTTCTTCAGGCTGATTTCTTAAATAGTTTTGCATTTTGTCCATGGTGAACAAGTACCAAAGTCTCGAGATCCACTCCTGAAACGGTGGAGTCCCCTCCGACTTCCAATGTCTAGCAATAATGCTGAGGGCTGCCAAGCACAATGTTCTCAGGGCATCTTGGTGTCTTTTTATTGTCGAATTTTCCGGGTATAAACCCAAGATCGCTATTTCTACTCTGAAAGGGACCACACCTTTATTTACCTTATTCAATATTTTCCAAACTTTATACCAAAATCTATTTATATATGTACACTCCCACAAGCAGTGTTTCAAATCTGCTGGTTGGCCACATCCTTTCCAACATATCCCTTTATTAATTCCAGATCCTCCATATTTAAGTTGGGCTGGCGTTAAATAAAATCTTGTTGTAGCTTTTATTTGTATTTCCCTGACCTCTAGTGCTGATGAACATTTGTGCATATGGTTCC
>QEPC01005214.1:1067383-1087572 GCA_003113815.1 Sphenodon punctatus
TTTTTTTACATAATCTGGCTTCATTTTTGAAAAACAGGATATGGTCTATTTTGGAGTATGAATTATGGGGATTGGAGTAAAAAGTATATTCTCTGCTCTGTTTATTTAAGAATCTCCACACATCTATCAAACCTTTAGATTCAAACAGGTCCCTAATGGTCTGTTGTCTTTTATTCAGTGGTATTGTTTTTGAGGTATCCCACTTTGATAGCGGGGTATTTAAATCTCAAAGGGTTTTTTAATTATTTTTTACCATTCCTATACAGTCCCCCTCCCCAAACAAACCAGAAATAGGACTAAGATTAGAGAATTTTGATGTATAACAGATAGAACAATACTGACAAATACCCTCAAAAACCCTTTTCT
Source organism: Sphenodon punctatus (assembly GCA_003113815.1). Lineage (NCBI taxonomy): Eukaryota > Metazoa > Chordata > Lepidosauria > Sphenodontia > Sphenodontidae > Sphenodon > Sphenodon punctatus. The sequence goes on from QEPC01005214.1 coordinate 1,067,750, forward strand.
GACACTTTGAATATTAAGGGTGAAAACAGACATGCACCTTAACTCTACTTTAACAGCACTTTAACATTTCATATGCATGTTGCAGGGCTTCATAGGGAGCCAATACAGCCCTGCAACATGCATAAGAAATGTTAAAGCAGTGCTAAAGCAGAGTTATGTGCATGTCTGTTTTCACCCTAAGGCTGCATATCCAGGTTTTAACACTAACACACACACACAAAGACCTTTTTGGCTTCCATGTTTGAAATACAAATACCAGGGCTGTGTATTTGGATTTCAAGTTATCCCAAACTTTCCCCCAAAACATGGTATACAAGGTCTTGAACTGGACCCCCCCAAACTGCAGCACATTTTCAGCTTGGAGCTGGGCTGCTATCTGACTCTCGGCTTAGCTGCCTGTTTGGGGAGCCTGTAGTGAGCCCTCCTCATGTGCAGGGCCACCACTGTCTCAAAACTGCAATTTCCAGCACTGCAGCCAAGCCAAGCCCAGGCAGGGAGAAAGGGCAAGTCTCTGGCAACCTCATTCCCTCCTCCCCAAGCCAGTGACCCCACCCCACCTGAGTCAGCCCTATGCCCCATTCTCACCTATGGGCCCCACCTGCCACAAGCCAATGATTCCCCTTTGAGTCAGAAACTACTCTCCCAAGTCAGACCCATGCCTCTTTCTCCCTCCCCTAGCCAGAAACCCCTTCCTTAAGCCAGCTCTATACCCCATTCCTGAAACCAGCAACATCTTCCTTAAGCTAGTGGCACCCCTGAACCAGACCCATGCCCTATTCCTCCATCCTGAAGCCAGCAACCTGCCCACAAGCCAGGCCCATGTCCCATTTTCCCTTCTCCCAACCAGTGACCCCTCTCAAGCCAGCCACAGGATTCACTCTCCTTCAAGCCAGTGAACTCCCTAAGTCATACCCATACTCCACTCCTCTCTCCCCAAGCTAACATTGTCCACAGCAAGCAGCTCTATTCTCCACTTTCCACCAAACCAGCACACCCCTTTTAAAATTGGTAGCAGACTTAGCAACAGTTTAAATTCCTTTCCTTATAGGCCTGTCAAACTGCCAGAGCCCCTCTGCACTTTTGTGCCAAAATAATCCATACGTAGAGACATGTGTTCACTGGGGTCAATTCCATGGCCCACGGAAACCATGTGCAACTCACACAAACCATATGCAAGTCCATAGGGGAAACATTGTGCCATGCAAAATCTGCTCGAATCCCATGAGGAAGGGGGGTTTGGGATTGCGGCCACTGTGTTTTCCACTATGGAGAAAATGCAGTCAGCATGCGTAAAGATGCAAATACAAATAAACACAAATTCTAAAAGCAAAAATACAAATACAGATACAAATACAAATATTTGATTCTGTGCACAGACCTATGGAATGGCAACACAAACTAGGTAAAGGGGGAAAGATGAACGCAGGTTGAACATGTGTCAGTCTGTCCTGAGAGATAGGCAAGCACCATTCTGAAGGGACAGGCAATGACCTCTGTTGCCCTTGGTGGATAGAAAGGGACTCAAGTTCAGACTGGGAGAAAAGGTGAAGAAATCAGGGAAGGCTTTTAATTTTTTTAAAACATTTTTTTTTTAAAAGTGTATCAAATATTTTCTGACACGGTAGAAACTTAAGAACTGCCTTCTCTGTGATAAAGGATAGTGCAACAAATCTTTGTGTGCTGGGGACTTCTAGAGGCAGTGCTGGAACCACTCAAGCGGGCAAGTCTTCTCTCCCTCCCCCTCCATGGTGAAGGACAGTATCCGGTACTATAATGAATTGGAAAGGGGTTCAACTGCTTTAGGGTGGAGCCTATCTCTGTTAAGAGAATCCACTGCCCCTGTCCCGGAGGGTACAGCTCCCTTCTCGCACCCTGCCTTAGGTGAGGCCTCTATCTGCTCTGGAGAGATATGCTACTGTACCTGTCTGATAGGGTACAGCTCCCTTCCTGCACCTTAGGCCAGCAGCTCCCTTTCTATTCTTCGGGATCTAGTGAAAATACTTTAGTTTGAGAGGGAGGGGGGAAATTGCTCTTCTTCTGTTTCAGTAATGAGTCTTTTATTCAATCAAATAGGCATTTATTCAATAATATCAAAACAATTTAGCATACCAATACCCAAGAGACACTTGCATTCACATTTGCACCCATCTACCCTTGTCTACCTAAAAATACATACAAAGCACATATTCTTACATGATCAGAGGCTGATGGCCTGGTTCGAGAGGAAAGCAGTCAGGGGGCCCATGAAGCTGTTGTAGAACCCCCCTAGATAGAGGGGTCCCAAAAAGGGCAATCACCGAGCTCGTCGACCCCCCCCCAAGGGGTTGGCGATCGAGGACCGTGAAGGCAAAGAACTAATCCAGAGCCAAGCCTTATATGCTGTGGCTGTCTTATGATTATTGAGAGTGCGGGATTGTCAGTACTAGGCTTGTGGAGCACTCTCATTGGCTGCCCCAAATCTGGGGTGCTTAGTCATGATGTGAGGTTTGTTCTGACCATTGAAGTCATGCCCTCCACCTCCCTCCGGAGATGGGGGGTCACGCTTCCTGGTCTTCAATTAATTTGCACAATAGAGCATCCTGTCAATTTGTTACAGTACCATGGGCAGGATGCTCTATTGTGGCTGGCCAGGGACCGCGGGATCTCTCTCCCTCCACCACCACCCTTGCAGGGGCGGAGCCTAGGGGAGTTCCTTCCAGGCTGCTCCCCATAACACTGGGGGCAGCTGGAGGTGTGGCTCAAAGGGGCATGGTCAAAGGGGCCTGCCCTTTGGCTGTGCGCTTCAGTCGGGCCAGGAGGTTGGGGGGGAGGGTTCGTTGGTTAGATTACCCAAAGTGAGTTTCCTACTGGTAAAAGTCGTGAGGAGGTCTCCTTCTCCCCCTGGTGAGAGAGGGGTGCAGAGGTAGGACATCCCCTGGTGGCAGCAGAGGATGGAAGAAAGTAGGGTCTGGAGAGACGATACTAGTAGAGGGAGTATTGGGATGATCTAGTTATTAATATTATTAGATGTAATTAATTAATGTTAAATGAACTGTAGGGTTTTCTTTTGTTTATTATGATCTATTGTTGTGTTTCCCCTGTGTGGGATAAAACCCCCAATTGTTGTGAGCTGCCTTGAGTTGGGAGAGTACGAGGGGGGTGGGGAAGAGAAAATGAAGAAGATGAAGACTAACAACAAGAAGAACAACAAGAACAGGAAGAACAACAAGAACAAACCCCATTAGCTGCAATGGTTTCTGTTGATCCTCCTAGCTGCTATTCATCATACAGGGCCTCACATATGGTACTGCAAGTGGTGCTGACCACACTAGGGAAATTCACATAGGCATCCCAGACTGCAGTGCTGCAGCCATTTATATTATATATTAAATGATCCTGTAAGCAGACACTCGCTAAATGTAGATTGGACATAATTGTGACATTGCTAAATATGACAAATCCCTAGAGAGGACAAAAGCTATAAAAATATTTGACTCTTACCCGAAGCACCATCTCCTTCCACTTCTCCTCCTCCAGGGTTTCCTTATTATGGGCTGGAATACAAAACAGTTCAAATGAACTCAAACAGACTTAATGGGGATTCAGAATATCAGCACAGATTTAGGACTATCATTTGAGATGTGCCTTCACTTTACTAGCAACTTACTGATATAAGTCACAAGAAAATGTTACCAGGCACACCAACAAGAACTTTAGTGTGGAATTTTCACAAGTGTCTAAGGAATTAGATTTTCAGTTCCTGTTGAATTACAGAGAAATTAAATAGCAAGCTGTTATTATCCCCTTCTCAACAATACTATTGACATCCTATGAAATTAATTGGCAGCATATTTAATTTCTTATTTCTTATTTCTTTAGATTTCTTGGCTGCCCCACCCTGCTAAAGTAGCTCAGGGCAGCTCACAACATATTTAAAAACATATAAAAATACAACATTCGCAAAAAGATAAAAACACTATAAAAACAACAATAAATAAATAACCCCAAGCAGAGCAAAAAACCTCCCACGCTCTCCCAACCCCCTCAGCCCTCGCCTGTCTCCCTTGCTGAAAGCCTGGAATGACCAGGTCTTACATGGTCTTCAGAAAGAGGGGAGATCTGGGGCTAGGTAGACCTCCATCGGGAGGGACTTCCACAGATGCAGTGTGGCCACCAAGAATGCCCCCTTCATCTTCGCCACCCAAGATACTTGGGGGACTCTGAGGGAGGCATCCCCAGCTGACCGTAGGGGCTGATCCATGGCCTGGGGGATGAGGCAATCCTGCAAATAAGCAGGGCCCAGGCCATTTAGGGCTTTATAGTTCAAAACCAACACCTTGAATTGACCCCAGAAAATTACAGGCAGCCAGTGCAAAGAATGAAGCACTGGTGTAATGTGTTCATGGTAACCCATCCCCAAAAGGCAACGGGTCATCACATTCTGCACCAGCTGCAGTTTCCAGACCATCACCAAAGGCAGCGCCATGCAGAGCGCGTTGCAATAGTCCAATCTTGAGGTAATGAAAGGTGGCCAGATGATGGTGGCCAGATCTGCGTCTGAGACATACGACCGAAGCCAACATACCAGGTGTAATTGGTGAAATGCCCTCTTCACCACAGCCACCACCTGGATGTCCAAGCAGAGTCGTGAGTCAAGGAGAACCCCTAGACTTCGGACATGGGGAACTAACGGGGGGCAGACCCCTATCAATGATGGGTGGCAGCACTCCCGCAGCCTACCCACCAGCAACACCTCTGTCTTGTCGGGATTCAGCTTCAGATGGCTCACCCTCATCCATTCCCCCACAGCCGCCAAACACCAGGTAAACACTGAGATTGCCGGGTCTGGACCACTTGAAAAAGGGAGGTAAAGTTGAGTGTCATCAGCATACTGATTACACCGCACACCAAACCCTCTAATGACCTCGCCCAAAGGCTGCATGTACATGTTGAACAGGAGAGGGGACAAAATAGATGTGATGTCCCAGGGAGAAGATGAACAATCACCCAGCAGCACACGCTGTGTTCTTCCAGCCAGGAAGGAACGGAACCATTCAAGAACAGTCCTGCCCACCCCAGCTCAGTCCTGCAGACATGTCACCAACCTCTCGTGATCAGTGGTATCAAATGCAGCCAAGAGTTCTCCCAGCCAGGAAAGAATGGAACCATTCAAGAACAGTTCCGCCCACTCTGGCTCGGTTCCGCAAGTGAGTCACCAACACCTTATGATCAATGGTATTAAACACAACTGAAAGATCTAACAGGATCAACAGGGTCGAATGACCCTGGTCCAGCTCACAGCAGACAAATGGAAGGTTACTCATCATACTATTAATCTGTGGAATTCATTGACAGAAGATATTATGAAGGTCATTAGCATAACTGGTTTCAAAAATGGATTGGATAAATTCTTAGAGGATAGGTCCATACACGGCTATTGGTCAAGTTGGTTGGGGGATGGGATCTCTCACTGTTGGAGGGTGAGAGTGAATAGCAGAAAATGGCGCACTCCATTATGTCCTGTTGTGCACTTCCTGAAGCAACCAAAGTTGGTTACTGTTGGAGACACAACACTAGGCTACTTGGACCAGTGATCTGACCTTTCTATGGTGGTACTTAACTTCTTATGTTCCTATTAGGGGTTAACAAACATTTTGGCCCAGTTCCAATTCTGTCAGAACTGGGCATTTTGTTCAGTCTGATGAGAACTTGAACTGAATAGTTTAGTCTGAGTTCCAATCAGACTGAATTTAAAAGGTCTTTTGTGCATGTGCAAATGGTGGCCTTAATTCTGAGTATGTGCAAAATAGTGGCTGCAGTACAGCAAGATGGCAGTCACCATGCTTCAGTATGGTGGCTGCCATCTTGCTGTATGCTGATGGCCATTTTGCACATTTGTAGAATTGCAACAGCCATTTGCGTGTGTGCAGAAATGTGGAGGCCATTTTACACATGTGCAAAAGTGTCTGGTTGGAATTTCAGTAAGTCATTCCAATTTCACAGAAATTTTCACTGAAATTGGAATGACTTTTTCGAAGCAGCCCTACTTCCTTTGAATTTAAGTGGAACTTGGGTTGTTTTGGAATCTCAGCTTTAACTTCCTTTCATACAAAATAAAACCGCTCCATTGTCTCACCAGCACAGTCAGTTCTAGTGAAAAACAAGGACTGTACTTATGAGCTATAGCCTCCAAACAATTACTCAGTTTTGACTCAGTAAGACTTACTGAAGTTCATCAGACTTTGGCCAGCACAAGACTTTAGTCCCAACTTTCTACAGAGGGGAAAACATGCGTTTCCTTTCCCTTTGTAGTTTGACTTGGGAAATCAAGGGTACTAAAAGAGAATGTCTCTGCTGTAGGCAGGTAAGAGAAGTGGAAATCATATTCCTAGTCTGGAAGCAAGAGAGATGAAAATGTAGCGTAAGCCAAGAGAGGATGAATGTATGTATTCGTACATGAGAACACAGAACTAAACACACTCACTTGACAATAGAAAGAAATAGATTGTGTGCTGACTCAGGAAGAATACAATGTACTACTGAGCTGGATAAATCATCTGCTGCACATTAAAAGGGATAACCTGTAATTCCAAATAACTTCAGTGGGAGCCGGATCAATCCTGTGTCTATAAACTTTCCTTTGATAACTGCTTCTATGGAGCCATGTAACTGAACTCTAAGTTGGCAGTAAGGACAGTACATCTGGTCACATACTGAGGCAGGCTTGAAAAAGATCACACCTTACATATTTGTGGGGATTATTTTCATTTTCAGAAATCCAACACATAGGCAGAAACAGTATGTGGAAATCTGATGTGTTTTTATTTTCACAACAGAGCTCTTCATTATCCATTATTTTGGTTATTCTGGTTCAGTAACTTCACCCATTTTGGCATTTCAGCTACTTCAACTTGGGGTCATATACTTTATTTTGGCCACTGCACAAGTGCAATAACCAAAATGAAATACCGAAGTGATCAAACTGATATACCAAAACAGCAAAATAAACAAACTGGAGTAACGGAAACAGATCTCCGATGAAAAGTGAAACGGATCAAAGTTGATTTTGTTGAACCTGGATCAGGTGAATTCATCAGATACAGTATTTATTGGGGGGGGGGGGAGGGAAATCAGGTTCAGCCCCACAAACAGGATGATCTGAGCACTCCACTCACTACCACCTTACCTTGTATATATCGTACCATTTCAGGAATAATTTCTCTCCAGAGTTCCCCCACATCTGAATTCAACACTGGATGGCAAGAGTTGAGAGGGTGAAGGGCGTGCAGCAACTGGAGTGCAAGAGCTCCACAGTCACTCGTCTCATAGGGGTACAATGAAACCATCTGAAAAATGAGAAGAGACTAGAGAGAGAGGCTAGCAGCCAATGCTGTCTGGCACTGAGGATAGAACAAGATATGTCAGGATCTGGAGAACAGGTGGGAGAAAAAATCCTTGGAGAGTCTCAGTGGGGCTGATCCCGTGTGCAGATGCCGTGTGGGAGTTGCATGCATCCCCATTATTGGGGGATTGTGCTACATGGGACCTATGTGCCCAACGCACAGAGGGGTTGGGGGGTTGGGATTGCAGCCATTGGCTCTGACCATTAACCATATTTTTTTTAAGAAAAGGCGTTACTAGGGTTAAGCACTGGAAAATCTGACTTTGTAAGGTGGTATCTTTTTAACATTTAAAAATGAAGAATTGTGAATAAGATGGCTAGTTATTCACAGGCCTTGCTTTCCCAGAACATTACTGCTAGAATAAGATGTCGGGTGTGAAAATAAAAAATATTTATTTCCACATAGCCAGTCTGCTTCACAGATTCTCCAAGCTCACAATGGGTGTATAAACAATTGAGAGGAGACTTCCATGTGTTCAGAGAAGCTGCTCCAGTAGATTGCTTAGCCATCATCCTGCAATATTATTAATTGTTATTATTATTATTATTATTATTATTTATGTAGCATCAGCAATGTGGCACTGTGCAATAATGACATTATTTACATTTTGAGGCAATCAATGTGCCAGTGACTCAGGTGTCATTGGGCTTTCCCCGTTCTATTCATGGATCATAGCTGCAGAGAGCTCCGTTTAGTGGACTGGTAAACTTTCTATCCCACTCAGTAGTATATCTTCTTTCTTCATAAAGGATAACAAAGCTTATTTCATTAGCGTTTACAACGTGCTTTGAGATCATCCAATGAAAGAAAACATGGCTAATATGGCCCCACTTTTGTTCAACACAGCCTATGTTCTGGGGATGGAGTTAACAGACAGGGTGTATTTAAATGAGTAAGGGGATGCCCCCAAGGGGCGGGTCCATGGCCGCTGAGTGGCACTGCCATGAAGCACCCACTCAGGTGGACTGCGGGGGGAGGGATTCAAACAGGCAGCTCCAAGCGTGGCTGCCCCAGCCACAGAGGCAAGCTGCCACACACTCCCTCTGCCACAAACCATGGGGGAGGGGGAAACGTGCTGGGCTGGCCTTTGCAAATGACATGTCCCCAGCATGAGCACTGGGAAACCCGGGCTTCCTAGTGCTTCTGGCCAGTTCTTGTGACTTGCAAAGGCCGTGTTCCCTGCCCACAGTGCCTATGAGTAAGGCTATGAATTTGTCATGGACATTTTCTTTAAAAGTTATGAGTTGGTCATGGCAGGAATGAGAAAAAGTCGTGGAAAACTCATGGGTAACTTTTAAAAAAAACCCTTTTATTCAATATTGTATTTTGTAACCACCACCCCCCTAGATTGTAAACCCAGGGATTAGATTGTAACCCCCCCACCCCCAGCACAGATTGTAACCCACCCAGCACAGAACAGAAGGAGGAAAACACACCCCACCCCTTATATTGTAAACCCAGGGATTGTAAGGCCCTTTGAAAGCCCCAGGCTTAGATTGTAAACCCAAGCAGGGGATAAAGGCAGAGGAAATGCTGCCGTCTCCTCCTGGGTGCCTCTTGAAGCTCTGACAACGGTAACATTCTCTGCCTCTGATCCCGCCGCCACACCATGCCGTGCCGCCATTTGACCATGCCCAAAGCTCCATCCTCCACAAGAAACAACACTGAGGAGGGGTTTGGAGCTCCAGGGAGAGGCCGTGGTTTTACCCGGTGGTACCCAGCATGCTATTCTTGCCAGCTTCTTGCCATGCCGCTACGTCTCCACAGTCAGGGATGGGTTTGGAGCTCTAGGGAGACACTATGGATCTTCTTAGCACCACTGAGCGTGCTCTTCTCACCAGCTTCTTGACAGCTCTGCTCTTCAGTTTGGGGGAAATCTCAAAAAACTTGGGAAAATCACGGAAGTCATGGGAAGATCTCAAAAATCATGGAGGGAGGCAAAAATCACTAAAAACATGACTTTTGTCATGACCATGACAAATTCTTAGTCCTACCTATGAGTGGTGGACCCGTCTGCTGGCGTGGTTGGTTGGCCCAGCAGTTGCCACAGACCTATTTAGGTTGCCCTACATGGAGCACCACAAATTTCCCAGAAGTGCTCCATACGTGGCAATGAGTGGGTGCTGCGTGGCTCACAGGAGCGTGCATCACCCTGCTCCACCTTCAGATGGGTGGTGGGCTCTGTGACTCCTTGGTGGTCATGCAGGGTAGCATCTCATCTAAAAACACCCACAGAAACGACTGTTTCTGTTTAAGGAACAGGAGGCTAAATTAGCAAATGGCCACAAACTCACAGCTGAGACTTCTCCCCATATGCTGCCCAAGGTTTTTCTAGAGTGTCTGGCTGTTGAAGCACTTAGTTCCAGCTCTCACTGAAGTGAAATAGACCATGTAAAAAGTAAAATTCTACTGACTGGTGCATCCTGTACGGTTAATATATATATATTCTTGATGAAGAACTCACCAAAAGGCGCAATAGGAGGGCTTGAGGTGTTGGAAGGTCAGTCACTGTTCACAAGGGGGAAAAAAAATCCCCATTCAGATAAGGTAAAATTCAGTTCGAGGGCAACATATTCAGCAGTGGTTTAGAGTTTTTCTTATCCACAGATGGTATTTGCTGTTAAATAAGATCTTCCTTTAAACTGATGGCCTGTCACATATGTCACACATGGACAAGGACGAACAAACTCAGAATACTGAGACACCAGCATGGATGCCCTCATGGTTTCTGCCAATATTTCAGCTAGCTAGGAATGATATTGCACTAACACTAAGGATACATAAAAGTCAAAGTTTGTTTGACTTGAGTGTTTGAATTTTTATATTTTTTTCCTTTTTAAAGAGAGACAAGCTATGCTTGTGAGATACAGAAGGGAGTAGCATAGATTCTAGTACCTGGTTTTCAGAAAAATTAATGTTTTATTCCCATGTCCTCTGGAGGCATTTTTGTTTTGTAATTCATTGACTATTTAGAGTCTCAGTACAAAATATTTCAGTCTATTTCAGGAGTTAAAGATGAACTGCAGATAGGAGAACTCTCACATTCAGCCCTCAAACAGATACGTTGCTCTTCAAATGTTTCCATTTGTTTAGTCTCTTATTTCCATCTCCCTAGAAAAGTGCCTTACAAACTGGTGGTTCACATTCCAGGTACCTCTGCCTTCTCAGTCTGCAAGGCTCTTTATTTGTAGCTTTCAAAGGCTGAGTGACAATGACAATTTATTGGACCAACAGAAGTTGGCCTAATGAAAAATATCCTCTGAACTACTTTTTCTACAACCTTGATTAATGTAAGAAACCTGAAAACATGCTCAAAATTCAGTTCTGTCACCGATTGCTTGTGTCTGCCTGTGAGAGACATAAGAATGTGCACAAAAGATGGGGTGAATTCCCTGGCATGGTGATATGAGGGAATTCTAAAATAATTGCATGGCCATCTGTCTAAGCCTCTAACTAAAAAAGCATGGTTCTTGCAAGTACGGAATGGTTCTTGCAAGTACGGAATGGTTCTTGCAAGTATCGATCTTGTAACTTCCTAGTCAAAACTTATACTAGTAAAAAGATTCATTGAATGCAGCTGTTCAGATACTAACATTTTTTGTGGAACTCCCCCAGGTAAGGAGTATGACCTTGTGCTCCTGACTTTGTAAGCAAACATGTCAGCGTCTTGCATACAGGAGCGAGAGCGTAGGTGTACTCTAGAGGGCACACAAACCTCAAGAGCATTTTCCAGGGCACCTGAAACAACAAGCAGTATATGATCAGCCACCTTTACATATGTAACAGCTCCTTGAGTCTGCTAAGGCTTTCCCACCATCCAAAGAAATAATTGATTAAATACCTCAGAACTCCATCTATAAGGATATATAAAGAGCTGCCTAACTGAGTCAAACCAATGGTCCATCTTAGCCCAGTATTGTCACAACCTGACATGGCAGCAGGGTTTCAAATCCGGCCCCCCCATGGTCTCTGGCAGAGGCCTCATTCAGGCATGATACCAGAGATCCCGAATTGGAGATGCCAGAAATTGAACTTGAGACCTCCTTCCCAAGCTCAAGCAGGAACATCATGTCCCCTATGTCTCTCTCCTTCCCACACACATATTTGACACACAGATTGATCTCTTTCAGTGAGCTCCTGGGTGCTGTCTACTGACAATGAACTTCAACAGAGCTGAGAATACTCAGCACCCCACAGGACAATCACAAGTACTTCTGTCTAATCACCTCCTTCTCTTACTGACTCAGTGATTAGCTACTCATTCCCTCTCTGTGACCAACACAGACATTTCTGTGTTTAGATGGAGTTTCTGAACAACAGATCTGAAGGATGGTCCCATTGTAGAGTGTCCCGACAGACGAGGGATTCAGAAGGACTCCACTAGAAACATGAAGCCTTTGAGTGGGATGCCTGGGGTATTTTATTTAGTTTTGTATTTGTCCGTACCAAGTTTAGGGTGCTGATGCTAAACCCCTGGACTTCCTCTTCTTTCCAGTCATCTTCTAATATCTGCCAGTGGATTAAAAGTCAGAATTGGTTAGTCTTTTCAGTTTCTAATCATAACGAAGCTGACAAAGGAGGGCAGATAGAGGAAAATCAGTGTTTGGTGATTTGCTGATTTCAAGAGCAATATCCAAAAGGTAGTGATTAGGGTCAGATGCATAAGCCTTTACTTAGACAAAGTAGATACTGGAATCTCATGAAATCCTTCCTGCGCTCAATTTACCATGCCCCCCCTCCCCCCAAAGCACTGCTCCCTGAGATTTTTAATAAATGAAATCCATCCAATTCACATTAGGCTTTCTAAAAAATTACAAACACAAACCCTGCCTACACTTTGGGGCTAATAATACCTGACAGCGTCACTTTCCTTTAAATAAATGTAACTTCATGGATACTTGTGAAAACAGAAATAAGCTGATCTGAGCTGATGGGCTCTCATTTTATAAGGCTCCTTGGAAGAGAGAGCTGTCATAGTGGTGGAGAAACTGATTAATGCCTAGCAGCTAAGATAATCAGGAGGCTGAGTGACAGGATTGGTAGACCAAGCTCTTTTCAAACTCCTTCACTTGTTTAGTCCCATGTGTTCACGTATGTTCGTTGTGAAGTCATTTCTTAATTCCTACAGAACGGAACAGCCAGGTGGGGTGAGGAAGAATAGAGCTGACATGTGATACCACACAAGCACACACGTTATAAAAGGAGTTTGGATTGACAGCCAAGCAAAATTACTAATCCCAGTAATGTCTTTTTGCCTGCAATAACCTCATGTAAACTAGCTAGGCCCTCAAGCTCTGTGAAAGACTACCATCAGCTGTTAACCAGAAGGGCTGTGGTCATTTAGAAATGGGCTTGGAATTAGTGCTGAAATGAGAATGAAATTAATTCTTGTGAGAATCTCACGCGAATCTCGCAGCCCCGGCAAGATCTCGCGATAAACTCGAGATTCTCACGAGAAACTTGAGAATCTCGAAAATGCCCCCCAAATGAACTGCGCACATGAAAAATGGCAGCGCATGCACAGAACAGTCATGGTGGCCATTTTTGCATATGCACAGACCATTTTCTGGTGTTTTAAGGTTCACAAGAATCTCATGAGAATCTCGAGTTTCTCACGAGAATCTCGCAAGACTCTTGCAAGAATCTCAAGATGAGAAAATTTTGTGGAGAAGCCTATTCTTGACGAGATTTTCAAGAAGGGCAAAATCTTGTTTCAGTCCTACTTGGAATACAGGGAGAAAGACGCAAGTTTCACCTGACTCAGAGGCTGGCTTGCTCATGCAGCAGGAGAGAGTGCCCTGCTGTTGGACTCATCCCATAGGAAAGCAGGTTTAGCACAACAACAAAAAAATCCATGCAGACAAGAGAAAAGTATGTAGTTGTCTGCCTGTTGGAAATTGGGGGCTTAATACTATGTACCTCATTTTAAATGAAAAAGACAGGAGAGGGGAAAGAAAATGTAGCTTTAAAAGGATAATAGGAAAGTGGGGGAAAGGGTGATGGGAATAAAATTTAAAAAAATCTGTAAGAGAAAATGACAGAGAGAAACGTGAAAACATGGGGAAAGGTTGTTTTTTTTAAAAAAAAAACAACTCAGAAACACTGGCCCCTCTGGTAACAGAGAAAACACCAATGCCGCTCCCCACACACACACACACTTCAGCTCCTGAAATCATAACAGCTGCATGTGTGTATTATTAGGAGACAACCCACCACAAAAAACACAACAACAATCTATGCAGCTTGTACACCACTGACTACATATCAGTGCCGGGAAAGAGCCGGGGGAAGGCAAAGGGGACTGAAGGAAGGAAGGTTATTTTCCATCTCTCACCACAGCATGGCTGGAGTGCTTAAACTGCTGAATGAGGAAATCCACAAGTATTTCACCTCCTGGCAGAGTAAGATACCCACAGTACCCGAGGCTTTTAATCAGCTGCAACAGTGGGGCCTTCACCTGCAGGAGATACAAAAGGAGAGAAATCTGGGTGTTCATGCGTGGGTGAGTCTCGTGTGAAATCCGCAGACGGCGGGTGGGGGGTGGTCGTGCGTACTCCTGTGAACACGCATGCACGCCCACCTCCACCCATCACGCACACATGGAGCAACCAGCGAAAACAGCGATTGCTCCATGCATGCGCAATGGGTAGAGGTGGGTGTGAGCTGGTGTGCACCCGTATACACCCTACCCCCACCCACCGCACAGAGACCACTGAACTTTCACTTCTAAAAGCCTTATAATCCGTTCACGTTCAGTCTCCCTTTACTTTCCTCTGGTCTGTTTTAACATTATATTTTGCATAACGTTTCTTTCCTATTGTTTCTCAGGTTGACGCCTGAAAGCAGACAGGGCAATAGATGATTCACTTTTGGGCTTCCTAAGCCCCAGATCAGGCCTCGTCACCAGCCTTTTGCAAAATGAGAGAATGTGCTGCATTAACACAGATCTCAGGGCCAACCCCAGACTAACAGGAAAATACTATCCTAGTGGTTCTATTACTGCCAACTCCTAATGCATCATGGAAATTTCAAACAAGTCTATGCTTAGACATTTGCGAAAATGGTCTTACTAGAATATGGGCTTCCTGTATGATGCGAGCCACAGATTTGACCATGATGCCTTTTACTTTTGCCATATGGGAAGCTGAAAGAAACACAGACACTTGTCAGGCTGGATTATACCCAAGGAGTATAATCCTTTTTCTTTATTTTGCTTGGATTAATGTTGAATTGACACCTTTAAAGCTTTGACCTTAGAGAAAAGCCTAAGAATTACAGCAAATCACATGAGAATGCATCACTGTTTCATTGTATGCCATCATGCATCATGCCCAGAGATACTTTGAGACTCTTTCAGAGTCTTCTAAAACTCATTAGAAAGGTGTGGACAAGGACTTAGCTATCATAGGTGGAGGTGGTGCAGCTGCACCAGGGCCCCTGAGCCAGGTGGGGTGGGGGTGGGGAGAGCTCATGCAAATATGGAATGTGAATATATTCTACAATAATGAACCAATCTGGAGTGGCCCATACCATGTTCTGCACCAGAGCCCACCCCAACCTAACTACATCTCTGGAATGGAACTGCTCCATCACAATTCTTGCTTCATGTACCACTTTCTCCTGCCATTAGGTTGGGCTGAATCATGTGGTACAATAGTCCAGACCAGCAGCAGAAAGAGACCCAAGCCAAAGGAACTAACACTGGGTTTCAGCCATTGAAGTTACATAACATTCTAAATTGGGAGGGGGAAGGTTGTTCCACATTGGTCCCCCAAGCCCCTGCTCCAACACCTCCAAAATGGCAGCTCCACCCACTCTTTCAGCTTCCAGAAAATGTGATCAGAAAGCAGAGTGGTACAGAGGGCAGTCTCCTACTTAATTCTGGAGTCCTAAGTCCCCATGGTGGCAATATGGTGCAAGCATTTGCAAGGGTCTGAAATTAAGAAGGGGACTGTCTCCTGTGTCCCAAATTCAGGAGGATGTGTTCTCTCTACCTTCCCCTGCCCTATTTTTACAACTATGATGGCAGCAATGGAGGATATGCCCCTCATAATGCACAATATTACTTCTGACTCCCTAAACATGAAAAGATTGCATGAGTTCAGAATTAACATACGTAAAATACCCATTTATAGTTCTAGCACCAAGCTTCATTTAATTCTACACTTCCTACCATGAACTCCACAAAATAAAGGGCTCCGATGCTTAGGTGAGGTAAGTCAACACAGATCTTGAACTCAGCCAGCTGAAGACCCGGCCCATGGAATTTCCAGTCAGACACACACTGTTCATTCGTACTTGTATTACAGTTCTGAGCATCCTTGGTTCTTGGGAAAGCTGACTGCAGCTTCCTAGTGCCAGGGTGTACAGGCAAATATTGGGAAAGCTCTCCCAACCCTTCCACAGCTCTATTCAGGGTGCCACCTTCCTTTCTTACTTACATTCTTGGGTAAGGTCTCTCAGGATTGTCAGACATGCAATGTAGTTCCCCTCATCTTTACCCTCCATCTTTTCCCTGAGGAAAGCCATAATTTCATCCTGGTAAACAGGAGCTAAAGAAGAGAAGCCAGGGTCATAATGAGTAATGTGCAGGCAACAAAATTGGAGTGCATTTCTAATTGGCCTTCCCATTCCCAGAAATCCTGCTATATTTTATCACTTTTCTGGTTTTACCCAATATCTGGAAAGCTCGCAATGCAGCAGCTTCGTTGTTCTTTCTTAGAAGATCTGGTACTTCAGTCTTAGCACAGACCTGCATATGGAAAGAAATAACTATCACAGTCAGTGACAGGCAGAGAAAAGGCAGGGCATTCAGCTGTGTGATCCTGCAAAATGCCAAGTGCCCTCTGTGAGTGGCAGAGCTACTACCAAAGTCAGTCACAGTTGAGGGTATTTATTCAACACTTTGTTGATGGGGCTCACTGTCATCAACCCTGCATCTAACGCATCTGGGAACCAATACCCAAACTGGACTAGTCTCAAGAATAAAAGGCATCAGAAGAGGAAATCTGCAAAACTTTCTAAGAAGAAGAGCTTCCCAAAGCTTCTATATTGAACCTTTTCACCTGAGGAGAAAGCAGCACTTAATTCCTCATCACAGGGCAAATATTTGCTGAGAGAAGTGCAAAATCCCCAGGCCAGGATCAAAGGTTATGCCATCCCCCTACACCCCACCCCCATTTCCCCACCATGTTGCCCGGCCCGGCATCAGAGGAAGGCCTCAGCTGTCAGGGCCTCCACTGCTGTCTCAGCCTCCACCTCTGCAAAGTCTGAAGCCATTGAAGGGAGTTCTATTCTACTACCTGACATTTGAACTTCCCACTGGAAACTCAAATGCCAGCGAGGACCAGAAATGCATTTCCATTGTGATTATAATTTGGGGGCATGTGGGATGGTAGCAGGGAACCCCTGTATAGGGTGTTGGGGCATCAGAAGCTTCCTCTCCAAAACTTTGGAAAGTACAAGGAGGCTGCTGCTAGCATCGTGAAACCCTAAGGGAGGTGGAGGAGCATGAATTGGCTAGGAAGTCTTACACTTCCGCTTAGTCAGTATAGGGGTTAATTCATTCCTGAGTATCCCTAGTAGTAGACAAGAGAATGGTAGACTAGTAGATCTATGGTGAAAAGGGAACAGCAGTGCATCCATCCTCCAAAAAGGCATTGCACTTTCCCCACCACTCCTGACCAGAATAGACCCTGGCATTTCAATCTGGAGAGCCTTTTGCAGAAATATGTTTGAATTTTAACCCTCCTTTAGAGTTTCTGTGAGAGAAAATATAGCTATATTGTAGAGGGAAATGCAAAGAGCAATATCAATTACTGATCAAGAGTGAAGTTTGTAGCAAAGCGACAGCATTTCCCACCTCTGACTGGGCTCGGTCTACTTCCTTACCTGTGAGAAGAGAGTACTGAGAACACTGTCCAGATTGTAGTACAGCCTCCTACTCCACTTCTTTTGGCAGAGTATAGCTTGTAAGAGGTGGTACAAACACTGTGGAAAAGTAGCACAAATATTAAGGAATTGACTACTACTTAACAACCACCTTTGTAATTCTTTTCCTGGGTATTTAAGATTTCCAAGAGTTCTAGCCAAAGGCCAAGATTACCTCACAATTAAATTATTAGGGACATAGAGAAGATATGTGTTTTATTCCATGAGCCCATGAATCTAATTCTAACCTGTTACTTGCCATTGGTCCAGCATGGAATCTGGTTGTATCCCTTTCTCTGAATTCAATAAGGACTTTTTAAAAAGTCATGTCAAATCAGTTCATCAGCTCTTCTTTATTCCAATGTTATCTGCCTTGGCCCAACTCCCTTCAGTTAAGACTTAGGTAGGCAATCCATGGCTCTTTTTACATGGGCTACAGCGTGGGGGTGTGGGGGTGTTGGTGTGTGCCGTGGTCCATGTGTGGTGGTTGGGTGGAGGGTGTAGATAGGTGCACACCCATCTACACCCACCTCCAGCCATCTACATGCATGGAGCAACTGCCGTTTTTGCTGGTTGCTCCGTGCGTGGGGATGGGTGGAGGTGGGTGTGTATGCATGTGTGTGCGCGCACACACCCCCATCCCCCCCCATGGGATTTATACAAGACTCACCTCCATGCGTGTGTGCCACCCATATAAAAAGGGCCCGTGTGTATTGGCAATAAGAAAACAATGGTTCTGCAATAATGAAGACTTGTCTAACTCCTTTGGCACTAGTCATAGGTGCTCTCTTGAGATGGCTCACCTCTGTAACGTAGAAATGTGGTATACCAGTCCCGTATTGATGCAGGAGCTCTGTGATCAAATACGGAAAATGGTTTTTCAATCTGTTTACTTCCATGATGGAAAAGAGATGGCCAAGGGTACTCAATGTGGCTTCCATGACCTACACAGGAGGAAGTCAAAGGAAAGGAATAAACTTCCAGCAGATGAAAGCCAGCATAGGTACTGGCTATACATAGGAAAATGAAGCAAGAATGCTGTTCACATCCCTTCCTTAGTCCCTCTATTGTGAAGGTTTCCCTCTCTTCCTTTCCTGAATATCAACTGTCCCTTTTATCCTTGCTCTGATTAATCTTGTAGAGCTCTAAAGAGATAGTTAGTAGAAATTTGATGAATTTAGAGTACAAAAACTCTTGAAAAGCTACTAGTGATGAGGCAATTAATGTGAAGAAAGTAGAAGAGAGACATTTGGTGGTGATCCTTGTTTTGTAATAAGGATTGTAGAAAAGAGGTTGATAGACAAGGTGCCCAGGATACAAAAGTGAACAAAATGGGGTGACAACCTTGAGGAACAAATGTCAAAAACAAGATTGTGCTGGTAAAACTACATTTCTGGAATGGGCTCAGAGATTTTGCTGAAACAAGCATTGGAAATGAAGGTCACTGATACTAAAGCAGGAGGGAGGCCCTTGACACCAGTGCCAGGCAAATTGGTAAAGAGCATTGTAAAGAATAGAATTCTTAGGCATACTGACATATTGACAAACATGACATGATGAGGAAGAGCCAACATCATTTTTGTAAAGCGAAGTCACACCTCACCAATCTACTGTCAGGGCCTCTCCCTCTCCATAAGGCCAGGTATGGTTGCATCTCTCTGACCTCCCATTCTCGTGCTCACCTCACAGGAGTTGGGCAAAGGGCCCGGGGGCAGTCAGACAGGTGACGGGGTGTTGGACAGAGGGTCACACTGTTCTACAGGGAATACCAGTGGGTGCCCTGGTTCATAGAGACAGAGGTGGGGGCCCCTTTGTCACTGGAGAGTGGACCCTGTTTGAGCTTACTGGGCCATGCCCTTTGCTTCCAGGCTGGCCTGGAAAGGGGGGTGGGGTGTTGGCTCCTGGTGGCTGAGGCACTTAGAATCCCCCCCACCTGTGACCACTCTTCTGTCCCTCCCCCAGGTAACCATTTTAAAAGGGGCTGCTGCCCAGGGGGCGGTGGCCAAAGGGTAAGGCCAAAGGGCAGCTCATTGGCTTGCCGTTCACGGGCCAGAGTGGCAGTGGCGACCAGACATTTTTCACCAGTTCCCTGGACTGCTACAGTTATTCACCGCTGCCGCCACTCCTGAAGCTGCTACCACCACTGATACTACCCAGACTTGTTACCGCTTCCTGGAGCCGTGCTGCCCAGCCCCACAGGTACCAACTCCCCCCTCCCCCATTTGGAGGAGGGGGGTGGTGCCGGGGCACATGGCCAGGACTTTTGGGTCCTGGCGCAGCCAAAAGCAGTCAGCCACCTGGCGCCAGAGGCAGCGGGGGGAGGGGGGAGGAAGCTTTAGCTTTGTATTTTAAGGAGGGATGGGGATGGGGTATTTCTTTTATGGGGGAGGGGGACAAGGGGACTGGTTTAGGGAGGGGAGGGCTGACCCCCTCGGTGTGAGGCAGGGGAGCAGCCCTCTGAGAGGGAGGGATCCTCTGGTGGCAGAAGAGGATGGGGGTGTTTTGGGGGGG
>QEPC01005214.1:1089135-1107262 GCA_003113815.1 Sphenodon punctatus
TTTTTTTTTTTAGCAGAGAACAGGTCTGAGGCAGTGGAAGCCCCATCTGGTTCTGTTTTGTGGGATGAGTTTTGGACAGTGTCACCCTCAGATGCAGGGAATGCTCTTGGGACTGTTCGAGCCACCAATTCTGAATTAGATCCATGCTCATCCTGTCTAGTTAAGGCTAGCCGGGAGACACTGGGGCCATTGCTGGTGGGGATAGTCAATGCCTACCTTGGGGAGGGCTGTCTCAAGGAGGCGGTGGTGCAGTCCCTGCTCAAGAAGCTATCTTTTGACGTTGATGTCCTTGCCAGTTATTGGCCAGTCTCCTTCCCCTTTTAGGGAAGGTTATTGAACAGGTGGTGGCTCAGCAGCTTCAGGGGCATTTGAACCAGATTCATTTTCTCGATCCCTCACAGTCAGGCTTTCGTCCAGGTTATGGCATGGAGACTGTGCTTGTGGTCTTGGCCAACGACCTCTCCCGTGAGCTAGACCGGGGTCGTTCGACCCTGTTGATCTTGTTAGATCTCTCAGCTGCATTTGATACCGTTGATCATGAGTTGTTGGTGACTCGGTTGCGGGACCGGGCAGGGATTGGTGGGACTGTTCTTGAATGGTTCTGCTCATTCCTGGTTCGGAGAACCCAGAGTGTGGTGCTGGGGGAGTTTTCATCTTCCCCCTGGGGCCTCACGTGTGGAGTACCGCAGGGTTCCATCCTATCCCCTCTCCTTTGGGAGAGGTTGTTAGGGAGTATGGAGTGAGTTGTCATCAATATGCTGATGACACCCAGCTATATCTTTCATTTTCCTCCGACTCAGGCCCTGCAGTCGTGGTGCTTATCCGGTGTTTGTCTGCCATAGGGGATTGGATGAGGGTGAGCCGCCTGAGACTAAATCCTGACAAGACAGAGATGATGGTTGTGGGGAAGGCCGGGGGTGGTGGTGGCCTCCATCATTGATGGGGTCTGCTCCCCACCCCCCGTTTTCTCAGGTCCGGAGTCTGGGGGTGCTCCTGGACCCACAGCTCTGCCTGGATGCTCAGGTGACAGCTGTGGCGAAAGGAGCATTTCACCAGCTACATCTGGTGCGTCGGCTTAGGACCTATGTCTCAGACTCAGATCTGGCCACGGTCTCTTAATGGGGACAGCGATGCGAGCATGTAACACCAGTGCTTCACTCTCTGTACTGGCTGCCGGTAGGTTTCCAGGTTCAATTCAAGGTGTTGGTGCTGACCTTTAAAGCCCTAAATGGCTTGGGCCCTATCTGCAGAACCAACTCACCCTCCTGGTCCTGGAGCGGCCCCCATGGTCAGCTTGGGGTGCCCTCCTCGGGGTTCCCTGGGTGTCTACTATGAGGGCATTCTCCGTGGCTGCACCATGGCTTTGGAACTCCCTCCTGTTGGAGATCCGCTTGGCTGCCGACCTGCCGGGTTTTATATTGTTTTAGCTGAAATTGATATGGTTTATTTTAATGCTTTAATGTTTTAAATGCTTTAATATATTGTGAGTCGCCCCAAGATGCCTGAGGCAGGAGGGGGCGACATACAAATTGTAAAACAAACAAGCAAATCACCTCCCAGGGGCAGCTGTACCCAGCTAGACCTGTCTGGCCACTGCTCTTCCTGGGGCTATAAGAACTCTCAGCCCAGAATAGTCTGGGATGCTTAGGTTATTTGCCTCTGAAGGTCTGAACCCAGCTCCTTAGCGCTAGCTTCCTTGAGTAGTTGTGAGTAGCCTAGGCCCTGCTTATCTGCGGGACCACCTCACTCCCCATGTGCCTGTGCGATGCTTGAGATCATCCATGGGAGCCTTTTTGGAGGTTCCCCGGGTGAGGCGGGTGGCCACCGATGTTAGATCTTTTTCAGTGGTCGCCCCTGTGCTGTGGAATTCGCTCCCAGAGGAGGCTCGGCTGGCTCCCACTCTCCTGCTGTTTTGCCATATATGTAAGACCTGGCTGTTCATCAGGCTTTTGGCGAGGGGTAGGGGTGGGGTGGGGATGGGGGCTTTCCCCACATATTGTATTTTAAATTGTTCAAAATTTTTATATTGTTTTAAATGAATGTTGTTCGCCGCCCCAGACTGCCCTGTGTGCAGGAGGGGTGGAATATAAATTTTAAATAAATAAATAAAAATAGCTGCAACTTTCCCCTCTTAAGAAACCTTACTGCTCTGAACCTAGTCTCTGTGTATACCTTGCAGTCCTTCCCTCTGAAAACCCTTTATTGACCTATTCTTTTACTCTTTGTCCCTCTTGCTAACCTTCTCCCTTGAGCCCCCCTATTGCTCTCTTCTCTAGTCCTGCTGCCTCCCTTGCATCCTCCTGGGTGAGCACGCACAAAGTTGTGAGAATGTTGGGAGCCATCTCGAAGAACCTTTTTAACAAGGTAGCAACCTTCTGATCAGCACATGGGGAGGAGCTGTTTGTAAACAAACAGAGTTATCTCCCAGCCCAATGGAGTGTCCCCGCTGCTGCTGCTGCTGCACTGCTCCTAGGAGGGAGAGGCAGGTGAGGGATAGCCTAGGACTGGAGCCAGGGAGGGGAGGAAGAATCACTTATATTGGGGGAGAAGCTGGCTGCAGCCTGCTTCCCAGCCAGGCAAGTGCGGGTCCCCAGCTGGCGGCCTGGAATAACAGACAGTGGGACTGGCCCTCCAGACCCACCCGGCCCACCGGGAATTCTCCCAGTGGGTTCAATGGCCAATCCGCCCCTGTCCTCCCCTCTGGTAACTCCTAATTGCTCTGTTTTCCAGTCTCTGCCCCTTTTGCAATCTTCCTTCTTGAAACCTTCTGTTGTTCTGCTTCCAGTCTCTGTATACTTTCCATAATCCTCAGCTCCAGGCACCCTTGCTGCTCTGATCCTAGGCCCTGCATACTTGCAACTAGTCTCCCCTTCTCTCTACGTTCCCTCCTGACCGTCATGATGAGTTCAGCAATTCCCTCTTTGGAGAGCTACTGAGAGGTCACCCTTTCTGCTTCCCAACCCCTCTGACATCTACTGGAATTCTTTATGTTTGTCAATGAGCATTGTGACAGAGTGATATAGTGTATTTGAATTTCCAGAAACAGTTTGATAAGTTTTCTCATCAAAGACTTGTGGGAATCTAAGGGCATTTTCAGACAAGACACTCTTCACCTACTACCCACCCACTATACATGTTGCAGGGCTGCAGTGTTGCCCTATGGGTGCCCTGTAACATGTATAGCGGGTGGGAGGGGAGTGTCTTGTCTGAAAATGCCTTAAGTAGTCAAGGGTCTTTTCATGGATCAGTAACTGGTAAAAATATTGGGGGGGAAAGGGTAGGAATAAATAGTCAATTTTCACTCTGGTGAGAAATACACAGCAGGATGCATGAGGTATCCGAACTGGGATTGGTGCTGTTCAATGTATTCATTAATGGTCTGGAAAAGGGGGTGAAGACTAAGGTTGCTAAGTTTGCAGATGGCACAAAGTTATTCCAGATAGTTAAGTTCAAAGTAGACTGCAAAGAGTTACAAAAGGATCTCACACAGCTGGGAGATAAGGCAAAAATGGCAGATGAAATTCACCATCGGTAAGTGCAAAATGATGCACATACAAAAATAATACTAGCTATGCACACACAGTGTTGGGTTCTAAAACAAGTATTATTGCTCAAGAAAGAGGTCTTGGATTCATTGGGGATAGTTTATTGAAACCATCAGCTCAGTGCACGACGGCAGTGGCGGTGGTGACGATGGTGGTGGTGACGATGGTGACGATGATGACGATGATAATGATGGTGACGATTGTGTAGCCATAGCTATTATAATATAATCCAACAAAAACAAATACAATACAATACACAAGCCATATGATAATAGCACAAAAATAACCAAATTTGCTATACTATAATCAATAAAAACTCCCACTAACACTATTTTCCCAGAACTTAACAAGGAACCACCCATAGAAGTTTTAGAATTTAGATTGCCTTAGAGAGGAGAAGTCTGGGACACTATAATAAAGAATTTTTTTTGCCTCTGGTGTATAACCGCAATACCAAAAGGATGCTACCTCTCTGGAGAACTCGGAATCCCTAGTACCAAGGAATTCCGTTGAAGGAAGTTTGGGTGCTGACCATAATCAAATGAAGGTACAGACCCCAAATATTGGGCTCTGTACGCTAACGCTACAAACCTAATCAAGTGAAATTGTCAGAGATCTCACATTAAATCTGAGATTCTGATATGACCATGTGTTTGGTGGAGCACGGCCTATACGCCTTCATGGCATTCAAAAGATAATCCATGACCATTAAATCCATGACCATTGTGTCTCATCTCTCTTATATGCAATCAAATAACTCTCATCAGCACATATTAACACCCACCGCCCCCATTCTACACATTTTTTAAAGAGTATTCAGTGCCCGTGATTTCCCTTTCTCACCTTCCCCTTTGCAGTTGGGAACCAATTATTGATGAGCACAAGAAAGGTTACGTAGGCTTTGGTAGCTGCAGTTTCTCTGGTGATATCCAGCTCCTTTGCTTCCTCTGGTGGCTCTGCCAAATACATGGTTGTAGTAGCACTGGCAAGTCCTTCTAGAACTGCAGCAAGAAAGGAAGGATTTTATTATATCCCTGACTATTTAATAATCACAGTCAGTGCCATTTAGGAAAGCTCTGCTGAGTCCAGAATGGAAATAAAGAAAAAGGGATTTCACAAGGATTCTGTTCAGAAAGTCTCTCTCAAGGAATTCACAGCAACTAATCCCGCCTCAACTCCCTGCCTGACATGGTTATGTGATCCATACTTTGCAAACTGAGAATAAGCAAAAACCTAGGGTCTAGCCCGAGAGTGGGGAACCTCAGGCCTGGGGGTCAAATGTGGCCTGCAGTTAGTTTTTATGTGTCCCCTTTCCAGTTCCTAGATATGGCTCTTGTATCCAGTTCCTACCTCCAGTCACTAAAAAAACTGAGCTCAGGGTAAGGAAGCAGAGATGAGCGCATGCACATGATAGGGGACACATCCATGGCACAAATCCATGACCTGGGCCCTACTTCTCTTGAGTGCACCCTTTAAGTATTGCCACTCCCAACTTGTATGCGGCTCTCAAAGGTTGTACTAATTTTCAAAGTGACTCCTAGGAGGGAAAAGGTTTCCCACCCCTGATCTAGTCTCTAGGAACGCCAAGGAGAATTACACAACTCTGAGACCTGATACACAAAGATTTGGAAGAAATGGGTTTCTAACTGATTCAGAAATAACTTTCCATGTGGAAACCTGAGCACCAAAAAAATGAAAAATTCTGAAGCGGGGCACTTGGTCTGTGAACATTTCACCAAACCCCTGAGAAACAAATTTTGGAACCTCTGCTCAAATTCTGGTAAAACACTCTCTCAATGCAAACAGAGCATAAGGAATATTCTGAAGTGGGACGAAGGTTTACAAATCTCTGTCTGGCTTGCTGGAAACAGACAATGGTAAGATTTTGCCAAGAAACCAGGCCACATCACCATCATCCTCTCTCATTTTCATAGCCTTTTCATACTCTAATGGATCTTCATTGGCTCTGTAGCCATTTTTCCATTCATCTCATAAACCTTTCCTAGTTCTTTGGTAAATCTCTATTGCCTCACTCCACTAGCCCTCTCTGATCTGTATCTTCATCTGTGTCTGAGAGTCACTTATGTGGAAAAGAGTCTCATTGAGTTGGCTCTGAAATTTTTGTCTAGATGTGTATTAAATTTCCAGGCTGTACTGGGAGGAGATAAGGCATCACGGTGTCTATTCCAACCAGTAGCTCTCCTCAGCCTCCAATTCCACCTCTGCTAATGCTTCCCATGACACCATCAGTGAGGAAAGTCTGTAACAATTGGAATCCAAGCCTGTGAACAAGAAATTATCCCTCTAAATAAAAGGAAATGAGATATTCTCACCATTGCAGAACAGCAGCATGTCTTCCCCTGACTGGACCAGGCGCAAGGATGTCAGAATGCAGTCCCACATCACACCTATATGAGGAGCCATGACTAGAAGAGAAAAAGGAAGATAAGCTGAGCTGAACTGTTGCTTCCTGCTACACAGACTCATCAGAAAGGGACAGAGAATAAAATTTAAAAATATCATAATGCTTCTATATAAATCTATGGTACACCTGCCCACACCTTGAATATTGTGTGCAGTTCTGGTCACCCCATCTCAAAAAAGATATAGCAGAACTAGAAAAGGTATAGAGAAGGGCAACAAAATGATCAAGGGTATGGAATGACTTCTGTATAAATAAGGCTTGATAGGTTAGGGCTCTTCAGCCTGGAGAAGAGACAACAGAGGGGATATGATAGACGTCTATAAAATCATGAGTGGTGTGGAACATGTAAATAGGAAGTAGTTATTTACCCTCCCAAATAGTACTAGAACTAGGGGACACTCTATGAACTAACTGGCAGTAGATTTAAAACAAATAGAAGAAAGTATTTTTTCACTCAATGCACACTTAACTTATAGAATTTGTTGCCAAAAGATGTCAAGACCAGTAGTATGGCTGGTTTTTTTTAAAGGGATTGGATAGGTTCTTGGAGGGTAGGCCCATTAACAGCTATTAACCAAGCAGGCATGGCGTACGCAACCTCTTTCTATCGGGATCTGGGAGTGAGTAATAGTGAATGGATCACCCCATTGTGACCTGTTGGGTACTTTCCCAAGTGACCGAGATTGGCCACTGTCAGAGACAGGATGCTGGGCTCAATGCCCCTTTGGTCTGACCCACTATGGCACTTCTTATGTTCATTTGGCAGCACAGGAGAGGATACCACCCTTCTGTTTTCATCTGGAAAGTACAGAAATTTGCAGTCTTTGCCCACTGTTTTACATTATGACCCAGATGCTAAACGTACAGAAATCAGAATGTTATGGAACTTGGAGGGCTGAGGGGGAGGAATGGGTATGTGTCTGTTCTGTGGGGTGCTCTAAGGCTGTAGTGTTAGGAAATGTGGAAAATATGAGCTAAGAGGAGGTATGTATTACGTTGGAAGTTTGGGGTAGTAGGGAAGTGGAAATCTTTTTGCTTTTACCACCTGAATGGTGTTTTATATTTTAGCTCATACTCAATGTTAGACAGTGAGCTCTTTTAAATTTGATTCTTTTAAAAACAAAAACACATACAAATGTTTAGGTTTCTACCCTGGGACAGGTGGAAATCCCTGGAGGGAGATCTACTGAAGGGAATTCTATTTGCCTTTCTAGTCCTGCCACTTGACATCCAAGTGTAGACTTTGTATATAAAAAAACCAAGATGATAGCCCACTGCAGACTGGGTTCGGTCCATTTTCCCTTAGAAAATTATGTTTGGCTCCTTTAATGTCTTTGAAAATCCATGATAATGAATTAAGTGTGAAAATTCACAGCTCAAAGAGTAGTTAAGTTATCCTCTGTGCCATCAGCTTATTGAAAAGGGAGCAAACATACAAGAGTGAATGGGTCCACTTCTGCATGGGCATTTTTATAACATGCTGCACATCATGATTGCCTTTTTCTTGTCCCTGAAAACAGTGTGCATTTCCTTCTCCTCCTTCTATGTCCTCCCCCTCTTGGCCTCATAAGCTAGTAGCTCCTTCCCTTCAATACCTTTCTTTGCAGCACATCAGTGGCTTCTACAAGAAGCCAGGATTTAATTATTGGCTGTTGCAACCACACTACTGAAGCCACATATAATATAAAACAAACAACAGTGTAAAATATACAAAGGTACATTATTTAAATGCTGTGCAGCCCACTGGCTGGTGAGGCAAAGGAGCTGTGAGGATAAGGAGAGTTTTCTAGCTGAGTTCCTGGCAAGTTCTGTTTTGTGTTGTGTTGTGAGGGTTGGTTTAGTTGTGTTTTAGGCTTTAGGGTTTATTTATTGCTGGGGTTATTGGTTCTTTGGTTCTGTAGGACTTTTTTCTGTTTAGTGTTTTTTCTTCTCTCTCTTGGTAATTGATTACTCAGTGCCAGCTGGGTGAGAGAGGGGTCTAGGCTATATAAGCAAGGGTACAGGCTTCTAGTGGCTAGTGAGGCAAAGTAGCTGGGAGGATATTAAGGAGAGTTTGATAGCTGAGTTAGTTGGTGTTTGTTCCTCGGTCTTTGGTTCCTGGTCACCTTACAGGCAGAAGATTAGGAATTCACAAGCAACAAGAACAATGGCTACTGCAGTGGAAGCTGAGGGAACCTGTGGAGGAATGGGGACAATGAAGATGGTTGTCTGTGCAAGTTGTGGAATGTACATCATCCTTGACTGTCGATCAGAGGAGTCTTATGCGTGCATGAAATGTCGGCTTATCAAGCTCATGGAAGAGAAGATCCGGAGTTTGGAGATGTAGCTGGTGATGCTCATGGAGTCTCAAAGGGAACAGCAAGAACTTGTTAAGCCAAAAAGTGTGGAAATTAAACCATGAATGCAAGATTCTCAAACACTATCTGAGGAACAATAACTTCTAGAGGAGGGTGACCAACGTGACCATGAAGAGAAGGCAAAGCAAGAGACGGTCTAGTGAAGGTCAGACAGATAGAGCTGAGGAACAGTTTTTCTATTTTAGGGAACCAAGAGGAGACACATATAGAAGTTGGAGCTGTGAAGAGGAGAAAGAGGGAAGCTAGTCCTAGCAGAAGAAAGGAGGACATGACAGAGCAAGTCAAGGATAGAAGTTCAAGGAAGAATGAATGTTTCACAACAACAAGACTAAAGAGGAGGCAAGAGGATCTACAGAAAGAGGAAGGAGGAGACAGGAAAGAACCTCAGAAGAAACAGGTCACCATTTTCAAGCAGAGAAGAGTGGTGGTGATTGGGAATTCCCTCGAGAGGAACAGTGGCATCTATTTACTGGCCTGATCCAATGTTTTGAGAGGTGTGAGGTCTGTCTGGAGCCAGAATTAGAGATATTAGGGAGATATTGCCAAGGCTCCTTGGATCTTCTGACCACTCCCCGATGGTGCTCATTCACATGGGAACAAATGATATTGCTAGGAATAATACAGAGAAGGTTTAAAATGACTTTGAGGATCTGGGAAGGAGGCTGAAGGAGATGAAGAGCAAGGTGTTCTCTTTTATACTCCCAGGGGAAGGCAAAGGTCAAGGAAGGATCAGTCGTATCATGTAGGTTAATGGATGGTTGCCTGGATGGTGTCATCGGAAAGGTTTTGGCTTCATCAGTCATGGAATGGGATTCCAAGAAAGTAGACTTCTGGAAAAGATGGACTTCATCTAACCAAAGATGGAAAAAGGATTCTGGATGATTGGCTTGCTAACTACGCAAGGAATTCTTTAAACTAGGTTTGAAGGGGGCTGGGGACAATGGTATACAGAGTCACAAACACATTGGTATTCTGAATGGTGATTTAAATGATCATTTGGACAGCAAGGTGGCCTTCGGTCAAGATAAAAATAGTAGTCTAGAAGGGTCATTTCACGAGAGTGGTAGGAAACATCTTAGATGTCTGTATACTAATGCAAGGAGTCTGGGTAACAAAATGGATGAATTTGAATTGTTGGCAGAGAAGGTGAAACTCAATATCATAGGAGTAACTGAAACTTGGTGGAATAGTAGTCATGACTGGAATACAGAAATTGAAGGATATGTATTATTTAGGAAAGATAGGAATAATTGTAAGGGAGGAGGGGTAATGTACATCAGTAATATGATTGATAGTGAAGAAATGAGGAATGATGCTATGGAGAAAACAGAATCAGTTTAGGCAATGATTACCTTAAGTAAGGCTGGTAAAAGGGGATCTTGTTGAGCAGTAGTAGAAGTTTGCTATAAACCTCCAGGTTCAGATTTGAACATGGACATATACTTATTTTATGCCAAGAAAGGAAGGAAGGAAGGAAGGAATACTACTGGGGACTGTGTGATCATGGGAGACTTTAATTTTCCAGATATCGATTAGAGAATTATTGCTACTAATAATAGTAGGGCCAATTTATTCTTGGATATGATAAATGAAAAATTCCTTCATCAAATTGTTACTCAGCCAACCAGAGGAGATGCTATTCTAGATTTGATTACAGTAAATAGCAAAGATATCATAGATAACTTAGTTATTGGAGATAATCTCTGTTCTAGTGATCATGCATTAATTCAGTTTAATTTAGTTGGAAGAATACTTAATAATAAAACAATAACTAACTTTTTTATTTTAAAAGGGCAGATTTTGGGAAATTAAGGAAACTAATTAGGGAAGTAAATTGGACTGAGGAAATTCTGAGTTGTAATGTGGAGAATGGCTGGAATTTCTTCAAGTCCAAGTTCAGAGGATTTCTGAAATTTGCATACCTAGAAAGGGGAAATATTGCATAGGAAGGTGTTCTAGACCCAGTTGGCTGAATAATCATATCAAACAGGATATCAAGACTAAGAAGATATCCTATAGGGAGTGGGGAAATGGGTTAATTAGTAAATAAAAGTATGTCCACGAGGTTAGAATATGTAGGAATAAAGTAAAACTTGCTTTAATAAAAGTCAAACTGAGCTAGACCTTGCCCAGAAGATTCAACTAAATAGTAAGAGTCTTTATAGTTACATAAATAATAAGACAACAAGAACGGAACAAGTGGGGCCACTGTATAGTAAGGATGGAGTAAAGATCAATGATGATGTAGGCATGACCTAAATGAATACTTTGTATCACTTTTTAATAAGGATGATGATAGGGACCATTGTTCTGAAGACAGGATAGCTGATGGTGAGTGGGGTAATGGAGATTAGCTCAGCACATGTGGAGGCAAAACTCAGGTACTTAAAGTATTCAAATGAGAAGGACCAGATAATCTGCATTCAAGAATATTAAAGGAACTAGCACATGAAATTCAAATTATAGGCCTGTTAGCTATGATTTTTAATAAATCCATTAATTTAGGAGTGGTACCTAGTGATTGGAGAATAGCAAATGTTGTACCTATCTTTAAGAAAGGGAGTAGCAATGACCAGGTAACTATAGACCTGTTAGCCTAATCTCAGTGGCATGTAAGAGGTTGGAACAGATACTGAAAGAGAGATTAATTAATGATATGTTAGCAAAGGGAAAACATGATGAAATGTAGCATGGGATCACAAGGGGTAGATTATGCTAGACCAAACTGATGTCCTTTTTTGAAAAATATAACTGGCTTTTTTGATAGAGGGAATGCAGTGGATTTAGTGAATTTGGACTTTAGTAAGGCATTTGATTCTGTGCCCCATGGAAAATTACTGCTTACACTTGAAAATAAGGGAATTTTTTAAAAGGTACTTAGATGAGTTCGAAGCTGAATAACTGGAAGAAAACAGGTTGCTAGTGGAGTTCCTCAGGGATCTGTTTTGGGACCCATCTTGCTTAATAATATTTATAACTGACCTTGGTGAGGGAACTAAGAGTGTGCTAATGAAGTTTGCTGATGATACCAAGTTGGGAGGAATTGCCAATACAGAGGAGGATCGGAAAACTATTCAGGATGAACTGGATGGCCTCATGGATTGGAATGTTAGGAATGGGATGCAATTTAATAGTGCAAAGTGCAAGGTTATGCATTTGGGGTTTAATAATAAGAATTTTAGTTACCAGCTAGGAACACATCAGTTGGAAATAACAGAGAATGAAAGGGACTTGGAGGTTATAAATTATTGATGACTCAGTCATTTTATGGTCAATTATAGCTTATAATGACTATGGACACATTTGCACCTGATGAGGAGGCACTGTTAAAATGATGTGGAGGCAAGAACGTGGCAGTGGGGAGGAGTCTGATGCTGGAAGTAGCAGCAGTGCAAATGGGGTTCTGCTGCGGCTTTGCTCGCGCACGACATGGTTGGATTTTGTGCCCTGTCACGGCAGAACCCCATTTGCACCAGCGCTACTTCTGGCATTGGGCTCCTCCCAGTTGCCGCTTCCTTGTCTGCACATCATTTTAACAGCGCCTCCTCATCAGGTGTAAATGTGGCCTGTAGCATAAAATAACTGAGAGTCATCGATAATTTATATCCAGGTATATTTCCATAAACAGGAGACCTACTGCATATACGAGCTGTTTTTAGGAGGGGCTGGGTAAAAATCTAATAAATGAATGAATAATAAATGAATATATCCACCTTGAACTCTGCGTGCAAATGGATTCTGCCTTTATTATGGAGATTGGAGAGTCCTGACTATTACATGCAAAACCTGTCTGTTCCTATGTTCTCCCCTTGTCTATCATAGACAAGGCTAGACCTTGACAAGGTAAGCCCTTTATAGCCTATAATTGATCATAAAATGACTAAGTCGACAATGTGATGCAGTTGTAAAAAAGGCAAATGCTATCCTGGGATGTATTAGGTGTGGTATTGCCAGCAGGAATAGGGAGGTATTGTTGCCTCTGCATTGGGCTCTGGTAAGACCGGATCTGGAGTACTGTGTTCAGTTCTGGTCACCAATGTTTTAAGGATGATGAACTTAAACTGGAACAAGTGCAACATAGAGCTACCAGGATGATTAGATGGATGGAGGACTGACCCTATGAAATGAGGCTGAAGGTGCTTGGCTTATTTAGCCTATTGAAAAGAAGGCTGAAGGAAGATACGATTACATTGTATAAATATATATGGGGAGTTATGCAATAGAAGGGGAAGATTTGTTCAAACTAAAAGGGAATGTGGGTACAAGAATTAATGGATACAAGCTGGTTATCAATAAATTTGGGCTGGAAATTAGAAGAAGGTTTTTAACAATTAGAGCAGTGAACTACTGGAATAAACTTCCAGGGGCAGTTGTGGGAGCAAAGAATCTGAATAGCTTCAAAATGGAGTTGGATACATTTCTGGCATATATCTTGTGAGGAGTTATTATTTGATGCTACAGGGGAAAGTGCTCACACTCACACTCACACACCTTCCTGTAGCATGAGCATCAAAGTTGTCTGCAGCTGGAGGTGGGACTGTCAGGACATTCTGAAGCCTGGGTACTATATTGTATATCCGGTGCCTTGCTGGTGGGGCCTGGGCGCATGCTTAGGGTCTAACTGATCTCCATACTTGAGGTCAGAAAGGAATCTTTCCTCTGGGCAGACTGGCAGTTGACTGAGGGGTTTTTGTCTTCCCCTGCAGCATGGGTGTGGCTCGCCTGTTTGGGACATCTTGATCCTTCTTTTTCTAAAATGATTTCCTGTTATTTCAGTCATTGGTGTGCTCTGGTTAGTCCCAGTCTCTACTTGTGGCTATTGGTGGGATTTCTCTGTGTGGATGGTTGGCAGGTCCTGCAGTGGTGCAGGGGTCTGGACCAGATGACTCTTGAGGTCACTTCCAGCCTTGTGACTCTATGACTATGGCTAGGTAAAAACAGATATGCAGGTGAGGCTCTCTGGCTCAGGGCAGAAAACCGTGGTATCTCTGGGTTGGCAGGCAACACTGAACAAATATGCCTGCCACTGGGAGAGCCATTCCACCGCCTGCATGACCTGGGTAGGGTGGGGTCGCAACAGATGTGCAGGCATCTGGCCCTGCCCCTAGTGCTATTGTGACAAGCCATGGTGGCCCCCACCCCGTGGCTGGGATGATGGGGCCAAACAGATACGTTGACCTGCTTCGGCAGTCCTTTGCCCAGAATTGGACCCTGGGCACATCCCATACCAGCCGCCTACTCACTCCAGGGCAGTCCCGGGCCAACGTCTGGTGGTGCAGAACCACACATGCTGTGAGACCCAGACTGGAGTTTTTAACTTTTTACCCTGTGTCTTTGTGGCATGAGCCTCTATTTAGGCAGTATAGAGATTCACTGCCTCCTGCAAATTTAAGGTGGGAGTGATCACACTTGTCCTGTGGTCAGCCTGTTCCCAAGTGGGTGCAATTTCAGCCCTGCATACCAGTCAGATGTAGGAAGGCTGTGTGCAACCTTAGTAAATTGGGTGACAGGAAGTCCCTGCCCTTTTCCAAACATACAAACTAGGATTTGCCACAGCCTCTGCTCCCACTGAGCTCTTTTGCAGCCACAAATAGTGCCAAGCAAAATCTGAAGGAGGAGATGCTTATACTTAAGAAGTAAACTATGTAGGGGGCAGTGAGAAACACAGATGAACAGCCCTGGCTATTCACTCATTTATTAGCAGGATCACACACAGGTGAACAGCTGTATGGGGAATAATAGCAGCCACTTCTTTAAGACAAAGGAGAAAGTCAAAGTGCAGAAGGTAAATAAAGACATTACCACGAAGACGGCACAGTTTCCCCATTGCAGAGAGGGTGCTCCTTTTGGGCAGGACTCCGAGATGGAATCTCTCCTGTAGTTTAGCCACAGTATCTTCTGGGTAATGCCTTGCTAGGCTCACTAGGATGGCTATACAAGTCTCCTGCAATTCATCTTCCAGCTCCTTGATTCAAACAGAGAAATTCATGCCATTTTAGCAACATTCAAAGTTACACGTGCAAGATTCCTCGCCCTGGGTTGAGCACTATAACACTCCCTGGAAAAGGGAAATCAAGCAGCAGGTAAACAATTATGTGGCAGATGCCTGGGGCAACAAAAGGGGCTGTGAGACAAACAGGTCTTAACATGGAATTAGAAAACTCAGCAGACAGACTGGATTAGGGCAAATCATGTCTGCACAATTATTGTATTTCCTTTTCACAGATATAGCATATTTGACTAAATCCATTTCCTGGTGTTATTCTCCAGTTTGTAGAAGATGAGTAATTTCTATTCAAATCAATGACAGTCAATTACCATTGTAAGTTGCAGCATGGGAGGAGATCTTCTAGTGTAACTTCGTTACCTCCAAAGGCATTTCACCAAGGGGTGATAAGCAGGCTTTCTATTCTGAACTGGCAGAATATTATTATTATTATTACTATTTATTGTTTATATAGCACTTTCAGTGTTCAGAGTGCTTTACAATCCTTAAGTCTAGTTCACTCTCACAATAATAGAGGGAGACCACTATTATTCCCATTTTAAAGATGGGGAACTGATTCTGAGAGAGAGAGAAAGCAGAGACATTTCCCAATACTGTATATGATAATGAGAACTGGAAATTCCAGAATGTGTGTTACTGCACTATTATCCAGGATGAAATTAAAATACTGCTTTAGATTTTGATTATAACAAGGTTAAATTGCAGTGCCCATGAGCTGAAGTGAAGCAAAATATATCCAGCTGAGAACTATAAAGCCAGAGATGGGACAGGTGGAAATTTCATACCCAGTGAACACAATGGAATAAGTAGAATTACAATTTATTTTTGCAAGCAGCATTACAGTGTCTCTGCTCTGATCAAAATGTGGTCAAAATCTCACCTGAAAGATGTTACTTCCAACAACTCCTTCCCTCTAGTAAAGGGGTTCCAAAACCTTTAATACAATCCTGTAATTCCAGACAGCAATAAAGATGTCCATCACTGTACTAGATGCAACACATTAGCCCTTCATTTTGGATTCTCAAATAGGCCTGACCATGCTTAGTTAGTGGGATTTGACAGGTTGTCATGTTTTCAAAAACATGTCACAATTCAGAACATGGAAACCCATATTTTATTGCCCCTCAGTATGGCAGTTCTACCTAAAGAGAAAGCATGAAGCTAGGGGCAGGACCTGGATATCTCGATTTAATTCTGAGTGCTTGTTCTGATTTCTCTCTGCCCCCTACCATCTTATGTTCTTACCATATCCTCACATAAACTGGTAAATATGAGGTCAAACAGCCTGTGGGACAAGTCTTCATTCAGGTGGATGATGGCAAGTATTTTTCTTTCTAGGCTTCTCAAGGTATGGAGCTGTTGCTCTGATGACAGCTGTGAGGAGGGCAGGAAAGAGGGCAAAGGTTTGAAGTCAGACTAATATGTCTTGCCAAGCATCTTCCCCCTTTGCGCCTTAATCTGTTCCTTAAATATGTTCCTTCATCTGTATTTGTCTTGTCCTGGAGTAATGCATCCACACACAACTGCTGGTTTTTCTAACCCCTCCATACTTAGTTGTGATATTTCCCACAATGCAAAGACCATGGAGGGATGCTCTCCCTGCAGGAAGTGGTATGGGGTGGAGAAGGGAGTCCCCACTCTAGGAACCTCTGGAAGTAGGAAATGACAAACAGGAAAAGTAGTATTGGGGATTAAAGCTTGATTTGATAATCAAATCAAAACACCACTGCTACTGGAAAGAGTGCTTGGGTGGCAGAGAAGAAGAGATAATCAAGGAGCACAGGAAGTGGGAAGGAGTTCACACAACATTCACAACATGACTTTGCTCCACTACTGTTATTCTCACAAGCATACCAGATTCAGGGTTTCCAGAGGCGTTACTCTGAAGTAACTACTTCCCACCACTGCTGTCAAGAATGGAGGGTACCAGGGGTTAAAACCCTCCTTCTTTTCCCTTCCTTGGAAAGAAGAGTACATCTTGGGGGAGAAGAGTGAACTGGACAGCTGGAATAACAGTCAGTAAAGCAGAGACCAATGCTGTCTGAGGAACACACAACAAGGAAGTACTGAAGTTTGCTGGACAGCAGAGAACTGCATAAACAATGGGAAATCGCCTGAATAATACACACAAGCACGTTTCATAGAGCACATTAACCCAGCTTGTTTGAAAAGGTAATTGCATCCCTCCCCTTTATCCTCACTTTAGCCCTGTGCTTGTGAGCCCAGGTGAGATTCAAGTGAGTTAGGAGGTTGGTTACCTCCAAACAAATGTTCGTGCATGCTTGTGTGATCAGTCCCTTGAAGAGTATTGTGAGTGAGCCCTAACATGGCAGTGTGTCCCAATACAATATGTTCTAAGCAATTCAAACTGTTTTATTTGATGGAATAGGTCTGGGGACAAGGGAACAGATTGCATAGGCTAGGTGAGAGGGGTTCCATTGACAGTAAGGTAAGGAGGTGTGCATCATAGAGATATGCAAGAGGAGAAGTTGATTTATATGGGATAGGCAAAATGAAGTAAAGAGGGTTCATATATGATAGGTGAGGGAAAGAAACCTTTTCAGATTGCACAGAAAAGGTTTATACCTGGTTACTTTTCGCAAGAGAATCTAGGATGTTCCTTATGTCTGTCTCATCGGTATCCAACTCAGTGCTCCCTTCTCCCTTCAACAAAGCACTTGGGACCATTTTTGATGCTGATAAAAAGAAAGTAAGTTATTATGTCCTGCCCTAGCAAGGCCCCCTACCCATGCCTATTAGACAGAATACCTAATGAAACAGTCTCGCATTATCAAATTGTCCAAAAAGTCCCTTACATTACGTGCAATATCTCCAGCTAATATAAATCAGCATAAGTTCACCAACTTCATTGGAACTATATCAATTTACTCCAGCTCAAGATCTGGCAACAAGATGGCCAGATACTTACTGGCACTCACAGCTCTATGGTGTTGCTGGGGCAACAGCCAACTGGGAATGGAGCTGCAGCGTGGGTCCACCAAGCAGACAGACAGCAGCCCCACTCTGGGCTGGTGCCCCAGGTTAGGACAGTCCGCTCTACTGGTGGTGCTCCAGGACGTTCCAGAGCGCTGCAAGCAGGGCTGCCCCAGAGCAGGCTCAGCCTGCTCTGCTTCCACATCTGGCTGGCTGCCTTCAGATGGACGAGCCAGCCCAGGGATGAAGCAGGCCATCCCCGGAGCTGTGGTCCATCTGTTTACATCCATTGTACGTTTCCGTGAACTTCAGGTACTGTCTACTAGCTTGGAGAAACTGTTGTCTGTTACTTTTCCGACCCAGGTGGTGATACATCTCTGACAGGTTGTTATTGAGCAGTATCTCTGATACCCTCTCCTTTTTTCATTGCAGAACAAAAAGGTTTTTTCTAGGCCTGGTATAAAGTCACGTGGCCAAACCACTTCAGCTTTGGCTCTTTACTGCTGTCTCAACAGCAGCCCATGGTCCACGGTGTCAAAAGCGGCCAACAGATCTAGCAGGATGAGAAATGTCAAACATCCTGCATCCATCTCCCGGCGGAGATCGTCGACCAAGGCCACCAACGCTGTCTCGGTGTCTCCTTACGGGGGCAGGTCGCAGGGAGCACATGACACCAGTGTTCCGGGCTCTGCACTGGCTGCCTATAAAGCACCGGGTCAGGTTCAAGGTGCTGGTTTTAACCTTTAAAGCTCTTCACGGCCTGGGCCCTGCTTATCTGCAGGACCGCCTCACTCCCCATGTGCCCGTGCGACCCTTGCGATTGTCCATGGGAGCCTTTTTGGAGGTTCCCCGGGCGAGG
>QEPC01005217.1:0-29415 GCA_003113815.1 Sphenodon punctatus
TCACAGCACAGCGCTGCAGCAGCAGCACAAAACAGTCATACTCCCTTCGCGGAACCACAATAAGCGCTCATGGCTGCATCTCATATATTAAATTGGTGGAATGCGGGAAAAGACCGCTGATTTTATACGACAACGGTAACGATCAGGAAATCGGTGAAACACATACATGCCGCATCTGTGAATTCTTGTAGCGGAAGAAACGCAGAATCGCAGAGTACCGCGCGGAATTCTGTGAGGCGCAACGTGGGATGCCGAGGTTTAGGTATGGAATCGCGGTGCGGTAACAGCTGCTGCCGCATCAGCCCTAGTCGCACATGGCAGTAGAGCAGCTGCTCACCGACAAAACACAGCATGGTCCTGCTGGTTTGCACATGCTCAGTAGAGCAGCTGCTCACAGGCAAAACAAAGCATCAGGAAAGTTACGTGAGTCATTGAGTGCCTCAATGTTATGACAATGAACACTCTGAAAAGTAAGCATATATAAGCCAAGCGAGCCTGCCTGTTTCCAGCCTTTGGCTGGGATATTTCTGCAGAAAAATGTATATTTTATCAGCAAATCAATAATGGGTGTTAACAAACGTGACCGTGGCCTGCTGAGACTCGCGAGCCACTGGCACATTTGTTGACTGGGCTGCCAGTTGTCCTGGCTGTGTTGGTGCTAAGCCAAGGCTATGATCCCAGAGACCTCCAGGATCACAGTCCAGGCTAGCTACCAACACACCCACTGACCTCCCCAACTGGGCCTAAGTGTTCTATCACATGTGTTAGCCTGATGTTCCCAGCCCAGTCCAGGGGAGGGTGCCATGGCTGCCCATCATGTTGTGTGTATGTGCGTGTTGGGTGCAAAGCAGGGGCAGGGGTTTACAGTCACATGTCCGTGTGTCTCCCTACCCTCCTTGGCAGCTGGTGTTGTGTAGAATCCTCTTCAGGATGAGGACTGAGAGATCAGGAATTAAATGGTCGTTCTGGGAGAAGTGGGAGCCAAAAGTTAAATCGGTGGTTTTGTCCATGATCTTTTTTTTCAGTGGGAGTTCATATGTTTGTGCAAGGCGTGTTGTGTTTCACCTCATCCAGTCACCGGAGAGGCGGCTTTCTTGCCGCCAGGCCCCAGCTGCTACCAATTGGATGAACAAGTGGTCTGGGCTGGCTCAGGGCAGGGAATTGCCTCCGGCACCCAGTGGTGCATTTGCCTACTGTTAGTCATCCCCAACCACTGCGCGTTGCCTTCCTGGTGTCATTGGGAGGGCCCCTCACAACCTGCTGGGCCTCTGAACTGGGAATATCCCACAGGCAACAACCAAGCGGTGGGGCTTAGCGAGTCTAAGCCCGGTTAGTGAAGGTATAACACACACATCCCTCGTTAAGAGTGAGGATGGGCAAAGCAAAATCTAAAGGGGGGAAGAAAAACCAGGCCAGCAGAGAGGCCGATGCCCCCCCTGCTCAACACCTCACAGGATGAGGAGCAAGTACCTGAACCTGGCGGCAGGCAGGAACACACACCCCGCAATAGGAGTGGGTGGGGTTGTCCTGCTCTTGATGCAGGATTGCCTGG
This sequence comes from Sphenodon punctatus, assembly GCA_003113815.1. Lineage (NCBI taxonomy): Eukaryota > Metazoa > Chordata > Lepidosauria > Sphenodontia > Sphenodontidae > Sphenodon > Sphenodon punctatus. The sequence continues at coordinate 1,553 of QEPC01005217.1, forward strand.
CTGGCTGTGTGGCCCTCATGCAGCATATGGCTGCTCTGAAAGGGCAACTCCCTGGACTAGTGCCAGCCACACTGGACATTACGCCCCTCAGGGGGAATGAACTGGGACCTTTGGGGCCAAAGGTACTAGGAGTCTTGCCCCTCCAAGCCTGGGCCTCCCCCATCCCTTTCCCTTTTCTTCCTTGGCCCCCGAAAATGTCAGGAATTCCTTTTAGGTGGGGCGGTAGGACAGTAGTTCCTCCCACCAGATACTGGCGGGTTGACGATCTCCATCTGGTGTTGGACCAGGGTCATCAGACCTTGTGACAGTAAAATTGTATAGGGCTGAAGAGGAATGAGGCCAGACCATGAACTTTCACTGAACTAAGCAAAAGGCAGCTGGGGAAGCAGTATTTCTCTCTTGAGCGAGAGAAAAGAGAAGAGAAGAATGTAGCTGAGTCAACCGACAGACCTAATCTCTCAAGGCACAGCTGGAGGGTGGATGAAAAAGTGAGCTATCAGTGGAAGCTGGAGCCATTGGAAATCAGTTGGCGGAACAAAGATAGAACTGAACTTTACCTTACACTAAAAGGGGCAGTGGTAAAGACTAGCCTCACATTGGGTCACATGCTGGTAACCTCTGACTCTATCCATCCGAACTCTGCCCAGCAACAGCATGAAGAAACAACGCCCATCTGAAAGCTATAAGAGACTAGTGAATAGAGAGCCAAATTGGAAACTCTCCCCACCGGTGCTACCAACGAAAGACTAGTCAAGCTCTCCCCATCACCTCTGTCTGTACTGGCCATACAGATAGGAGGAAGGTATGTATGTGAAGTGAATGTGGAATCTTAGAAGTATGGGGGTGGATGTGGAATCTTAGAAGTATAAATATAAGTGCGTAACTGATTGTTAACGGATTGTTAAAACTTAATAAAGCAGAGAGGTTTCATTTTACACACGTGTGGGTCTCTGTTTATTAATAAAAGTGAAAACTCTGTGGCTGTTTTCCTATATTATATTATCCACAGGAATAATAAAGAACAAAAGTCACAAGATTTAGTGTGACAACCTTACTGGTCCTGCTAGATCTTTTGGCTGCATTCAACACACTCGATCATGAGATGTTGGTGACTCACCTGCAGGACTGTGCCTGGATTGGCGGAACGGTCTTGGACTGGTTTCGGTCATTCCTGGTCAGGAGAACCCACCGGGTGGTCTTGGGGGAGTGTACGTCTTCCCCCCAGGACCTCATGTGTGGGGTCCCACAGGGTGCCATTCTGTCCTTCCTCTTGTTTAACATCTACATGCAGCCATTAGGGGAGATCATGAGAGGGTTTCAGGGCATGCAGTGTCATTGGTATGCTGATGACACTCAGCTCTGCCTCTCTTTTTCCATCGATCAAGGTCATGCAGTCTCCTTATTTTCCCAGTGCCTGTCAGCTGTGGGGGCTTGGATGAGGTCGAGCCATCCGCAATTGAATCCTGACAAGACGGAGGTGATGTTGGTGGGCGAGGGCTTGGGGGGCCTGGGGGTGGTTGAATCTCCTCTTGTTGGGGGGGTTCGCCCTCCCATGATCTCTCAAGTGTGGAGTCTGGGTGTGGTCCTCGATTCACAGCTCAGCCTGGAATCTCAGGTTGTGGCTGTGCCGGGGAGTGCGTTTCGGCAGTTACATCTTGTCCAGCCGCTTCGGCCGTATCTCTCAGACTCCGACCTTGTCATCCATGCCTTCATCACCTTGAGGCTGGATTACTGCAACACGCTCTATGTGGGGCTGCCCGAGAAGCTGGTCTGGAGGCTGCCGCTGGTGCAGAATGCCACGGCCCATCTCCTTACGGGGGCGGGTCTCAAGGAGCACATGACACCAGTGCTCCGGGCTCTGCACTGGCTGCCTATAAAGCACCGGGCCAGGTTCAAGGTGCTGGTATTTACCTTTAAAGCCCTTCACGGCCTGGGGCCTACTTATCTGCGGGACAGCCTCACTCCCCATGTGCCCTTACAACCCTTGAGATTGTCAGTGGGAACCTTTTTGGAGGTTCCCCTGGCAAGGTGGGTGACCACCAATGTTAGATATTTTTCGGTGGCTGCCCCTGTGCTGTGGAATTCACTCCCAGAGGAGGTTCGGTTGGTTCCCACTCTCCTGCTCTTTCATCATTTATGTAAGACCTGGCTGTTCCGCCACGCTTTTGGTGAGGGGTAGGGAGTAGGATCTTTCCCCCGCTGTAGTTGTACTTTTAACTGTTTAAAATTGTTTTATTGTTTTATTTTTATATTGTTCTCTGCCCCGGGCTGCCCTGTGGGAAGGAGGGGCGGGATATAAATATTATATAAATAAATAAATAAAGTCAATAAATAAATAAATAAAATATGCTCTGGAGGATTAAAGCACCGGAACAGGCACTCCAGGCTATGGCCCAGATATACCACAGCTCCCACCATCAACTGATGCAGGGATCCAAGCGGAAGCTTATGGAGGTACAAGGGATCCGGAGATGGGTGGCTACCTGTTAGGGCATATACAGGCCCCACTTCTGGGGAACCCAGTAGCAGGGCAGTAGGGTTGGGTGGAATTGCTGGCACTAGCCGTGGGGGGGGGGGGGTACTCCCACCAGGAATAGGGATCAGGGCCCGGGATTCAAAATGCTCCCATCGAGTGCGGGCACTGAGTCACCCCAGTTATGGTGGAATGGGGCCTGGGTGTCAGCAGTGGACTTGTCTGGCCCCTTCTCCGGGGTGCTGTAGGGAACAGGGGATCCAAAGGCCATCTAGGCACAACCTCATCTGCAATGGGATGGTCAGACCCCTATGGAGCCCACACCCTCTAAGTATGGACACAGCCATGAGGTCAGCTAGGGAACCTGGGGGTCTGGGCATTTGGGCAAGGCCTGCCTTCCCCCCCCCAATCAGGGATGGATACACTGAGGTTTCAACCCGGATAGGAGACCATCTTCTCCAGACCATGAGAGAACGGATATGGAGGGGGAGTATATAGATATATTCACCCACCTATTCACAGACCTCATAACTGATCCAAATAACTGAAACGATAAAAAGGAGAAGGATATTTTCTGTCACCCCAAGGCTGACCAGAATGGGACCAATTGGACTATAGCCTACTCCATCTTTCAAGGGGTCATGGTACAAGATTACCCAGACAGGGCTTATGCACTGATGAAGTACGCCGACATAGTCCATCAGGTGCATGATTCAGGCCCACCAGACGCCTGCCTCCGGTACAATGAGGCATTCCAGCAGAGGATGTCCTACATACTTTGTTTGAGGTCAGACGTCCACGCCCATGGCCTCTGACTGAATTGCATGTGTGATGAAGCCAATGCCCCCAGATCCAACAATGGTCATATACTGATGCAAGGTGGGGTTGCCCCAGCTAACAATCCTCTTCAGAATAAGGGCCGGAAGGCCCAAACTTCGGGAGGTGCCCAGTTAGGGGAATTTCCCGCGTGGGAAAATGTAGGTGCAATGGATGTAGATTTTTCCATGCTTGTGTCATTTGTGGTGGGTATCATGCCACAACATCCTGTAACAAGGGTCTGCAGTCCTGGGTGAAAGGGAGGACCCACCCAGTCACCCAGGGTAAGAGAAATCAAGGAGGAAGGCAGGGTTGGGGCCAGGGAAAGGGCCCCAACCCAAGTCAATGTTGAGAGGTTAGAGCGGGCACTGGGTGGGCACCCAAACAGGGAGGAGGTGTCCTCCATAGTGAGTGGTCTCCGGGAAGGTTTTAAAATCCTTGCTTTTAGTGTCGAGCAAACTAGGATAGCCCTGAATCTCAAATCTGTTTTGGGGATGGAAGCTGTGGTCCAGGCAAAGTTGGATAAGAAAATAAGAGAAGGTAGAGTGGTGGGCCCGTTCCTATCCCCACCTTTCCCAGACCTGGTGGTTTCTCCATTAAGGGTAGTGCCAAAGAAGGCCTCTGGGGAATTTTGTTTAATCCACCATTTGTCCAATCTCTGGAGAGGGTCAGTCAATGATGCCAACCCAAGGAAGCTCACAGTGGTCCACTAAGTTCCATTTGACATGGCAGTCCAATTGACTAAGGGCACCGACCAAGGTGTATTGCTTGCCAAGTGTGACATAAAATCTGCTTTTCGACTGCTGCCAGTCCACCCCAAATGTTTTCATCTCCTTGGGTTACATTTCCATATTATTTTGACTGAGCAGTGCCCATGGGCTGCTCAATATCATGATCTGCTTTTGAGCATTTCAGTTTCTTGGTCGAGTGAGGGGTCTGACAGCACGTGAAGGGGGGGGGGGAGTCACCAAATATCTCAATGATTTCATCTTCATAGGCAGAGCCTATGAGTGTGCTGGGCTGCTAGAGACTTTCCAAAAGGTGGCAGATAACTTAGGGATCCCTTTGGCACCAGAAAAATTCAAAGGGTCCTCCACCACCCTCACATACCTTGGCATTGAGCTTGACATGATCCAGGAAGTCTCTCATCTCCTGAGGGACAAGTTGGCTGCGTTGTGGATCAAAATAGCTAATTGCCTGTCTTCAGTGAAGGTCATGGTCAGGGAGCCACAGTCCCTTGTAGGGAGCTTCAACTTTGTCTGCATGATGGGGGCTCCTGGCCAGGCTTTCCTGTACCACTTGTACACCAGGCTTGGGGGAACTCCCCCAGCGTACCATCATATCAGGGTCACTCGTGAAATGAAAGACGACCTGGACAGAGTTCCTCAAAGGCTTTAACAGAGTCAGTTTCTGGTGGGAGCAACTCCTGATGGCGGCTGAATTGTAGGTCCACTTGGATGCAGCGAGAGGTTCTGACTTTGGGGTGTATTTTGGGGACAGGTTAGTTTTCTGCCCCATGGCTGCCAGCATGGATGGAGCAATGAACCATGAAGGACCTGACATTCCTGGAATTTTTTTCCAGTTGTTCTAGCCATACACCTTTAGGCAGCTGAATTCTCAAACCACTTCGTCCTCTTCTGGTGTGATAACATGGCAGTCGTCCATGTCATTAACTCCCTGTCCTCAAGATCCCCCCGCGTCATGAAGCTAGTTAGGGCTTTTCTCCTGGCCTGCTTGAGGAATAACATTTTGTTTGTCATCAAGCATGTGCCTGGCATTAGTAAGGGTGTACCTGATGACCTCTCTCATTTCCAGATGGACTGGTTCTGCTCCCTGGTGCCTGGAACCAGATTCACCCTGGAACCCCTGCCACAAGCAGTGTGGATCCTTGGATCCAAGAGCTGTAGCACATCATGCAAGGATCCATGGCAGTGCGAACTCAGGCAGCATACAACAGGGCCCTCAGGGAATTTTAAGAATTTAGAGCCCAGCATGGCTAGGGGGCAGGTTTCCCCATCCCCGAAGCACAGATACAACAATTTGCCCTGGCCCTGAGGCACCAGGGCACAACAGCAGGGACCATTGTGAGTGAATTTTCTTCCCTGTATTTTATGAAAGGCCTGACTGGTTCCTCCCTGCCTAATAGGGTTTGGGTTTTTTCCCCACCAGGAGAATACTAGAGAGTTGATCATGTGAGCGGGACACTAGAGCCCCCATCACCCCGCTCTTTCTGCTTAGGATAACTGTTGCCCTTCCACAAGTTTGTTTCAATGCTTTTGAAGCAATGCTTTTTGCAGCAGCATTTAAGGTAGCCTTTTTTTTAGCTTTCCGAGTAAGCAAGACTGCCGCTGAGTCGGGGTGGGACAGCATGGGGAGGGCCCTCTCTATCAATAATGTGATGGTTGACCACCAGGCAATTGAGAAGGTCCAAGACAGATCAGAGAGACAAGAGCTAGATGGTTACCCATCACAGGGCCAGCCTCCCTGAGTTGTGTCCGGTCTGGGTCATGGAAGAGTACCTCGGGGCCCATCCCTCCTTGCCAGGGGTCTTTTTCAGTCATGCAGGTGGTCCCCCTCCCTCACCAGGTACCAATTTACATTGGTGCTGCAGAGCACTTTGAGTTGCCTAGGTCTCCCCCCTTACAACTATGGCTCCCATTCCATTTGAATAGGGGCAGATACCTTTGCCACAGCAGCCAGCCTCCCCAAACACAATACATGGGCAGTGGCACTTTGTGTATTCTGTCTGTGCATCCAGGTACTCCAAGATTCCCTACAGAAGTCTGATTTGGATCATCGGCCACAGCTTAATGCGTTGGACTGGGAAGGCAGCAGGCCGGACCTACTGGGGATCCCAGTTGGGTCTGTCCACCCAAATGGATATTCACTGTATGGGATGGAGGAGGATGTGCTGGCACCAACTACCTCCCATTCTCAGGGCAGCAGCGACTGGAAGACAACCAGACTTGGTGATAATCCACCTAGGTGTCACCGGGGTGGAGCAAGAAGTACACACACACACACACACACTTAACCCCCCCACAGGTCAACCTTGCCACAGGGCCTGCACCCTACCGGATAGCTGCCCATCAGGATAGTAGTTAGGCCTTACCTCTATTTACAGAGAATGGGCCTCTATCATCATTGGGCTAGGAGTTGCAAGGAGACCAGTATCTGCCCCAACAATCCTAACACGTCCACACCAGAGGGAGTTGGGAAGGGGAGGAAGGAACGTGGGGGGACTGTGATGGGGGTAAGGGTCCTAGGCAACGTGAGGGACAGAAGGAATGCACATGAAGGTGTAGTAATCCCAGGGGAAGGGAGGAAGGACCAAGGTACTCGCGAATCTCCGCACGCACTCTTATACTCGCACTCAGTCTCACAGGCACAAGGAAGGGTAGGAAGGTCCATGCACACAAGTTATAGTCTCTCGTCCACTCAATATCACTCTGTCAAGCTCAATCGGGGGGCCGGTTTCATTTGCAATCACCAGCGCCGCTACCCACGCAGCGCTGGCTTTTACCTGTCAAGCCCTGCCCCTGTATGCGCCCACAGGTGCTCCGAATGCTGTGGCAGGGGCGGGGGAGTCCCTCCATGCGTCCCCGACATCGGGGGCATGGCCACGGGCCGTACTGCTCTTTTGGCTGGGGATGCCCCAGCTGGAGGTTCTGCGTGCTGCGTCCTTTATGGGGGCAGGGTTAGGCTCTGAAAGGGCTCTGTTCCCTGCTTGCAGAGCTGGCCTGTGTGGCCCTGAGCCCGTCTGTGGACGGCGGAGCTAACAATACCCCCCCTCGAGGCTGCCGACCGGCGGGTCCGGGGGGACTAGGGAGAGTGGGGTGGCGTAGGTGAAAAGAATGCACCAAGCGAGGAGCACGCACAAAGGACACCGGTTCCCAAGAGCAGTCCTCCAGTCCATACCCAACCCAGTCGATGAGGTATTGCAACTTGCCTCGAGACCAATGCGAATCTAAGATAGCCCGTACCTCAAATTCCGGGTCAGTGGCTGACTGGAGCACAGGGCCAGGTGGTGTGGGAGGTGATGGAAAGGTGCCGGGGCAGCACGTTTTAGGAAGGAAATATGAAAGGTAGGATGGATACGAACACGGGCGGGGGGAGTTGAACGGTGTAGGTAACCTCATTGACTTGATGGAGAACCGGATAGGGGCCAATGAATCATGCATCTAATTTGGGTGATGGCCGTAAGGAGGGGTACCGTCGATGATCTATCTATACCAGATCTCCAGGGCAGAGAGGCGCGACGTCCCATCTGTGCCTATCAGCCTGCGTCTTGTACTGTTGGAGAACCTGCAGAAGTACTCGTCGGGCTATAGCTTGGGCTTCATGGATGTGTTGAATTAGGGCCCCAGCTGCTGGGACTGGAGTTAGCGGCGATTCTATGGTTCCAAGTTGTGGGTGATACCCTTAGGTGACATAAAAGGGTGAAGTGCCAAGCGAGGCGTTCGGGCCATTGTTGTATGTGAACTCTGCCAGTGGGAACCATGCATGCCAATCGTCCTGTAGATAGTTTATATAACAGCGCAGGTATTGCTCCATATTTTGATTGACACGTTCCACTTGCCCGTTGGCCTGTGGGTGGTATGCTGTAGTTGGTTTCAGAGTTACATGGAGGGCGTGAAAAAGCGCCCTCCAGAAACGCTAGGTAAACTGCGTACCTCGATCACTTGTGATTTCCCTAGGGCAGCCATGTTGTTTAAACACATGCCTTATGAACAGAAGAGCAGTGTGTTTAGCCATGGGCAGTCCCTTGCATGCAATAAAATGAGCTAGTTTTGTGAAGTGGTCGACTAGGACTAACACCGTAGTATATTGGCGAGATGGAGGAAGATCTATGATGAAATCTAATCCCACGCTGTGCCAAGGGCCAGGGGGTACGGGGTTAATTGTAACAATCCCGCCGGGGCCTGGCGGGGTATCTTGGTTCGAGCACACGTAGCACAGTTGGCGACATGTTCTTGTACATCGTGATGAAGTGTAGGCCATCAAAATCCCCTTTGAATTAACTGTCGTGTTCGTTCTATTCCTGGGTGTCCAGCCGTGGGGGCTTCGTGGTGTGCCCATAGAACATGGTCTCGGCAGGATGGAGGCACCACGATATGTCCTTGCCGCACGTGGACCCCTTCTTGTACTGTGACTTCAGTGTTTGTGACTGGGGAGAGTTCCTGTGTAGATGCTTCTTGCAGCTTGGCGAAGGATAAGTACGTGGCGGCAAAATTTTTGTCTCCGAGGATCCGCTCTGGGGTAACAGGGGCTATGGGGCATGTCTCATGATACCGGGATAAGGCATCCACCAGTACGTGTAATCATCCTGGTTGATAACGGATATGAAAATTGAATCGGGCGAAGAACAAGGCCCAACGCGCATGACGAGGGTTTGTAATGCGGGCGGTTTGTAAGAAGGTAAGATTTTTGTGATCGGTGATGACAGTGACGGGGTGGAGGGCCCCTTCTAAATAATGACGCCAAACGTCGAACGCCACCTTGATGCTGAGAAGTTCTCTATCCAAGATGTTGTCATTTCGTTCTGCAGGGGTAAGCTGCCGCGAGTAGTAGGAGGGTGTCTGCTTTTTCTGCAAGTTGTAAGAGCACTGCTCCGAGTGCTTGGGCAAAGGCATTGGCCTCTACGTGGCATGGTTCCATAAATTGGGGATGTTGTAATAGAGGCGCCGTCATGAAGGCTTTTTTCAAAAATTCAAAGCTGAACTATTGCTCCAGGCCCCACTGATTGGGCTGATTCTTTTTCAAGAGTCGGGTCAATGGGGTTGTAATCTTGGCATAATTGGGAATATATTGTCGGTAATAATTAGTACTACCTAAAAACCTCTGCAGGGGGTTGACCACCTTAGGCGGCGGCCAGCGCTGCAATGCTTCGACCTTCTGGGGATCCATCAACACCCCTGATGGGCTGATGATGAACCCCAAAAAGCTGACTGAAGTGAGGAGGAAGAAACATTTTTCGCGCTTGCAATACAACTTGTAGTGCCGCAAGCGCCGTAGAACTTGTTGAACGTGTTGCACGTGCTGTTTTAAGGTAAGGGAGTAGATGAGGATGTCATCTAAGTAGGTTACTATGTAGACATCGAGAATGTCTCAAAACACTTCATTTATGAGATGTTGGAAGGTGGCCTGTGCGTTAGCAAGGCCAAATGGCATAACTCGGTATTCAAACAATCCATAGCAAGTACGGAAGGCGGTCTTCCATTCGTTGCCCCGGCTGATTCGCAACAAATTATATGCTCCCCGGAGGTCCAACTTGGTAAAGATTTGTGCCCCATGTAACCGATCTAGCAACTTCAGAATGAGGGGGAGAGGATACCAGTTCTTTATGGTGATACCTGTTGAGTAGGGATGGGCGAACGCGGTTCGGTAGTTCGGTGTTCGGCAGGAACTCGGCCTGTTCGGACAACCGAACATGAACACGAACAAGAACACACGGAACGGAACCGAACACCAAACAACGAAATGGCGAACACACCGAACGGAACCGAACACCGAACGACGAAAATGGCGAACACACCGAACGGAACCGAACACCGAACGACGAAATGGCCGAACAGTTCATTCAATTCGAATCGCGTTCGGTTGTGTTCGGGTGGCTAAAACATGGTCTTCTGTCAGGTCACTGGAAGGCCAAATGTAGCAGGGAGGGGGAAGTCATTTGACTCAGCTAGGAGCAGACTTCCAGGCACCAGGGGTGGAGGGTGGAGAGTGGCTTGGAGTAGCAGCCAGCCTGATGAATCACCATCTCTTTTCGCCTCAGACCACTGGCTTGGCAGTCTATGATTGGCCACGGGCTAGGCTGCACGGAGCCAATGGGGCTGATTTGAGGCGGGCGCAGCAAGAAACAAAACTGTCTGCCTCCCCCCTTCCCAATACCTTCTGAGCTAGTCACTGTTCCTGAGCAGCAGGCGTTTCAGAAGGCTCCCTCACCCAGCATTTTCCAGCTCCCCAATCCATTGCCATCCTCCTCCTATTTCACCCATCCAACCCATCTACCCCCATATTCTCATTTATTTACATTAGCTTTGATAGATTTAGTTGTTATTTTTTGTTTTTATCCCTCCCTGTGTTCAATCTTCAATCTTCCTCCTTCCCTCCCCCCTCCATTGAATATTCCCTCCCCATTCCCTTCCCCTGTTTTTTTGATTCATTAGAGTAGTAGTATATTATTAATTTATAGATTGATTTAGGTTTCATTTCAGTTTTGTACCCCTCCTTGTCTTGTTTGTGATTGCCCCCCAACCCCCATCCCATATATTCATAGGTAGATAGATAGGATTAGGTCGATACATTTTTGTTTGAGTAGTTTAGTTTAAGGTTTACAGATAGAGTTTACTGTTTTCTGTGATTCAGCTTTAGGGTTTGTTGGAGTTATTCATAGCATTTAGAATACATTTATTAGTTAGGTAGTTAGTTAGTTATTAGTGTAGATATAGAGATATAAATATTTGATAAAAAAATTCAATAAAATTTTTTTAAAAAATTATATATTAAAAAACATTGTTTTTTTCGGGAGAAATGGAGAAGGGAAGGAGAGGCCGATCTGCTGCCCGTAGGGGAGGCAATGGGGCACGTCCCAGAGGCCGTGCACGAGGAGCGGCAGCAGGCAGCAGCAGTAGCCAGAGGCAGAGCGCCTCACCCCCTCCCAAAATCAGGAGGCCTGCTTTAGGGGCCCAGGGTGCTCTGCAACGTCTCCTGGCAGTGCCCTCCACTGACACTCAGGGCACTGGAAGGCCTGCAGGAGTTGAGGCTCAGGCTGCTGCATCTGTGTCTGCTGTGCGTGGTGATGGAGCAGGAGCTGGGGCTGCTTCTTCTACCGATGTTCCTCCAGGGCCACCAATGTCCCCCACAGTCGAGGAAATCCCCAGTAGCCCAGAGCTGGTGGATCCCACCCCGGCTGCTAGAGGCAGGGCCCGATCCCCGGGCAATGCCAGTACTAGGGACTGGGAGAGGAGGAGTGGCAGCAGCGGCAGCTGCAGCAGCACTAGCAGCCACAGAGGGGGGCACAGGGAGAGTGCCAGCAGCATGGCGGGCACGGGCAGTCTACCCTCCGGGTCCCAGTACTCCCCTTCTGGGGACATCGCCATGATCGCTGGGGACAGTGAGGAAGAGGCAGCAGTCAGTGACACTAGTGCCGCAGAGGATATCTATGTCCATGAGGCAATGTCTGACCCTCCTCCTCCCAGAGCTGCATCACCACCAGTGCCACAAAGTTCTCCCTCTCCCAGCAGCACTGGCAGCAGCACGTCTGCCGGGGCGGGCAAGAAGGCAGCAGGAGGGGGAAAAAAATCCACTGTCTGGGAGCATTTTAAGCAGGTGAGGGCAGATGATCCCAGAGAGGTGCAGTGCACGCTGTGCCAAAAGGTGGTGAAGCGTGGGCGGGCGCTTGCCAACCTTGGCACAACTGCAATGGCCAGGCACCTGAAGGCATGCCACAGTGCTGTGTTGCTGAGCGGGAAGGCAGGCGAAGTGGATGCCAGCGGGTTCCCGACTCCAGCGGCCAGTCGCCCGGCCCATTCAGCGGGCCAGCGTTCTGCAGCTACTGCTGCTGCCTCTACCAGCAGCAGGAGCATTATGGGGGCAGAAAAACTGCAGGAGCCTCCCCAGCAGCACCGCCAGTCCACCATGGAGGAGATGGGGTGGGGCGATGTGTCGAGGCCATCGGCAGGGCGCCGTGGCACAGGCTTCCAGGAAAAAGGCAAGCGCCTGGTTGCCGAGATGATTGCCCTGGATGGCCAGCCCTTCTCCATTGTGGAGGACAAGGGCTTCCAGCGTCTGCTTGCGTTCCTGGCTCCCAACTTTAAGCTTCCTTCCCGCTCCGCCCTGAGTCGGACTGTGGTCCCACAGTTATATAGGGCTTTGAAGGAGCGGGTGAGGGAGCAGCTTGCAGGGGCTGGGGGGGCAACGGTCCACTTCACCACGGACCTGTGGTCCTCCAGGAACGCCCAGCATGCCTACCTGGCAGTGACTGCACACTGGTGGCAGGACGCAAAGGCAGTGCTTGGCAGTGGCAGGAGGGGACCTGAAGCAGGGTATAGGTGGGCCCTGCTTCAGTCCCAAGTTATGGACAGCTCCCACACCGCAAGGAAGGTAGAGGCAGCCCTGACCACCATGGTGAGGGAGTGGCTCACGCCAGGCGTGGCCTTCACCAAGGGGTGTGTGGTCACGGACAACGCGGCCAATATGCTTAAGGCAGTCCGTGACGGGGGGTTCACGAGTATCCCTTGCGCCGCACACACCCTCCACCTGGTGGTGAAGGACGCTCTGGGCTTGGGTGATAAAGGCATTGGGCCAGGCACCCTTAGCTCCCTGGTCGAGCGGGGGAGGAAGCTGGCGGGCTTCTTCAACCGCAGCGTGAAGGGCAGCGAACTCCTCCGGGAGAAGCAGGCTGAGCAAGGGTCCCCGGTGCACACCCTGATCCAGGATGTCTCCACCCGGTGGAACTCCACCTTCCTGATGCTGGAGCGGCTTCTTGAACAGAAAGCCGCCCTGCATCAGGTGGAACTGGAGACAGACATCGAGTCACCTCCAGGGTACAACAGGGAGGAATGGGATATTATATCCCAAACCGTCTCTGTCCTGAGACCATTCCTGGCCGTCACGGAGACACTGAGCAGCTCCACTGCCACCCTCAGCCAGGTGACCCCGCTGGTGCATAGTCTCCACAGCAGCCTGGATGAGATTCTTGGGGCGGTGGGGCGGGATCGTGGCCCTCAGGGCAGGAGAATGTGCGACGAGGCGATGGAGCTAGCCGACAAGTTGAAGGCGGGCCTGAGCGCTCGCTTTGGTGACCTCCTGCGCCGGGACGAATATGTCCTGGCAACCATGCTGGACCCCAGGATCAAGGGCAGCATGGCACGGGAAAGTGCGCACTATGGCCTCCAGAAGGGGATGCTGGTCGATAAGGTCAGGCAGGCAGAGCGGGCCATGCAGCGGGATGCCCCTGGGGATGGTGGGAGTAGGAGCAGCGACCCTCAGCCATCTGGGTCTATCCCTGCCTCCAGCAGCAGCAGGACCCTTACTGCCAGCAGCTCCTCCTCTGTTCTGTCCACTCAGGGGAGCATGGGGACCAGCAGCACAAAAGGGCAAGCAGCGTGGCTGAGGGCAGTGGGGCAGGTGGTGCCCACCCAGAGCTACCGGAGGGAGTATGATGGCGCCTCAGCAGCAGTGGAGACCTATCTGGAGGAGGAGCCTTGCATAGAACCCGGCAGCGATCCCTTGGCCTACTGGGCCAGCAAGGCCCAAGTGTGGCCGGCCCTGTCCAAAGTGGCCAAGGGATTCCTGTCCTGCCCACCAACCAGTGTCCCCAGCGAGAGGGTGTTCTCCATCGCGGGGGACATATGTTCCCCGCACCGCCTGAGACTGGGGGCCAAGTTGGTGGAGCAGTTGCTCTTTCTCAAGGTGAACCTTCCGCTGCTGGGATTCCCGGAGCTGCCCCTGGACAAAGAGTGATGGTGCAGTGGCACACGCCATCCATCCCATGCCAGGGGCAGTCGTGGGACAGGGCTCCTCCTCCTCCATCCAGGGCTCGGCTGCAATAGTACTGTGCTGCTGAGGTGCTGTCCCTCCATCCCAATGCTTGCACCCACCCTGCCTCTCTCTCTTTGCCTCTCTCTCTCTCTCTCTCTCTGCCTCTCTCTCTCTCTCTCTCTCTTACTAGACGGCCTAGGCCGCCTTATCTGACTGACCTCATGATGCAGGCTGGGCCTAGGAAACCAAACAAACAAACTGTAAGTCTGCCACCCGGCTTATGACTACCCAATTCCTCGTGGGGCAGAAGCTGAAGGACAAACCCTCTCCCCTTTCCACAAAGAAAAAGAACAGCTTTAAATAACATTAACAATTTAATTAACACTTAACACTATAACCAACCTTAACTTAACACTATATACTTAACACTATAAAAACAGAACAACAACAAAACAACATTTCAAACAAAAGCAAACATGAAAAGGAAACTTAAAAAACACAAGCTAAGAGTCTCTGTCTCAATGGCCACTGCCACTGGGCCTGTCAGTCTCAGAGTGCCCCCCCCGTGTTTGGGGAAAAGGCAGGATGTCTTCCGGCGGCTGGCAGTCCAGAGGGCAGGCCACCGTGGAGGGGTCGAACCCGCCGTTCTGCACGGCATACTCCAGCGCCGCGGCGACATTGTTGTGCCACCTGGAGAGTGCCTGCTGGTAGCCACGCAGGCATTGCTGCTCGGTGGCCACATACTGGCCGTAGGCCACCACCCGCCGCTTCTCAGAGCGCAGCGCCCGCGTGCGCTCCAACATGCGCCTCTCCAGGTTGGCGGTGGAGCGGTCGACCTCCTCCGTGTGGCGCCGTGCCGAGCGACGCAGCTGCTCACCCGCTTCCCTCAGGTCCTCATCCTCGGTGAGATCGGGGCTCTCGACGGTGAGGGTAGAGGCGGAGGGAGGGGAAGGGCGTGTATGCCTCCTTTTGCGGGAGGCCTTCCCCCCCCTTTGCAGGCGTGGTGGCTCCACGGCAGGTGCAGCAGCTGCAGTGGCACCGGCAGAGTCCTCATCCTCCTCCTCGCCTGCCCGCCTCACCCGGATCTTGTGGGTGCCCTCAATGTGGGTGAGCAGCCCCGATGTTGTGCCCTCCCTCTGCCGCCGGAAGACTTTACTGCAGATCTAGAAAGAGCAGAAAAAGAAAGGAACATTAGCATTATTATTATTATTATTATTATTAGCATTTATATAGCACCAGCGATGTACCTGGTGCTTTACAAAAAACTAAGATAGACACGGTCCCTGCCCCAGAGAGCTTACAATCTAAAGATCTGTCTTTATGGTCTGTCTAAATGGTCTGTCTCTGTCAAGCCCTGCCTGCATTCTGTCTCCACGAGTGGGTGGACTGGGTGGCCATCCAATCTGTCCTTGCAGGGGACTTTCATTCCTAACAGGTCAGAGGGTAATCCATCCAATGGGTGCTGCTGCTGCTGCTCCTTCCAACACTGCCTCTGCTCTGTTCCCTGGGGTCTGTGCCTCAGCAATCCAATGGGTGCTGCTGCTGCTGCTCCTACCAATATGCCTCTGCTCAGCTCACTCACTCACTGTTCCACGGGCTCTGTGCACGAGCAATCCAATGGGTGCTACTGGGCGGCCTAGTGAGTCACCACTGGGCAAGGCTCGACCACTTCGCAGAATAGCTTGTTGAGATCTAGAGAGTATGTTGCAATGAAGCCTGCAGTGAAGCCCCACGACATACCTTGCATGTGGCGATTCTGTCGCCCTTCGAGAAAAAGCGCCAGACGTCCGAGGACTGGCGCTGGATGGATGGAGGCGAAGATGGTGACCTCCGCCTCGGTGTCCTGCGGCGACTTCGACTTGTCCTCCTCTGCCTCTGGGGGCTGGTGGAAGCAGGGCTGGCCTCGGGAGCAGAGGAGTCCGATTCCTCTCTGAAATGGGAATACATAAAACACCAAGTTAATATCACGCATTTAATGATGATGCCTCTAATCCTCCCTCCTTCTGGGTGCTAGGGACGGCAACTAAAAATAACATAAAGCACGTGCAAATCCTGCCATCCCAGGGCTGCTAGGATGCTAGATAGAGCAACTAGAAAGCCACCCCTTGCTGGCACGTGCAAATCCTGCCATCCCAGGGCTGCTAGGGGATGCTGCTAGATAGAGCAACTAGAAAGCCACCCCTTGCTGGCACGTGCAAATCCTGCCATCCCGCCCCTGGCTGGCACACTCTAACTCCCACCCCTGACTGGCACACTCTAACTAAAAAACTAATACAGCCTTTCTTGTCTTAAAAGAAAAAGAAAGGTTTACAAACCTGGCAGGAATCACAGTAGATGAGCCCCCCGCCTCGTCCGAGACGGAAGACACCACCGTTGCCGTGGCAGGGGCAGTGGCAGAGGTAGGGGCAGTGGCAGCGGAGGCGGCAGGGGCAGCGGCAACTGCCTCCTCCTCCTTCTCCTCATCCTCCGCAGCCGCCAACTCCTCCACCGTCAAGCGTGGCCCCAGCCGGTAGATGCGGCCACCCTGGTAAAATCTCTTCATTTTTAAAAAATAATTTTTTTAAAACACAACCAGCAACAACCAAACCACACACCACAGTCACCGCAACACACACCAACCCACCCAAACACACAGCACAGCCAAAACCAACACAATCGCAACCAAAACACACTAACACAAGCAGCCACCGAAACAAACATACACCCTCTCACCTCACTCGCACACACGCACACGAATTTCCGGCGCGATGCCGATTTTAGGGCTTCCCGCGATCTCGCGATATTTCTGGCCGAAGCCCGAACGGCCGAACGCGAACGCGCGAACCACCTGAACACCGAACGACCGAACACGAACGCACAACCCGATGGCGAACGAACCGAACGTCCGAACACGAACGCACAACCCGATCGCGAACGAACCGAACGTCCGACCACGAACGCACGACCTGCCCGAACAACCAAACACGAACGTCTGAACACGAACGCTACCTAACCGAACGGGCGAACACGAACGCGCGATACGACCGAACGACCGAACACGAACACACGAACCGAACGCGGCCGAACCGAATGGCCGAACATGAACCGCGATCTGTTCGCCCATGCCTACTGTTGAGTCCTCTATAGTCGACACAGGGGCGCAGACCGCCATCCTTCTTCGTAACAAAAAAGATGGGTGCTCCCTCCGGGGAGCTGGAAGGGCGAATGAATCCCTGCTGCAAGCTCTCATCCAGGTACTGTCATAAGGCTTGCAGCTCGGGCTCTGTGAGAGCATAGAGTCTCCCAAATGGAGGTTCCTTTCCTGGAAGGAGATCAATCGGGCAATCATAGGAGCGATGGGGTGGCAGCTCCGTGGCTCGCACCTTACTAAAGACATCCTGATAATCTCGGTAAACTGCAGGGAGATCCGAGAAGTCCTCCTGGCTGGGACTCGCACTTGTGGCACAACCATCTAATCGTGGGCTGGTATGCAGGCAATGGTCCTTACAATGGGGAGCCATAAACTGAACCACCTTCCTAGACCATACAATCGACGGATCATGTTTACGTAGCCAGGGAGCCCCTAGTACTACTTGAAATAATGGAGTACTCACAATGTCAAATGCTAAGCGTTCAGAATGATTTCCCATGGTACATAACAAGGAGGGGGTACAGGAAATAACTGGACCCGATATCAACGGGGAACCATCAATTGAATGCACCGGTTCTGGCGCCAGTTTGGGACAAACAAGAATGTTTCATTTTTGCACGAGGTTGCCGTCAATAAAGTTCCCAGATGCTCCGGAGTCAATGAGGGCCCACATAACCATAGAACTATGAGGGGACAGAAGCAGGGTCATGGGAACTCGTAGGTGGGGGTCTAGGGTAGGGGGAACTCCAGGGGTTTGTGGCACGCTCAAGACTGAGATGGCCCCTGTCTGTCCTGGCCTAGGGCATTTCCCAGTCCCCGGAATTGCGGGGGCAAGGATGGACACTCTCCTATAAAGTGAGAGGTTTCACCACAGTAAAAACAGGCGTGGGATACCCTTCATCGTTCCCGTTCCTCCCTAGTTAGAGGACCCCTCGAGGCCCCTAGTTGCATGGGCTCAGGGAGCCTTGGGGGTCCTGGTGGGGTAAAAGCCTTGATAGGGAGTGGGCGCGCCTCTTGGTGGTGCTCCCTCCTTCGTTCAGCCAACCATTCCTCAATCTGAAGTGCTAAATTAGCCACGGCCTCCCACGTCTCGGGTAGCATCATGAAGGCCAATTGGTCCTTAACCTCCTCACATAAGCCCTTACGAAACATTACCTTAAGCACCTTATTAGGCCACTGTAACTCCAAGGCCAGCTGCTGGAATTGGGTAATGCCTTCCAACATGCTGCCTCTCACCTGCCTAAGGTTAAATATCATGGCCTCCGCATCTTGTGTGTGATGCGGGTGATCGAATAAAAAGGCAAACTCCTTAACAAAGTCCTCATAATTAGACAATAGGGGACTATTCCCTTTTAGTAATGTTGTAGCCCACTCCAGGGCAGTGCCACCCAGGTTCCCTATTATAAATGTCACCTTGAGAGTATCAGAGGCATAGGTATTAGGCTGAAGGGTGAAGGTGAGGTGACAGAGGGCCAAAAAGCCCCGGAATGCCTTCCTGTCCCCAGATAATTTGTCTATCTGGGGTCCCCTAGGCTCTCGAGAAAATACGGGCACCGGAGGGGCCATAGGAGCAGGCAGAGGAGGTTGGGCAACAGCCCCAAGGAGGGGAGCCATCGGGGCTGCCGCATGCTGCATTTGGGTTACCGTATACGCTATGTCTCCCTGTTTGGCCTTAAGATTCTTGACCTTCATGGCTAATGATTGGACGGCTAAAACTAATTGTTTAATCTTGGTGACTATGTCCATAATTCTTAAAGCCCGTACCTGGGCTAGGGGTGGCTGGTGATTTGTCACCGGGGTGGGGCAAGAAGTACACACACACACACACACACTTAACCCCCCCCCCCACAGGTCAACCTTGCCACAGGGCCCGCGCCCTACCGGATAGCTGCCCATCAGGATAGTAGTTAGGCCTTACCTCTATTTACAGAGAAAGGGCCTCTATCATCATTGGGCTAGGAGTTGCAAGGAGACCAGTATCTGCCCCAACAATCCTAACACGTCCACACCAGAGGGAGTTGGGGAGGGGAGGAAGGAACGTGGGGGACTGTGACAGGGGTAAGGGTCCTGGGCAACGTGAGGGACAGAAGGAATACACACGAAGGTGTAGTAATCCCAGGGGAAGGGAGGAAGGACCAAGGTACTCGCGAATCTCCGCACACACTCCTATACTCACACTCAGTCTCACAGGCACAGGGAAGGGTAGGAAGGTCCACGCACACAAGCTATAGTCTCTCGTCCGCTCAATATCACTCTGTCAAGCTCAATCGGGTGGACGGTTTCATTTGCAATCACCAGCACTGCTACCCAGGTGGCGCTGGCTTTTACCTGTCAAGCCCCGCCCCTGTATGTGCCCGCAGGTGCTCTGAGTGCTGCGGCAGGGGCGGGGGAGTCCCTCCATGCGTCCCCAGCATTGGGGGCATGGCCACGGGCTGTACTGCTCTTTCGGTTGGGGATGCCCCAGCTGGAGGTTCTGCGTGCTGCGTCCTTTCTGGGGGCGGGGTTAGGCTCTGACAGGGCTCTGTTCCCTGCTTGTGGAGCTGGCCTGTGTGGCCCCGAGCCCGTCTGTGGATGGCAGAGCTGATACTAGGGGAGAATGAGATACCAAAGACAAAGGTGGTGAGCTTAATGGTCCACATCAAGGCTGACCTCCTAGAGGTTGAGAAGCTTTTTGCTAATGCTAAAATCATCTGGACCGACCTAGTGACTCAGATGAAATGGGATAAGGCAATACACCCTGGGAAAGTTGACAAAACCTGGCAAAACATCTATAGGAAAATCAGGAAGTGGATCTGCCTGAGGGGTGGACAATGAATTTCTCACCATGGGAAAACCCATAGGCTCCCTGAACTGCACTGCTTGGACAGGGTACACTTGTCCCCAGAGGGTAACAATTGTTATTTGGCTATGCTGAAAGTGAAGCTGGTTGAATTTTTGAGTTTGAGTTAAGTATGGGTGGGGGTCGGGCCTGTCCGATTTAAGCATTGGTGGCTGCCCTGGTGCGGGAAGGGACGGGTGATGGTCTCCATTGCCCTCAGCCGACTGAAAGGGAGTCGAGTTCAGATCCCCAAATCTAGAGCGGCGGAGACACTGGAGTCACGGCCAGGAGCAGTCTCAGAGTGAAGACTGTGAGTCAGGATTTCCCATTCTGCCCCATTGTTTGCCCAGCCTCTGCCCCTGACCTACAGCACAAGATTGAGGAGCAAATGGTTGACGTGCAGTACCAGCACCAGCATCAGACATTGGATTGCCAGGGCACAGTAACTGCAGCTGGCACCCCTGCTTGGCCAGGCGTTGCAGGCTGGCTGGCCTTGATGTGGGACACTTGCAAACAAGTGGAATGATGGCTCCCCGTGAGCGGAATGATGGCCCCAGAACCCTGATGGTGGATCCTGGGGCTGGAGTACCAGCACCCCTGCTTGGTCAGGCTTTGCAGGCTGGCTGGCATTGGTGAAGCAGAGGCCCAGCCAGGGCTCGGTGGCTAGCACCCCTACTTGGCTGGGCATTGCAGGCTGGCATCCTACTCAACTGAACTGAAGATGCTCTATTGCAAATTGGGCAACCCTTGTCTGGTGGTGAATCTCGTGGACACCCAGTCCCCACCTGCCGGCGCACTCATTTGATCTATGGCAGTCTACAAGAGTGAGGAGCAAATGGCTGACATGCACTACCAGCAGCAGACTTGGATTGATGGGGCACAGAACCCATGGTAGAGACAGCAGAGTCAGCATTGGCAGCAGCAGCAGACATTAGATTGCCTGGGCACAGAACCCCTGGCACAAACAGCAGAGGCAGCATTCACAGCAGCTGCGGACATTGGATTGCCCATGCACAGAGCCCGTGGCACAGACAGCATATTCGGCATTGGCAGCAGCAGCGGACATTGGATTGCCCGGGCACAGAAGCCGTGGAACAGCAGAGATGGCAGCAGCAGGATTTGCCTGTGCACAGCACCCATGAGCCAGGATGGTAGGATTTGCAAGGGAAGAGCTCCCATACATCAGCAGATGGCAGTAACAGGATTGCATGGACACATTTGGATTATTCAGGTCAGATCACCCATGAACCAGCAGATAGCAGCAGCAGGATTACCTGGCCAGTGGGGCACATCACCCAGGGTTGCCAGGGCAGGTAGACAGACAGCATGGCATGGGCAGACTGAGGCAGGCTTTGATCTTGACCACCTGGGTGGGCGGGCAAACAGGCAGCGTGGCATGAACATGGGATTGCAGACTGAGGCAGGATTTGATCTAGGCCACCTGGGCAGGTGAGTAGACAGGCAGCGTGGCATGAGCATGGGAAGGCAGACTGAGGCAGGCTTTTATATAGGCTACCTGGGTGGGCAGGCAGACAGGCAGTGTGGCATGAGAGGCAGGCAGACTGAAGCAGGTTTGGAGCTTTGCAACCTGGGTGGGCAGACAGGCAGCGTGGCATGAGCAGAAGGCAGGAAGACTGAGGCAGGGATCGAGCTTTGTAACCTGGGCGGGTAGACAGACAGTGTGGCATGAGCAGAAGGAAGGCAGACTGAGGCACGGTTCAAGCTTTGCAGCCTGGGCAGGCAGACAGGCAGCATGGCATGAGAGGCAGTACCGAAGGGAGGCTGGGCCCTTGGCAGGGCAATGAGAAAGGGGGTTGGTGCTGTGAAATTCAATCATGCATAGTTTTTACTAACAATGCTGGGCATAAATGACTGGATCATACACATATCACATCATACAAACATGTAGCAGCAAGGACTACCTAATGTGGACATGAAACAACATAACAGCACAGTGATTACATCAAATGAGAAACAAACATATAACACCATAGAATGATGGAATTGCAAATCCTAGCATACAATAGGAAACAAACATGTAACACCATGAGATGGCTGATGGAAGAGTGAAGTTGCTGTGCAATGGTTGCATCAAATCTTAATATGACACTGACCTTCAGACACGTTTCGGGGACCTGCCCCTTCTTCAGTGAACCTAGTGTTCCATCAGTAAACAGGAAAAATGCTTTCACAAAATATAGATACAGTAAAATGGAGTTGACTGTGAACCTCTCACACTTCCTTCCTGATGAAGGAGTCCTGTATTGTCCTCCCAAGAGACTGCCCAATTGTTCCTCAGATATGGCAATTTCTGTGAAATAAAAGAAACAGCTTCGAGACCCGAAAGCCACTCTACTGGGGGGCCTGTTCTAATACCACTCAAATCCAATGGATCCCAATTACAAGTGGTAGCCAACATATATTACCTCAATAGTACTCTGCTCATGTGCCTCTAGCTGCTCATATTAACTGGTGGTGGAGTCCCTTAGTCCATGTGGAAAAGGGGAAGAAAGCTAGATAAGCT
This sequence comes from Sphenodon punctatus, assembly GCA_003113815.1. Lineage (NCBI taxonomy): Eukaryota > Metazoa > Chordata > Lepidosauria > Sphenodontia > Sphenodontidae > Sphenodon > Sphenodon punctatus. The sequence goes on from QEPC01005217.1 coordinate 23,802, forward strand.
TCTCCAATCCCAATAACAAACTAGGGCAAACTAGGGCATGAAAGAACAAAAACCTTGGCAGGGCACTCAGATAGACTGGAAAAGACTGTGCAGCATGAGAGAGAGAAAGTCAGTCAAATAGGCGGACTGAGATAATCTAGCCAGAGGCTGACTGGCAGGCTTACAGTTTCCCACGCTGTGTCATGAGGTCAGTCAGATAAGCCAGCCGAGGCCATCTAGTATGAGAGAGAGAGAGAGAGAGAGAGAGAGAGAGAGGTCGGGGGCCGGGCATTGGGAGGGAGGGACAGCACCTCAGTACAGCAGCAGCAGCCTAGATTGAGGAGGAGCCCTGTCCCAAGATTGCCCCTGGCATGGGATGGCATCTGCCACTGCACCATCAATCCATGTCCAGGGGGAGAGCTCGGGGAATCCCAGCAGTGGAAGGTTGACCTTTATAAAAAGCAACTGCTCAACTAACTTGATCCCCAATCTCAGGTGGTGCGGCGAGCAAATGTCCCCTGTCATGGAGAACACCCGCTCGCTGGGGACACTGGTTGGTGGGCAGGACAACAGACCCTTGACCACCTTGGACAGTGCTGGTCACATGTTGGTCTTCCAGCCCAGTAGGCTGAGGGATCTCTGCTGGGTTCTATGCATGGTAGGTCCATGCATAGACCTCCTCCAGGTAGGTCTCCACTGCTGTTGAGGTGCCATAGTACTCCATCTGGTAACTCTGCCTGGGCAGCACCTCCACCACTGCCCTCAGCCACTGCCCTTCTGTGCACGACTCCATGCTCCCCAGAGTGGCCCGCACATAGGAGCTGCTCCTGCTGGCAATAGGGATGCTGGTGCTACTCAGCCTGATGCTGGTGATGCTACAGCTAGGGCTGGAGGCAGGGATAGACCCTGCTGGCTGAAGGGGGTGGCTGCTCCCACTCCCACCACCCCCAGAACTGTCCTGCTGCTGCTGCAACCATGTACTCTCCAGGACCCACTCTGCCTGCAAGACCCTCTCCACCAGCTCACCCTTTCAGTGCCCATAGAGCTCTGTCTGGCATGACACGCTGCCCTTGACCCTGGGGTCCAGCATGGTTGTCAACATGTATTCCGCTCACTTCAGGAGCTCGTTGAACCGTGCCTTCAGCTATGCCTTCAGCTGCTGCACCAGGGCAGCCACCTCATCCGCCAGGGCCACAATCCTGCCCTTGGAGAATTTTTTCCAGCCTCCTGAGGAGTCTCTGGACCAGAGGGGTCACCTGGCTGATGTGGCCGTAGAGGAGCTGATGGTCTCCGCCATGGCCATGAATGGTCTGAGCACAAAGACCGTGTGTGCCAGGATCTCCCATTCCACCCCCATTCTACCCTGGAGGTGCCCCGCTGTCCATCACCATTTGCACCTGATTCAAGGTGGCTTTCTGCTCTAGAAGCTGCTCGAGTATCAGGAAAGTTGAATTCCACTGGGTGGACACATCCTGCATCAGCTGGTGAACTGGGTAGCCTTGCTTGGCCTGCTTCGCCCAGAGGAGGTCGCTGCCCTTCAAGCTCCAGTTAAAGAAACCGACCAGCTTCCTCCCCTGCTTGATCAAGGAGCTAAGGGTGCCTGCGCCAATACCCTTCTACCCCAAGCCCATAGTGTCCCTGGCCATCAGGTGAAGGGTGTGTACAGCACAAACGATGCTAGTGAAGCCTCCCTCATGGACAGCCCTCAATTATTATTATTATTATTATTATAAAAATGTATATAGCGCCAATCATGTGACCTGGTGCTGTAAAGAACATAGAATTAGATGCGGTCCCTGTCGGTGGCCTACAATCTAAAAGACAAAGGGGGGGAGACAGGGAGAGGGGACAGTGGGAGAGACAGGGGAGAAGACAAACAAACATTCAAGCGGATGCGAAATCTCAGGTGCGTATGTTTGGCTTGGTTACAAAGAGGTTGGTAGCAGCAATTAGCAGAGGAGGGGCAACAGTAAGTGTACGGGGAAAGACTAACAGGCATTGGGAAAGACAGCAAGGAAAAGGTGGGTCTTGAGGAGGGATTTGAAGGAGCGGAGGGAGGAGGCAAGGCGAATGTGGGTAGGGAGGGAGTTTCAGGCATGGGGGGCAGCGAGGGAGAAGGGTCGAAGGCGGTTAGGCGAGCAGGAGAAACAAGGGAGAGTCAGGGAGGGGACAAAGGAAGAGTGGAGAGCGCGTGCAGGAGTGCGTAGGGAAATTAGGTCCGAGAGGTAAGGGGGAGCTTGGTCGTGGAGTGATTTGAACGTGAAAACCAGGAGTTTAAACAGGATACGTTCAGGAAGGGGGAGCCAGTGAAGGGAGAGGAGGAGAGACTGCACACAGTCGAAGCGACGGGCAGAGTGAATGACCTTGGTGGTGGAGCTTTGGACTGCGATAAGGGGGGACAGGTGAGAGCGAGGGAGGCCAGCAAGTAGAAGGTTGTAGTAGTCCAGGCGAGAGATAACCATGGCATGAACAAGGATTTTGGCCGAGGAGATAGAGAGAAAGGGGTGGATGTGGGCAATGTTGTGGAGAGCAAATCAGCAGGATTTGGCTGCAGAGTTAATGTAAGGTTTAAAAGAGAAGTACGTGTCAAAGATGAAGCCCAAGCTGAGGGCTTGGGCTTCATATGTTGGCCGCGTTATCGGTGACCACACACCCCTTGGTGAAGGGTGCACCTGGCATGACCCACTCCCTCACCATGGCGGTCAGAACTGCCTCTATGTTCCAGGACACGTGGGGGCCATCTATTACTTTCGCTTGAAGCAGGGCCCACCTATACCCTGCTTCAGGACCCCTCCTTCCACTGCCAAATACTGCCTCCGGGTTCTGCCACCAGTGCACTGTCACTGCCAGGTAGACATGCTGAGTGTTCCTGCTCAACCACAGGTCTGTGGTGAAGTGGACGGTGGCACCCCCAGCCCCTGCCAGCTGCTCCCTCACCTGCTCCTTTAAAGCCCGGTAGAAGGCTGGTACCACCTTCCAGTTCAGGGTGGTGCGTGAGGGCAGCTTAAACTGGGGAGCCAGGAAGCCAATCAGGCACCTAAACCCCATGCCCCTGACCACTGAGAGCAGCTGCCCATCCAGAGCTATCATTTCACCCAACATGCGCGTGGCTTTCACTTAAAGGCCATGCCACCCTCCACGTCCTGAAGCTACCAATGGACCTGGCAGCTACCCCCACCCCAGCTCCTCCATGGTGGACTGATGCTGCTGCTGCTCCTGCTTCTCCCCCCTAGCAGCAATATTGCTCCTGCTGCTAGAGGCAGGACGCTTGCCTGCTGATGGAGACGGACAACTGGCCGCTGCAGCTGGGAACCCGCTGGTGTCCACTGCCCATGCCTGTCCGCTTAGCAGCACAGCACTTTGGCATCCCCTCAGTTTCCTCGCCATGGCAGTTGTGCCAAGGTTGGTGAGCACCTGCCCACACTTCACCACCTTCTGGCACAAAATGCACTTCACCTCTCTGGGATCATCTGCCCGCACCAACTTAAAATGAGCCCAGACGGAGGATTTTTGACCCCTTCTGCCTTCTGGCTTGCACCGTGTGATGCACCGCTGCCAGCGCTGCTACGAGGGGCAGAACATTTCCATTTCCATTTTAATTTATACCCCACACTCTCTCCCGTAGGACTCGAGGCGGCTTACAAGGCATAAACATGTCCTGATTTTTCCACGCAGGGGCCCAAAGAACAAGTACAAAAAGCATCTAACATGATATACAATTTAAGCATAACAAAGCAAAACAGTTTTCACAATCACATTCCCTTAACTCAGCCAACATCCCATTCTATGACCTCCCCCATAAAAACGGGGTAGGTCCCACCAACGACCAGATCATCCCCTGCTGCCACCAAGGGGAACCTGACCACCTCCACCCCCCCTCTCACCACGGGGAGGTGGCCCCACCAACTCAAAACCAGTGATCGTAAATAACTCTTCCCCCTCCTCCCAATCTCCTATATTTTTCCCCAATCCCACCCAAGACACACCATCAATGCACAACTCCCCCCTGCCCTCTTCCATAAACATCCGTACAGGACAACAAACCCATGAACAATTTCCCCCCCCAGCCTCACATACTACCCCCCCATCTCTCTATCCCGACAAAGGGTTCCCCCCCTCCAGACCCCAAAGGGCCCCAAAGGGCCGCACCCTTTGGCCGCGACCCTTCGGCTCGCGGACGCCGACTGGCGGCCTGAGGTGCTGACGCCGGTCTGTCCTTTAAGTGCCCCCTGGCACTTCCGGTGGTCAGAGTGAGGGGGGAAGGGCAGGGGGGGTAAAAAGATTGTCCAGTTCCCCCTCACCTGTTCCCCTTCTCTCCATAGGCGCCCGGCAAGACCCCCCAGCAACGGGAGCAGTGGCGACACAGCTCTCAGAGGGACAGCCATCGCCTCAGCTCCAGACATACACTCCATGGGACTAGTGTCTGCCTCGCTGTCCCCAATCACAGTGACGTCCTGCAAAGGGGAGTACTAGGACCCTGAGGCTCATCGACTGCCCACCATGCTGTTGCCACTCTCTCTGTGCCCCCTATAGCTGCTGCTGCTGCTCCTCTCCCTGCTGCCATTGCCTGGGGATTGGGACCTGCCTCTAGCAACCAGGGTGGGATCAACCAGCTCTGGACTGCTGGGGATTGGCTCAATAATGGGGGATGGTGGTGGCCCATGGTGAAGTTCAGTCCCTGCCCCAGAAGCACCTGCATCCACAGCAGAGACAGCTGCAGCATCCTGGACTGCAGGCCTTCCAGTGCCCTGTGTTGGAGTGGAGGACACTGGGAAGAGGTGCTGCCGAACCAACCCCCTAGTGCCACTGCTGGGAGCCTTGGAAGTCTGACTGCCAAAATCAGGCCTGCGGAGTTTGGGGCATGGTGATGAGCTCGGGCTGCTGCCACTCCGCTGGCACAGCCCCTACCCCTACCACCTCTGCCACGTGTCCCATTGCCCACATTACAGGCAGCAGACCAGCTTATCCTGATCCCCTTCTCCATTTTTCCTTCCCAAATTATGCAGAGAAAGATTTTATATATTTTTGTATTTATTTATTCAAAATTTGAATATTATATATATCTACTAATACACTAACTATAACTGCTATTAACTACTATTCTAAAATCTATGGAACTAAATGGAATATTATATCTACAAAGGTCTAGTCCTACAAACACAATACAAAATATTAAAACTGAATAACTACTACACACAATGGGTATTTTCAGATGTTACGAGATCACGCTCAACCACAGTGAACCACGCTCAACCCCGTTCTCAGAGGGTTCTGAGATGGATATCAAGGGTAAGCGCCCCTCCAGGACAGGGGGGCCCATGACCAGGGGGGCAAGGGAAGGGGGCGGTGGGGGTAGGGGACGCCCCAGGCCACGCCTCAGCCCCCACCCCCGCGAGGCATGTGGGGGCCCAGTATCAGGGCCCACAACCACCCCCCATCACCCACAGCCCCCTCCCTCTCCCACAGGACATGGGGAGCCCCAGGAACGGACCCTCAAGACGGAGCATCCGGCTGCGGAGGAGACCGGAGAACAGGTGCCGGAACCAGGTGAGGCGGACGGGGTGGGAGGGAGGGCGCCCCGGGAATCAGGGCAGGGGGCCCCGGGCGGGCAGTAGGTATGGGAGGGGCCGGGGTT
>QEPC01005217.1:58904-81669 GCA_003113815.1 Sphenodon punctatus
GCCATGCAGGAAACCTGGAGGACTTTGATTCGGCTGTCCCTGGCTGACCGCAAGGGCCGCATCACAGCCCAGGGCATGAGGCGGTCCCACAGGTAGGCAGGGCCAGGCCATTAAGGGGTTTATGGGTCAATACCAACACCGTGAATCAGGCCCGGAAAATGATAGGCAGCCAGTTCAGAGAACGGAGCGCTGGTGTAATGTGCCCCATGTAGAGTGCGTTGCAATAGTTCAGTCTAGAGGTGATAAAAGCATGAATGACGGTGACCAGGTTAGAATCCGAAACATACATTCACAGCTATCGCAACAGATTTAACTGGTGAAAGGCGCTCCTCACCACTGCTGTCACCTGGGAATCCAGACGAAGCTGTGAATTGAGAAGCATCCTCAGACTACGGACCTGAATAGCTAGAGGAGGGCAGACCCCGTCAACAACAGGAGCCACAACACCTCCCACCTTAGTTCATCCTTTGTGGCTATTTTTCATTATTCTCTTTTTGCTACAGACTCACTCTTAGCAGGATAATTCCATTGATGTGGATATTTTGTCTGAATTGTAATTGTGCTGCTGCTGAAGACCAGGATTAATGGTCAGAAACACGGGCCATTTTGTCACAGAGGACCCCACCCACCGCTGGGTGTTCCGGTGGGTGTGCAGTGGGGGGCGCATCCATGGAAATGGATTGGTGGTGGGTGGGAGGATGGGTGTGCACCGGGGGCATGCCCGTGTGAACACCATGGATGGTGGGTGTTTGTGCGTGTGCACTCCCAGCGCACACGCACCAACACCCACCTACACCCATCACCCACCCATCTCCACCCATGGGGCCATCCAGAAAACCAGAGGAGGCCCCGTGGGTGGAGGTGGGTGTGTGTCCATGTTAAGAGAGACATACACACCTCCACCCACCAGGGCGGAACACCCATCCCTCCCCACCTACCCCATCCATGTAAAATGAGCCTAATATGTTCAGCACTCAGTACTAATGAGTAAAACATTTATATACTCAGCACCAATTTGTCTGTGATTATTTATTGACATGCTTGGCTTTTGTCAATTTTGTATGGTTGATTTGTTGTATCACTGAGTTCGTAGGGTTTTATTGGGTTTATATATATTTTGAGTACAAAATATATATTTGATATTTTGGTTTTAAGTGCTTTCTGATTTGTATTCTTTTGTATTGGGGGTGGGGGGTGTCCCATCTCTGGTACGTTTGTGTTTTCCTTTGGGTGGGATTCATTGTCTTGAGTTGATCCTCAGACAGAGTTTGCAGGGTAGTGAGCTATGCAGCTGGCAAATTAGCAATTTGGGTCATCGTTTATAGATCACATCATTACCAGAATAACGACTATGGCAAAGTCCATGATTCATTAAGCTAGCAATTTTATTATAGCTTTAGTAAAGTTCTGCTTCATCAGATCAGACTCTTTGGCCATTTTTAAATGGACACATGAGTAGAAAAGGAAAACAACAACAACATGAAAAAGGTCTTTGCAATAGCGTCAAGCTTCGCAATAACTCTAAACCAAACTAAAAAGGTCTTAATGTTTCCTAAAAATGTCTCCAAAAAAGAAAACCTTTCAGCCAGTGGTTATTAGCCTTGACTTTCTGTTTCCACATGCCAGCTTAGTAACTTTGCAACTATCAGGGTAAGAATTTCCTGTCAGGAACTTACCTATAAGCCCTTTGAACTGCTAGAATGTGACACAAGCAATTCCAACGCTCAGGGTTCAGGAAACAGCCATGTGAAGAGTATGCCAGTTCTGAAGTCTGTCCTGCTACCGTTAGAAGAGTATAGAGCAGGGTTGAAAAGCTCTTTCAAAAACCCAAGGAAAGTGGGGTAGAAAAGCCCACAAAATGAGAAAAGGAGAAAGTTGCTAACATTTTTTTTCCAAAAGCTCTGTTTCTGGAACACTCACTGCAAAGAGTTCCAGTGTGTCTGGGGCAGAGGTGTTTTAATGGTCTTAGAGGCACTCTGGGGAAATGGTCCCTGGACTCATTTCACACTGAATCCAAAACAGGAAAAAAAACTTCTTCATTTGTATTTACCAGTCTGGACTCTTCTTTTCCTAATGCAAACTTGACAGTGGTGTAACACTAAGGCCCTTTTTACAGACGCTCTAACACCCATAAAATGAGTGTTACATTTTATTAGACATGTTGCAGGGCACCACTGCAACCAATCACCATGGACCTTGTGCACACATGATGCCTCCACCCAGTTCCTCTGGGTGGAGATGGGTGTTGGCTGGTGGATGTGGAGCATTTCCCTGGGTGGAGATGGGTGGGGGCATCTGTGTAAATGCCACTTTCAGTGGGTGTTGGTGAGTGTTTGCTCCCGGCCAACACCTATCTCCACCCACACCAACCCACGGAGCAATGGAGCGCACTGCCGGTTGCTCTATGGGTGGGTGTGGGTGGAGATAGGTATTGGCCGGGAGCAAACACTGCCGGTTGCTCCGTGGGTGGGTGTGGGTGGAGATGGGTATTGGCCAGGAGCAAACACTGCCGGTTGCTCCGTGGGTTGGTGTGGGTGGAGATGGGTGTTGGACGAGAGCAAACACTCACCAACACCCACCGAAAGTGGCATTTACACAGACGCCCCCACCCATCTCCACCCAAGGAAATGCTCCACACCCACCAGCCAACACCCATCTCCACCCAGAGGAACTGGGTGGAGGCATCATGTGTGCACAGGGCCCATGGTGATTGGCTGCAGTGGTGCCCTGCAACATGTATAATAAAATGTAACACCCATTTTATGGGTGTTAGAGCGTCTGTGTAAAAAGGGTCATGGTCGGACAGCCAACACACTGAACGGAGGGGAAACCCCACCCGCATAGTGATGAGACAGCATGGCTGACAGAGGGCAAATGAAGCCGTGGCACACAGCACCGTCCCTAAACTTCCAAACCCCTTGCGGGCGGGGTTGGAGGGAGCAGGGATGACAGGAGATACAAAGTTGTGACCCCTGGCCTGCCCCATAACAGAGGCCAGACTGCCAGGTGCCATGGACCCCCCAAAAACCAGGACCCACCCACACAAAGCTATGCACACAAGCACACGGAACGGCAGTATGCCCAAGGAGGCAGGCGGAACCCCAATGGGGGAAGGGGGACAGGAGTAGGAAAGGCCACTGGGGGGGACTGGTGATATCCAAAGCAGCAGGGGACCACAACACAAACCCCCACCCCACCCACTGGCAAAGCCCCTGCACTCAGAAACCCAAGGTCCCCGATACAACAAGACCAGAACGGGACAGATGGGGCCATGGCAGCAGGCACGGAAGTACACACCACAGCAATAATGGGAGGACACGGGAGGGGGGAGGGAAACCCAGTACACACCAACCAGCCATGGGGAAGCAGCTGCCCAGCAATCACCAACCACTGATGAGCATGACTGATGAGGGGGACCAACACCAAGGCAGGGTGGTGTGAAAGGACCAGGACAACAGACAAGGGGATACAACAGGTGGAACAGAAATAGGCTGGACTCACAGTCAGCAGCCTGTCATTCCCGTCGCCCATCCATTGCCAACAGTGCAGATCAGGGGAACCAACAGGGGGCTCTAGGAGCGCTGTACTCAGGCGGGACCAGCAAGGAGCAGGACCAATGGGAAGTGACTGCAGGACATGGAGGGAAGCATGTGGAAAGCCCTGCAGGCCAAGGAAAGCAGGCATGGAGGGGTGGGAGACAGTATCCTGCACCATATCACATACAGTAGCACAACTGAGTGCAATGCCATGGGTCAGGCCCAGCAAAGCCGTGGCATGAGAAATTCAAGCACGACAGGCCAGCCAAGCGCCCACTGTGGATGGCAACCGCACCCCAGGGAACATCAGGGGGCTACACAGATCCAGGGGCTCCCTCAGATGACTAACCACCACCAGGAGGGAAGAGACATAGCAAGGAGTGTGCACCCATCAGGACGCCCAGGGCCCCCACCACCAAACAGGCCTAACACCATATCCAGAAGAAAGCCCCCAGGGTACCTAGCAACACATCACAGCTTGCTTCCTCACAACCCCGGTGATCCCTAACACAAACCCTCTGGGACCAGCCACTGAACCAAGCACATCCCATGCCCGTGTACACTGGGGCAACACCCATACCCCATAGCATGCCAACTCATGGCACCACAACAGCAGTACCGAGGGCATGCTCCAATAAGTGGTAATAATATGGGACCTGTAACAGCAGGTGCATCTGTACAAGCACACCCCAAGTTACAGACCACTCAACCAAACACATGGAGATGAACAGAGCCCTGTGAGGGGTGCACGGAACAGTACACAGACACACAAGCACAGCAGCAGCATCAATGCAAACCATGGTCTTTATTAGTAAGGGATGAGGGGCCATAGGGGACAGGGGACAAGAGTGCGAAGGCCAACGGGGGTCCCTCACAAACATCAGATAAAGTCACCAATGTACCTACATGAAATGGGACAGGGGTGGTCAATAACACAACCGGGATGGAAGAGGAGTGATCCTGAAGCACTGAAGGGGCCCACCAGAAAGGGGAAGGAACTAAATGGATCATAAAGAACATGGAGCCGAGCATACATGCCCATGGGGAGGCGAATCACTGCCCAGGCAGTGGGAACACAGATCCATGGAGCATGAGGATGGGATTGCCGTATCAGGGAGCAGCCGGAGGGTGATTGGTAAAAACTGGCCACTGTAAAAGACCCTCTCAGATGACAAGGTCCCTATGGAATCCCCAGGAACACATATGGGCATCCATCATGAAGCGGGGAAGGAGGTGGTTCTCCATGACAGCTGCAGCTCTGACATCCAATCGGCTCATCACCACTCAAAGGGCGCCCATCTCCAATTCAGTAGGCATCCCAGTCAGTAGGGGTCCACCGACATTGGGGAGCAGCAAGACCAGCTCCCCAAGAAGGACCTAGCATACAGATTGTGGTCACACTATGCCACAGGCACACAGTAGGATACCAATGTAATCGGTAGCAACAGGGGGACCCCTAGCCTGGGGGGCCAGGCCAAAGTCATTATGAGAAGCCACCAGGTGAATAGCTGTGACCTCCTGTGCATCCCACGGCACCACAATGTCAGCTAGGTGCCCCCAACGAGGTTGTTGGATGAGGGTGAAGCTGAGTTCCCCGCTACGCCTCTGGCTTTCTGAACCCCCGAATGGATGGCCCATCACCCACATGTAACATGACAGGAGATTAAAGCCGTTGGTCACAGAGAAGGGGTCACTCAGCAGCAGCTGGACATTGCGGCTCTGCCACAGCGTTCCAAGAAGCATGTTGGCACATGCTGACCAATCCTCCCTGCCACATCCATCTGCCTCAGGGTCCAATCCGCACCATGCCATAGCCTGCACAAAGACTGTGTGTTGAAGAGCAACACTGGTCCACAGGGAGCAGCATGGAATGATCACTGCGAGAGCAACAGTGCACCGCTATCTGAAGGGTGACCTTGTGAAGATGATACTGGGCAGGCTGCTAGGCCCTGGGAAACCCTAACCCACACACAGGGAAGACACATTCCATCGCAAGCGATTACAGGAGGACAAGGTCACAGCTGGTTGCAGTGGTAAGCTTATGAGGCAGAGGATCAAGCATATCAGTTCTGTGTACAGCTGTAATATACCACTGCTGTCAACAGCTGTCACAGTTACAGAGATGTTGCTGATCCATCCCTCACATCAAATGCATGGTGGCAAGTTACAGGCATGGGGTGTGTGTGTCCTGAGTTCCCAATACCAAGGTGCTGCCCCACAGTGCCCCAAGCCCCCTCCCATGCAGTGGAAAGCGCTGGTGGGGGGATGTCTGAAATAGTGACCAGGTGAGCAGGACACATCCAAGATATTGCACCAATCGCAGGGCACCGAGCAATGACCACCTACCAATATGTGGGGCCTGGCTCCACTGCAAGGATGTGGCGAGTAGTGAGAGGTGGTAGAGGTGTGGTGTGAGTGAGAGCAGTGTTCAGGAAAGGGAGCGAAGCTAATAGAGCAGTGATGCAGTCATTCAGAGGGTGGAAAGGCAGTGCAGAGCGAGGGGTACACCGGGGTACATGACGGAGTGCCTGTGAGAGCACCCTCTATTACGTGGGGAAAGATGTAGAGCGACAGGGGACAGGGTAAGCATGGTGTGGGGGTGTCAGGCACACAGGGCTGGGGTGTTGGGGTCCTACTCTGCAACCGGGTGGGTGGATATTAGACACAGCAGTGATTGGGCGGGTGCGTGAGCGATTCACGAGCACATTGTTGCAGGGATTGGGTTAGGCCACCGGTTCACTTGGTGCCTTGTTGGGCAGCTGTGTGGTAAACCATGAAAGGTAGTGGTGGTGGGAGCTCACTGTGTGCTCATTGGTGGTACCATGCTGCCTGATGATGAGGTCCCAGGGGAGAGAGCCATACTGTTAGTGGTCCTGGGTAGGGCTGATGTGGCAGCAGTTGTTACCACGCCGCGATTCTATTCCGCCATTTCGGAAGTGCCCACGCCACACTATGGCTTTTCTGCGGACATTCCACTAATTCCGCCGGCATTCTGCACTTTGTGGAATTGCGGAAAAATTGCGGAAACTGTCGGAAAACCGCTGTTCTGCTATTTTGTGGCACTGGCAGAATGGCGGAAGTAGCAAAAATGTCATGTTTCCGCTATTTTGCGAAGCCTGTGGAAGTAGCGGAATTAAATTAGCGGAACTACGGAAGTGGCGGAATGAAACTAGCGGAATGAATGCCTCTGCCATGCTGTGCCACTAATTGCGGAAACGCTGTTTCTGGCAGAAATAGCTACCGTTGCGACATTCCGCTACAGCCCTAGTCCTGAGCACATGCCTTGTGATCCTGGCCAAGGTGTTCCAGCAATGGACCGACCTACTCCTCCCAGTGCCCTGCTTCTACAATGATGGGACACGGCGCAAGAGACTGACCAACATGCGGTGAGCTGCATCGTTGTGATGGGAAAGGAGGATTGCGACTCGGTGACATGCCATGTTTGGAACAGCAGTATTGCAGCACATCCGGCTCGCCCTATCCAGGTGGCCCCTCAACCTTTACAGCCGTTGTGTGACTGTTCCAATGCATCGACTGAATTGGATGCGTTCACACACCAATGAATGGTGGGAAAACATGATGGCTACCTGGACTTATGAGGAACGGACTGACCATCTCCGCATGAACTGCTCCCTGTTGATCTGGCTCGGTGAGATTCTCAACCCTCATCTCCGTAGGAATGCTACCAATTGATGTATCCGCTGCCTCCAGAGATACAGTTGGCCATGGCAGTGTGGAGACTGACCACCCCCAATTCAAACCGGAGTGTTGGGGAGCAGTTCGGAGTGGGGACAGCGACCGTGAAGAGGGTGCTCCATGACGTGTGTGACCTGATTGTAGTACTGCTACTAGAGCGGGTCATCCATTTCCGAGATCCCGTGGTTGTGATCCAAGGCTTTGAGGACATAAGCTTCCCCCATTGTATCGGTGCTATAGACAGCACCCACATCCCTATCGTCCTGCCCCCCCTCACCCATGCAAAGACGGATTATCTGAATAGGAAGCAGGCATTCTCCATTAATCTGCAGGCCGTTGTGGATCACAGGTGCCTATTTACCGATGTGTACACAGCCCAGTCTGGGAGGAGCCATGATGCGTGTATTATGCTCTCATCACCCTTCTATGCCCGAATGTTTGATGGTGAGATAGCCACCAACATGTTCCGTGTGATAGAGGGTGTTCCCATAGTTCCGGTGGTGATAGGGGACTCTGCCTGATGTTGAGCTCGTGACTTATGAGGGCATATTCCATGGCTCGCTCCCTTGACCGCAGGCTCTTCAACGAGCACCTCTGCTCCGCTCGGAGCATGGTGGAGCGGACATTCGGCCAGCTGAAGATGTGCTGGCACCTTCTTATGAACAGGAGCCAGTTCGATCTGCAGCACACCCCCACCCTTGTCTGACGACCTGTGTTCTTCACAACATTTGCAACACCAGCGGAGCTGCCCTTAATAACCCACCACCAGTGTATAGAACAAGCCCTGTGCCCCTGTATCAGCATGTACAGGGTGGGACATTTAGATGCATTTTGGAGGAAAACAGGGAAGCACTATGTAGGCATATTGTTGCCCAGATGGCTGGCAACTAACCTGTGCAAGTGCATGGCCACACACACACCCTTTCCTCTGCCTGCGTGCATTCCCTTAAAGTGAGGCCCCATACAATCGCCATGCCATGGCATGGGTAACCTGTATCGCTGAATGCAACCTCTTGGCCTTGGTTACCCATTGCTGCACTAGAGTAGTATCCATGTGCAGACTTGTGTCCTGTCATCTTTGGTGGAGAGTTTCCCCCATCACCTCCTGGCCGCCTTGAGTGGTATCTGTCCTACACCAGTATGATGTTTGACTTGATCCCTTCTGACTGCTAAAGATTCCCTCCTAGCGCATGCAGTCCCCTGAACATACCAATCAAGAGACAGGTACTGTAACAAATGGTTTATTTCAGGGTTATGTACAAGGGGTGGGGATTATTTCTTCCTGGGTCATCCCCGTCCCCGCTTTGGAGCACCACCTGGGCTTGCTTCTCTGCAAGCCTTCACTACTGCTGTCCACTGGGAGCGATGTCTGGCTGGGTCTGGCTCTCCTTCTTCCACCGGCCACTCCACTGCTGGGTCTGGTCTTGACTCCTGTGATGGATGAGCAAGCATAACTGTTACACTTTCCCCCAGGGATGTCTCCCCTGTTCCAGTGTCCTCTTTGTGGCCCTACCTGTATTCCTCGCAACCTCATGCTGCCAGCCCTCTGCCCTTTCCTGTGTATGTTTCGGTCCTGCTGATCCTGCTGGCCCCCCTTTTGATCAAGCCTTGTAATCTGGCTTACCTGAGCTGGTGGGGCGGGTGGTGTGGGCAGTTGGTTCGCTGGGGGTGCTGGGATGTCCTGTGGAGCCCATGGTCCCCGAGGAGGGGTCTAGGTGGCAGTGTCCAAGGAACCAGGAGGGGTGAGGGCTGGAAGGGCAGCCCCCCTGGTGGTTGTGGGAGGGTTATGTTGGGGGGGGACCCCATGGAGCAGGCCGGGGAAGGGGTGCTTCTGGGGAAACCAGTGTTGGCCAATGGGCTGGGGAGGGGTCACCTGCACCAGTGGGAGGGTACGATGGTGAATGTCAGCTGCCATTCCTCCTTCTGCACCTGGAGGGCCCATGTCACACTAGGGTCCACGCCGCAGGGCCCCCAATGCCTCCCCTATGAGGTCAAAGGCCCATGCGAATGTTCCTTCCAGCATGCCATGGGCCCTCTCCCTCTCGATCCAGTCAAGGCGCTGTTCACAAATGAGGGTGGCAGCCTGGCGCCTGTCCCACAGGTATTTGGTAAGGGACTGGGTGAGCACTGCTGCCAACTGTTCCCGGTCCCTTTCCCCCTCCCCTATTTGCACCTGCCTAGTGAGGGTGAGTTCCTCTGAGTGTACTTCGGAAAACCTTCTGGTTTCCTCCAGCAGTTACCTCCCCAGGTCCTCTCTCCTCTGCTGATTCCTGGCCCACATCTCCTGATTCCTTTTGGCACTCCCGGTGGCAGCACCCTTTGCAAGACCGGGTCGCTCCTCTGTGGATGACATGATACCCCATTAATCGTTCTGCTTGCCATGTACTTCCCCTCTTCATCTAGCGGTGTTACCATCTGCCCGTTGGGGCTACCCACACCCCTTCCTTGCCTGACCATATGTGGCATAAGCCAGGGAGTGTGGGGGCCCCGTATTCTCCTACTCTGTGTCCAACAACTGTGGTGGCCCTGTTCCAGCTTGCGTTATCCCGGCGTCTGTGTGTCACAGCTTCCCATAGCTGACATGACTCCTGATCCCTCATCCGTGGCCATGTGACCCCACTTCTGCATATCTGTCAGTGGCCACATACTCTTGTTGTTCATTGCCCCAGCGGTGCTGGCCCCCTGCCCTCCCATGTCATTGCATGGGATGTTTGTTTCTTTGGGGGCTCCGTCTCTGCCCTATTTGTTCCATCAACCCAGCATATCCCACATCCCTTCCCCTGTCAGTGTAGACCTACAATCATCCTGATTGCCGGGCCTTGGGATTGCCTCCAGTTCCTCCTCAACCACCTCCTCAATCGTGGCCTCCTCCTCGTGTACCTCCAGGGAACCTTGTGGTGTGAGAGGTAATGTGATCCATCAGTTGATCCCTGCTGCCCAGTGTGGGCCCGGGGAACTGTGGCCAGGACCCTCCACCCCCCCACCCCCCACTCCCGGGCTGTGGTTTTCCTCCTACCTGGATCGTATTCCTCTGAGTCCTGTGAGGTATCCCTGGTGTCTGTCCACTCCCCGAGTGCCCCCCATCCCCGTGGCCTGTGGCCCTGTGGGTTATTTGGGTGCACACATAGGGTGATGTTTCCAGTCCCTGTTTTCAGGGATGTCTTCTCCACCTGTGGGATGGGGCTGTCCCCTCCCGCATTCTGGCTGACCTCGCCAGGGGCTACGTTATCCTCCTGCTCCAGGGGATTGGGCAGGGGTGGTGTTGTTGTCACCCTCTTTCTGCCCCATGCGAAGGCATTACCGTGTATGTGGGAGGTGATTATGTCCCCATCCATGCAGAAGAATTGGTCCAGCTGGTCATGGAACTCCATTGTGCACATGACATGGCTGGACTTGAGATTATTGTCCTTGATATACTTATATCCAGACCTCAAGTCCTTTGCCTGCTGCATACACTGGGTAACGTCCCTAATGTACCCCTGCTGCTGCATCTCCTGAGTGATGGCTTCATAGACCTGTTTGGTCTTGCAGCTTTGCACCAGGGGGTGCTGGACCTTTTCATCCGCCCCCCCCTCCACGCGTATGAAGTCCAAGGTCCTGCCTCAACCAGGGCTCCCCTTTTTCGGTACCGCATGTGGGGGGGTCATCCTGCTTTGTGACTCGGGGTTTGCCCGGTGTCTGATGTGTCTGTGGAGCAGGTGGTCCCCTGTTGCATGGGAATTAGCTTTTGTTCCGCAGCACCCCTTGCACTCCTGTAGGATGATCCCACCCCCTCCCCCCGGGGGGCACTGCTGGATTACCTGACTGTAATTGCGGCCCTCCTCGGCTGTCTCCCCAGTGGTGCATTGCTCCAGTGTCTGGGTGGTCTCCTGGAAGGGGGGGGGGACATTTTTGGTCAGCTGCCCACCCTTTGTTTCCTCAAGATGGTATCTGGCATTGTCGTGCCACCCCCCTCCTTCCTTGGTTGTTCAGGTACCCTCGCTCTTACCTCGCTGTCAGTAGAGTTCTCATCCCTGTGCCTCATGGCTGTGGTGAGCTAGGGGGATGCAGGTGGTGCTAGTGGTGCCGGTGCTGCGGTATGCCCTCGGACCTGTGACAGGAGGGGTGTGCTGTGAATCACCGTTAGTCCCCCCCCCCCAAGCCTTTGGCCCAGGTCCCCTTGTCCTCGGGTCCCTTTGCTTGCTCTGCCCCGTCCCATGCATGTTGTGGTGCTGGCTCCATTAGTTTTGTCTGCTGCTTTCCTTCCTGACATTTTGGGAGCCAGCACACCCATGTCATGTTTTGGTTCTCCTTTAAGGGCTCCTGGCTGGGCATCTAGCACCTTCCCCAGTGGGTGTGTCTGCTTGGGGGCACCTGTGGGGCCTCTCTAGCCATCTCTGTGGTTTCAGTGGACCCCTCACCGTGGGTGTGGGTGTTTTGGTTTTTACATGGACAGGTGGGTGTTGAACACCCATCTCCACTCACATCCACCCACGGAGCATGCCATCTCCTTCCCAGCTGCTCCATGGGTGTTGGTGGGTGGGTCGGGAGCACGCACCCACCCACTCGTGGACGTTTACACAGACAGTCTCCCACCCATCCAATGGGTGTTTATGGGTGTTCGTGGGTGGGTGCCATCCATGTAAAAAGGGCCTACGATGCATAGGGCAGAGGGGGCACCATTCAGGTGGTCTTCCGCAGTATAGAAAGGGGGAGAAACAGCATTTTATTTTTTATTTTTTTTAAAGAGAGAAATAAATAAAGGAAAATCATTTGGCAAACTGTTCCCCCTTAGGAAGCTGCCTGTCCTTAGTGGCTTTCTACAGCTGTGATTGCTTATAGACAACATAGATAAGTGCAAGGGCCTGATATGTCCATTCTGAGAAGCCATAGCTGAGAAGAGAGGTCCGGAAACTGCAGCAGCAGAACATTTTCTCCACAGCCTTCTGGATGCATTGACCCAACGTCCTGCCCTCAACCAGAACCCCAGAGCCTTGAACACAGTACTTGGTGCCTCCATGCCACTAAGGCACTCTGGCCAGGGCCCCAGACTGACGCTGATGGCCTTCCCCCATGCTGGTCAAGTCACACCCTTACTCTGCCATGCTCCCCACCCCCAGCTTCTGGTTGGCTGCTGGCCTGTATATAAGTCTAGTGTAGTGGGTGCTAGTGGGTTAGAACAAGGGGGGCTGAGAGTCACAACTCCTGGTTTTCTAGTAGGAGGGGAATGGGGATTAGTGGGTTAGAGCAGATGAATGTGAATGAATAATGAATAAGTATAGAAAACAGATTTTCACCTTCATTCTTTGCAAATGCGATTATTTAATTTTGTAAATTGTGAAATGTAAAATGAATTGTAAATATTTTACAGTAAGTGAAATTGTTTAATTGAAACATCTTTATTGTAAATAAAATGCTTTAAGCATAAATACTTTACTGTAATCCTTTCCTTCTTGGTGAATAAGATCCTTTACTGTATGTTTTTTGTACAATGGGGGTGGGGGTGCCTCGAGGATGAGGATATGGGGTATCAATGAATAAGTTTGGGGGTGGACAGTTAGAACAGAAGGGGCCATGAATCACCACGTTAGTGGATAGAGTTCTGAGCCTGCAGCAAATCCAAATCTGGAAGGCACCGAGAAAGGCTGCTGGATAGGATGTGGGAGGGAAGTGGTAATTATAGAGTGTGATACGCAATGAAAAACAGAGTGACAGTGACCCTGCTTCCTTTCCATCAGAAGCAGTCAGGGATCTCCCCAGGACTCAGGCTGCCTGCGCGGTGGGTGGGGGGTTAAAGTGGGGGAAAGAGGAATGGGGGGAGGGGGAGGGCTCCCTTGGTGCAAAGTTTCTCAAGCATTGGTTTATCTGATGCTGGGAAACTGACACACTGCAGTCACAGAGGATATTGTGTCATCTTTCTAGGGTTAGTGAGAGTGGAGATCTGTGTGTCAGACCCATCCGAATGGGGACAGTGCGGCTGGATATCAGTCGGGTCCACCCTTAGACTTAGGCCCTGTTCAAACGGGCTGCTGGAGGCAGTGCGGTGCGGGAGGTGGGGTGGAGACTGTGTATGTGCAGGCCATCACACAGACGCCCAACCACCTCCATCACCTCCATTTCCCCCAATGCCTCTGTGCATGGGTGATGGGTGGAGGTGGGTGGAATGCGGGAGCACCCCCGCCCACCCATCCCCACAGGTGGTCAGACAGACGCCCCCCCTGCCCACGCTGTCATATACCTGGGCGAGGGGGGGGGGTGTCCATGTAAAAGGAGCCGTACAGAGAGAGAGAGAGAGAGGTCTACCTGCCTTTTACCTCTTGCACAGTTTTGTTGGAAGGACTTTGAAATTCCCCTTAGAGAAATTACACTTTAAGATTCGGCCATGTTAAAACAATAAACATGACAAAGTCAGAAAAAAGAGAGACAATAATAATAATGAATAATGAAAAGGCTGGTGACATGTTATCAGTATTGTGAATAAACTCAAACACAAAGTACCTCCGTAGTTTCAATTTGAACTTTCCTTATGTTGAGGTCCACACACGATTTACAGTTATTATGTCTATACAAAAAGAACCTTCAGTTTAAGCAAAAAGTTAATGCTCTTACAAATTCAACCATCTCCAGATAGCATGGAAATTGTAAGATAAGACCCCCCCTCCTTTAAGTCTTTGCCCTGTAGGCAGTAAAGACACGGTACAGTCTCGCATATTGTGCTCACTTCCAACTTAGGCTCCCTGCGCCCACACTCTGCCTTGGTCTTTCAGCCCCAATCTTCTTCCTTTGCAGAAGAGGGAACATTTATATAGCACTGTCTGAAGCTTCAGTGTTGCCCCAATGCCACCAACCTGCAGAGAAAGAGCATTGGGGCTGAAAGATCAATGCAAAGTGTGGTTGCATGGAGCCTACATTGTAAGCATTCAAGCTTAGCAATCCCATTAACAAACCCATTAACTTACCTAAATGTTACTACACAATACTACTTGTTCCAAAGCCAAGTGCCATTGCTGTGGGTACTCACCACCCATATGATTTCTGATTTAGGGCCACCACTTACAGGAACCAAAACATGACATGGGTGCGCTGGCTTCCAAAATGTCAGGAACTAAGGAAATGCATCTCCACCCTCCTCCTGCTGCTTCTGCTTTGCCCCTCCTGGTTGCCCTGTGGCTGCTGTTGCGCCTGTATGACCCTCTCGACTGCCCGCAGCCTCTCCACCAGAGCATGCTTCCTTGGGTGAAGTCTGGCGTGCGAGCTGCCACGCTCGCCTACACCCTGGGGTCCACCATGGTGGAGAGTACGTATACCTCCTTATGAATGAGAGGGTCAAAATGCCTGCTCAGCCCCTCTTTCAACTTTTGTACCAGGGCCACCACCTCTGGTACAAACTGCCACTCCACCTCCACCCTGCCTTGGTCCCTCAGGAAGCCTTCCATCCTCCTGATGTGACTTCGGACCAGGGGGGTTACCTGATTCAGGGTGGCCGTCACTCAGGCTCTCTGTCACGTCCTTAATGGTCTCAAGGACGTGCATAGCCCGAGCCATCATTGTCCACTCATCCTTCCCGAGTGACCTTTCCACCCCAATCTCCCCCTCTGAGGCTACCTCGTGCAGGACTCGCCTCTGCTCCACCAGACGCTCCATCATGCTATAGGTGGAGTTCCACCTGGTGCTGACATCCTGCATGAGGCAGTGCTCCTGCGCCCCCAGATCCACCTGCTTCTCCCTCAAGAGGTGACCACGCTTCACACTCTTGTTAAAGGACCCTGTAATCTTCCTGACCTTCTCAATTAACAGGGTAAGGGAGCTGCTGCTGCGCTCTTCTGGCTTCTCCCCCAGGCCCAGGGCATCCCTCACCACGACGTGAAGGGTGTGGGCAGCGCAGGGGATGTACTGGAAGCTGCCCTCCAGCACTGCCTTCTTCATGTTCATGGCATTATCAGTTACCATGAGCCCCCTGACAAATGGACCTTCCTCCCTTAGCCCCCCCTCCACCATGGTGTCCAAGGCTCCCCTTTATGTTGATGGCAGTGTCACTGTGTCTCTCGTCAAACACCTGGGCATGAATCAGGGCCCACCTCTACCCTGCCCCCTTGCCTCTACCACCTGCTGCTCCTCCTCCTGCCACCTGCAGCTGCCACCAGTGAGCAGTCAGAGCCAGGTAGACATGCTGTGCATTTCGGCTGCTCCAAATGTCTGTGGTGAAATGCACAACTGCTCCACCTGCCCTGGCCAGTTGCTCCCTCACCCGCTCCCTGGATGCCTGGTATTGAGGGCACCACCTGCCTACTGAAGGTGGTGCATGAGGGAAGCTGGTATGGGGTGCCAACAGTGCCAGCAGCTGGCGGAATCCCTGGTCCTCCACAATACTAAATGGCTGGTCATCCAGGGCAATCATCTCCCCCACCTGCCTGGTGATCTTGGTTGCCTCTGGATAATGCACTCAGCCACGCCCCAACTGCCCAAACCCCAGATCCTCCATTGTGACCTGACGTTGCTGCTGCTGTTGCTGCTGCTGCTGCTGCTGACAGGGAGTTCGAGATGGAACCTGCTGCTGCTGTCCCTCCTTCCCCTTGCCATGAGCAGAGGGGAGAGGTCTGCTGATGCTTGTGCTTGCTGTAGCTGCGAACCCATTCCTATCCACAGTTTCCAATGTCTCTTGCAGCAGCAAAGCCCTATGCCAGGTCCTCATGTGGGAATTCATGCCATTATTACTTTAAAACTATATTAATAATTAATTCACTACTCAAGCACTCAAGTAGACCTCTCTCTAACTACTCAAGCACAAAAAGGCTACTCAACAGGCTGGGATTTGTAGTGGGGGTGGAATGCCAAGACCATAAAAATCGACTCAACCACTCAAAAAAAATATCATCTCCAAAGGCAAGTAGGGGAGTGGCTTTTCACAGCCCTGTTCATTAATTTGATCCCATTAGCTTCTGCTGCTGGATTGTCGGGTGTTTGGTGAGTTCTTAAGGACCCTCAAGACAGAGCATAGGAAGGAGAGATTTTTGTAAGAGGTGCTTATTTACCCAGGTGAATAACCAGTCTTGCTAACTATTTTACGTCCACAAGCAAGAGTACAAACCCCATTAAACAACTGGAAAATCCCACCACCAAAACAAATACAGGTTGGGAATTATGTATTAGCATAAATTCACTAATGTTCATATTTTATATTATAAATCAATGGTCTCGTTTATTTTATTAAAATGTACATTTCATTAAATGAAAGCAGTTACATATCCAATTTTGACACACTAGAGCCCAACCGGTGTCCTTTGTCTCCTGGATTTTTCTAAGATGTTTTAGGATTCTTTGATATAGTTGGAAAACACTCGTGGTTTATGTAGAAAATTCATTTTTTTGGTAATTCTTTTCAAAATTTATTATCAAATAATAATAATAATAATAAACTTTATTCGGCTAGCTTTCGCCATAGCCATACCCACAAACATATATATACAAAAATATAATATAATAATAACAACATATCAATATACAAATGAGCAATAAACAACTAAAACCATAAAATAAAATAGAATAAAATAACATCACAAAATACATCCATGATAATATGCCACAGCATCATTTATCACCGCATAGATATATCACAAAAGAGCCAGTCCAGAGCCAGAGAAATTTGCCTTACTCTTCTGCGGGGGACCTCAACAGGGAGATGTCCCCTAAAGTGATAACAAATTCAATCATTTAGGTCCTAAGACTATTCCAATCCAATTCAAGCCGATCCTCCGTTTGGTTTACTAAAGACATTTTAATTAACCATACCCCAGGATCCGTCCAGGCCGCTCGCACCCACCCTTACTTCCAAGCAAAAGGAAGGGCCACCAAGGTACATCACATAAGGTATTGCCCTTACAGAGTCCCTGCATTGCAAGCACCAAAATCCTCCCTTTTCTGGGAGGCCAGATGGACAAATATGGCTACAGCATTTGCCACTGCCTTCTCCTTTGTAGTAAGCAATTGCTCTAACTGGGAATAGTCAGACAAGTAGGGATATTCATGCCACAAAGGAGCTAATCAAGCTTGCTGTAGTTTTTCATATAGCGGGCAATGGAGGATAATATGAAAGACATCCTCCAAATGACTATCGCTACATGGGCAGGTACGATTTGCATATTATTATCAAATAGTTTTCTGTTAAGAAAATCTTATTCTTGATATTTATTTTTTTTACTAGTGATATTTAAAGCAGTGGAGAATCTTGACCATTTTCCGTGGAAGTGTCCCCTATATGCAAATATAAGGAAATATTATCTTACACCATTGACTACTAAACATACATGCTGGACACCCAGAGAAAAGGAAATTTTGTTATTGAGCTATGTTTCTCCTCTGACTCTATTAACTTTAGGAAAGTATTGTCAAAAAAAGGAAGAGATAGATAACTGAAGGAATGAGTTGCAAGATTTTATGCTGTATATGTCATATAGTATATGGGTATTTTAATAGTTATGAACATGTATTATATCTTATTTTTGTATTTTTATATGTATGTGTTTTTAATATATTGAATTGTACAGAATCAATTTGACTTGCAAGCAATAAAATAAAAACACTAATGATATTTTTTTAGATGTCAAATAATTATTATTCATAAAAGTGTTGGGTAAAAAGTTTTTAGATACCACTAAAGAGATTTTATTTTTTTACAAAATTATCCCGCCTGTTCTCTTCAGCGGCGGCGGGTGCAGACGCAGGTCTGTCAAGAGGTGTGTTCTGAAGATCTGAAAATTGAGGTCTTCAGAATGGGCCTCTTGAAAGCTCTGCGTCTGCAGCTGCCGCCGCTGAAGAAAGTAGGCTTCATGTCACTTCCAGTAGCGCAGGGAGCATGTGAACACCCCTACACTGCTTTCCTTTGAATACGGGGCTCCAGAGGTGCTTCTAGTCACCTCGTGTAAAAGTGGCCTGAGTGGCTGAGAGTGGGAGCTCCATGGCTCTCAGGGGCACACTTCTAGCTGTGCTCCACCTTCACATGGCTTGTTAGATCTATGGCTCATGGGTAGACATAAGAGGTAGCATCTTGTCTGAAAATACCCATTTAATGAATCAATTTCTTGTCAAGGAAAGGCCATTTCCAAGGTAAAAAACAAAACTTTTTTAACCAACCAGTGTCAGGCACTCAGATAGTGCTCTTCTCAGTGTCAGAACACTTAGGCCACTTTTACACACGATGCTTAGAAGCCCTCAATTTTCAGGTCAATTTTCAGGTCTAGAGAACACGCCTCTTCGAAAGTCCCGCATCTGCAGTCACCGCTGCTGAAGAAAACAGGCAGCACATCACTTCTGGTACCGCTGGGAGCATGTAAACACTCCCAGTGTGGCTTTCCTCTTGAATACTCGGCTCCAGAAGTGCTTCTTAGCGCCTCGTGTAAAAGTGGCATGAGTGTCCCTGAATCAAGTGTCCCTGAAAGAATCATCACTGAAGGTTGAAGCCCTTTGTTGGTGCCACTGGATTCCCAGAACCCAAACTCTCTTATAGGGTATTTTCAGACGTTACGAGATCACAGTCAACCACGTTCAATTCCAGGTGGTGGCTGTGATTCCGGAATGTCTGTTGGGGGAAACGGATGTTTCCCCCCAGATGTTACCGCGGCGTGGAATTACATTCACCACGTGAGCGGCCGAAGCAGCGGGGCTGGAGGCTGTCGCGTGTTGAATGCAATTCCACGCCGGGGTGAACCCCGGCGTCACATCTGGTCGGGCGCCATGGCCCGGGATCACCGGCAGGATCCTGGGTCGTGGCGAATCCGGCCTGACGCGACGGCCTCATTGGCCCCACCGCCCGCCCGTCTCCCCAGAGGGCGGGCGGTGGGGTGCGTGTAGGGGGCGGGGCCATGCGGCCGCACGTTGCGCCGCGCGGCCACGCTCCCTCCCAGATTCCCCGCCGGGATCCCCCCGGCACGTCTGATACGGCGTGACGGGGTCATCCCGGCGGGGAATGGATAGGGTGTTTTTGGTATGGGGCCAATGGGCCCTGTAACGTCTGAAAACACCCATAGTCTCACAGTTCCTTGCACACACGAACCCTTATGGTGTAATACAGTTCCTTCCCCTGCCTAGACTCCAGCACTAATCATCTAATTCACTTATTTCCTTCATTTCAAGAAGTTTTTTCTGGCAATAGTTCTCCTCAGAGCCTGCTTCACCTCTCTGTTCCTCAAGCTGTAGATGATGGGGTTTAACATGGGGGTGATGATGGTGTAGAACAGAGAGAGAAGTTTGTCCATGTCTGGTGAATAAGCAGATTTAGGACGCAGATACATAACAATCCCAGAGCCATAGAACAAACTCACCACCACTAGGTGTGAGGAACAGGTGGAGAAGGCCTTGCGCCTTCCCTCAGGTGATGGCATCTTCAGCACCGTATTAAGGATGAGGAAGTAGGAGGCCAAGATCAGGATGAAAGGGAATGTTATGAACATCATGGCAACAGCAAAAACAGCAATTTCATTCAGGCGTGTGTCCCCACAGGCCAGCTTCAGCACTGGGGGGATGTCACAGAAGAAGTGGTTAATCTCATTGGAGTCACAGAAGGGTAAGGTAAATATGACGCTGGTGTGACCCAAGGCCATGAGAAGTCCACTCAGCCATGACACAGCAGCCATCCCTATGTACCGGGTGCTATTCAGAATGTGGGTATAACGTAGGGGGTTACATATCGCCACATAGCGGTCATAGGCCATGGCTCCCAAGAGAAAGGACTCTGTGCCCCCTAGAAAAAGAAGGAAACACATTTGTGCCGCACAGCCAGCAAAAGAGATTGTTTTGTCTGCTGACAGTAGGTTGCTCAGCATCTTGGGGAGGGTGACTGAGGTGTAACTGATTTCCAGGAAGGACAAATTTCTCAGGAAGAAGTACATGGGGGTATGAAGGGCGGGCTCAGCCAAGGTGACAAGGATGATGAGGAGGTTTCCAGTGAGTGTGATCAGGTAGAAAGCCAGGAACATGATCAAAAACAAACCCTGCAGCTCAGGAAGGTTAGAAAATCCTACGAGAATGAACTTGGTGACACGAGTATAATTCTTTCCTGACATCTGGGCTCTAGACTCCACTGGCCAGGATTTATTCCTAGGGAAAGAGAGAAGACAATGCGGTACATAGAGTGGTCGAACAATTAGGGAACTGAGAAAGTAGCTGACCCTTTCCTAATCCCTTGGGTAGAACAGCTGTTTATTTATCCCTTTGTGCCCTCCTTCCCCACTTCCCTGCAACGACTGATTTTCAAAGAAAAGACTCATCAGGAAAAAATTGGGTCGGCCAAATTAAGTTAGTAAACAGACAAGCTTGTTACCATATATTGGCGCATGGGCTGCTAGAAAGTGCATAACTTCAAACAAATACCTGAATGGCTTAAACAAAATGTTCATCCTGCTGAAAAACAGCAATTAGGATTTAGGGTGACTTGGTGTGTACTGAGAGTGAGCTGTTTTGGTAAATGGTTAGCAATTGAGACTGTAACTAATGGTAACCCATAAAGATGAAATTCATGATTGGAAGCACTTGTTAATTGTACTTTAAAGGTATGTGCCGATATGGATCTATTTAAACCGAATAGCCAGTGTGAACCTTTTCACACAGGCTGTTTTTACACAGACGCCCCCACGCCCCCCGCTTGGTGTTCGGGCAGGTGTGCTGGGGGGGCATCAGTGTATATGGCTGGTGGTGGGTTGGGGGGATGGGTGTCCGCTCAGTGTTTGCCACTGTGAACACTGAGTAGGATGCTTGGGGGTGCTTGCACGCTCCTGCATAACACCCAACTCCACCCATCACCCAGCCATCTCCACCTACCTCCATCCATGGAGCCCTCTGGAAACCCGGAGGAGTCTCCATGGATGGAGGTGAGTGTGTGTTCATGTAAATGGACACAAACACACCTCCACCCACCGTGACAATACACCCATTCCCCCACCCACATCCGGCCATGTAAAAAGGCCCACAGCCACTCTAACGCTGATAAAATGGGTGTTACGTTTTATTATACATGTTGCAGAGCTGCAGGTGTGCTCTTTGGGTGCCCTGCAATATGTATAATAAAATGTAACACCCATTATATCAGTGTTAGAGTGTCTGTGTGAAAAGGATCTATATATTAAGGCTAAGCATTACTAGCAGCCTCCACTGATAAGCTTGTTTTAGGTGCTGGTGTAAAGATACAGGTATTGCTTCAATGTATAGTAGAGAATGAGTTTTTGTTTTTGGCTTTGAGGCTTTCTTGCTTATGAGTCTGGGACGCTTTAGGATATATACTGATAGATTTTTTCTTTTATTTGTATATAGGTGTTTTGGGAGTTTAAATTAATTTGCATCTGATAAGGTGAATATGATAGATAAAGTTAAGCCCACTGTTAATTTTAGCAGATTAATTGGGCTTTTATAATTAATGCTTTGTGGTTATTTTTCATTATTCTTTTTTTTCTGAAGACTCACCCTCTGCAGGATAACTCCATTAATGTGGATAAGGGGTGGTCTATGCCTCCCTACGGGAGGGCAGGGTGCCGAACTGTTTCTAGGAGCCGGTGGTGCGGCCCCTGCTGAAGAAACCATTGCTTGACGTTGACTTCCCTGCCAGCTATCGGCCTGTCTCTAACCTTCCCTTAGGGAGCTCAACAGCTCCAGAAGCATCTTGACCTCATCAGTTATCTTGATCCCTCGCAGTCTGACCTTCGTCCGGGTTATGTCACTGAGACAGCACTTTTGGCCTTGGCAGATGATCTCTGCCGAGAAAAGGACCGGGGTCGCTCGACCCTATTAGTCCTGTTAGATCTTTTGACTGCATTTAATACCATTGACCATGAGATGTTGGTTATGTTCCTGTGGGACAGAGGTGGGCAGGATCATTCTTGAATGGTTCTGCTCATTCCTGACCGGGAGAACTCAGTGGGTGGTACTTGGTGACTGTTTTTCATCACACCGAGATCTCTCATGTGAGGTCGCGCAGGGTTCTGTTTTGTCCCCTCTCCTGTTCTACATGTATATGAGCTGCTCAGAGAGGTGATCAGGGGGTACGGGGTGAGGTGTCACCAGTATGTGGATGACACCCAACTGTACCTCTCATTTTCAACCGATCCAGGCTCGACTGTCTCGGTGCTTACCCGGTGTTTGGCAGCTGTGGGGGACTGAATGAGGGCAAATCAACTGCAACTGAATCCTGACACGATGGAGGTGATGTTAGTGGGTAAGTCGGTGGATGTGACAGCCCCCTTGATTGATGGGGTCTGTCCTCCACTGACTTCCCAGGTGCGGAACTTGGTGGTGCTCCTTGAAGTGCACCTCCACTTGGATCTCCAGGTGGAGGCTGTGGTGAGGAGTGCCTTCCCACAGTTACATCTGGTTCGGCAGCTTTGGCAGCTTCGGCAGCTGATTTTGATTCCAGACCTTGCCACGGTCATCCATGCTTTTATTATTATTATTATTATTATTATTAACAAACATTTATATAGCGCCAGCAGTGTACCTGGCACTTTACAAAGTAATAAAATAGACACGGTCCCTGCCCCTAGGGCTTACAATCTGAGAGACAGGAGCTGGGG
>QEPC01005217.1:84225-122405 GCA_003113815.1 Sphenodon punctatus
CCAGCAGTGTACCTGGCACTTTACAAAGTAATAAAATAGACACGGTCCCTGCCCCTAGGGCTTACAATCTGAGAGACAGGAGCTGGGGGAGAGACTTAGGAAGGGGAACAGAGGGAGAGACAAGGGGTCTAATATTCATGAAGATGCGAGGTCTCAAGTGCACGTACTTGGCTTGGTTACGATGAGAATTACAGCAGGCAGGTCCATGTTGCAAGGATAAGGGTAAACCTCTCGGTTAGACTACTGTAAGGCGCTCTACATGGGGCTACCTATGGTGATGGCTCGGAAGCTGCAGCTGGTACAGAATGCGGCAGCCTGGCTCTTGGTGGGGCTGGGTCGTCGGGAGCACATTACACCAGTGCTCCGATCTCTGCACTGGCTGCCAATAGTCTTCTGGGCTCAATTCAAAGTGTTGGTTTTAACCTATAAAACCCTACATGTCTTGGGCCCTGCTTATTTGTGAGACCGCCTCACCACACAGGTTCTGGATCAGCCTGTACGGTCATCCGGAAATGGCTTGCTGGAGGTCCCCGGGGTTTTCTGGAGGGTCACGCAGAATAGGGCATTCTCAGTGGCTGTGCCGTGCCTCTGGAATTCCCTCCCAGTACAGACAGATGTGTCCCTGGACCTTCCGACCTTGCGTAGAAACTGCAAAACCTGACTGTTCCGTCAGGCATTTGGCGAGGGAGAGGGGTAGGGTGTGGGGGGGAGGGAGGATGAAGGAGGGTTTTTTATGTTTGTTGATTTTTGATTATGTGTATTATGATGAAAAATTGTTTTATATTGATTGTTGTTACCAGTGCTGGGTCGCCTGTGGTGGGAATCAGCAGGATAAATTTTAAATAAATAAATAAATAAATAAATAAATATATTTTTTCTGAATTGTTATTGTGCTGCTGATAAAGACCAGGATTAATGGTCAGAAACACAGGCTGTTTCTCACAGAGGGCCCCACCCACCGCTGGGTGTTCCCAGTGGGGGGGCACATCTGGCGGGTATGCAGTGGGGGGCACATCTGCAGAAATGGACCGGTAGTGGGTGGGGGGATGGGTGTGCACCAGGTGTGCACCCATATGAATACCATGGGCGGTGGGTGCTTGTGCGTGCGCTCTCCCAGCACACCCCCACCAACATCCACCTACACCCATCACCCACCCATCTCCACCCAATGGGGTTGTCCAGAAAACCAGAGGAGGCCCCTTGGGTAGACTTGGATGGAGGTGGGTGGGTGTCCGTGTAAAGGGACACTAACACACCTCCACCCACCAGGGCAGAACACCCACCCCTGTCCATGTAAAATCAGCCTAATATGTTCTGCACTCAGTACTAATGAGTACAACATTATTATACTCAGCACCAAATTGTTTGTGATTACTTATTGACATGCTTCGCTTTTGTTAATTTTGTATGGTTGATTTGTTGTATTGTTGAGTTTGTAGGGTATTATTGGGTTTATATATATTTTGAGTAAAAAATATATTTGATTTTTTTTAAGTGCTTCCTGATTTGTATTCTTTTGTATTGGGGGGGGGTCCCATCTCTGGTACGTTTGTGTTTTCCTTTGGGTGGGATTCATTGTCTTGAGTTGATCCTCAGACAGAGTTCCCAGGGTAGTGAGCTTTGCACCTGGCAATTTGGGTCATCTTTTATAGATCACATCATCACCAGAATAAGGAATATGGCAAAGTCCATGATTATTCATTAAGGTAGCAATTTTACTATAATTTTTGTGACATTCTGCTTCATCAAATCAGACTCTTTGGCCATTTTTAAATGGACACACAAATAGAAAAAGTCTTAACGTTCCCTAAAAACCACACCACCTTTCAGCCAGTGGCTATTAGCCTTGACTCTCTGTTTCCACATGCCTGCTTAGTAACTTTGTAACTATCAAATAAGAGTTTCCTGACAGGAACTTACCTATCAGTCCTTTGACCTGCTAGAACGTGACACAAGCAATTCCAATGCTCAGGGTCCGTTAAAAGAACCATGAGGAGAGTATGTAAGTTCTGAAGTCTGTTCTGCTACTGCTGGAAGAGTATAAAGCAGGGTCAAAAAGCTGTTTCAAAAGTCCAAGGAAAGTGGGGTAGAAATGCCCACAAAATGAGGAAAGGAGAAAGTTGCTTTAAAAAATTGCAAATGCTCTGTTTCTGGAATGCTGACTGCAAAGTGTTCCAGTGTGTTTGGGGACAATGTGTTTTAATGGTCTTAGAGGCACTCTGGGGAAATGGTCCCTGGACTCATTTCACACTGAATCAGAAATGGAAAAAAAAAAACTTCTTCACTTGTAGTTACGAGCCCGGACTCTCTTTTTCCTAATGCAAACTTGACAGCGGTGTAGCACTAATTACAGGTGGGGGTGGGGAGAATTTCCCTTCAAGATTCTACCTTTCAGGCTGCTGATTTGGCAGGGTGTGACACAAGCAACCACAATGGGTGCTTTTAGATGGACAACAGCCTCAATTCTGCCCACGCCAGCCCACTTCACCTCTGGGCTGGTCCGTCTGGTCTAAAGGTGCCCCCGCCACATGTGCACATAGACAAGTGCAAGGACCTGATGTGTCCATTCTGAGAAGCCTCATAGCTTAGAAGACCGGCCTGACATTGGCAGCATCCCGGGGTGCCACCAGCAGAGCAGGCCAGTCAAACCTGGGGCAGTGGTCTGAGGCAGTGCTGCTTTTCACCTGCTCGGAAGTCCGGCGGGTGTGCTGTGGGGGGCGTGTCTGTGGAAATGGACCAGTGGTGGGTGGGGATATGGGTGCATGACGAGTGTGCACCCCTGTGAACACCATGGGTGGTGGATATTTGTGCCTGTGCACCCCTATTCAGAGGTTTTCCCAATCCCGTAAGGTCCAACACCAATACAACCGACACCGATAGTCGGCCTGGAGTTCCACCCCAAATTATGTGTGTTTGTATTTCTGCATTGGCCCATATTCACTGCATTTTCCAATTGCCACCAATTTGGAAAATGACGTAGACATGGGTCTCTGTGTATGGGTTATTTAAACACAGAAGGGCAGCAAGTCTCTTCCAGTTTGACAGACCTATAAGGAAGGGAATATGCACTTGATACTGCTACTATGTTTGCTACCAATTTAAAAAGGAGGTACTGCTTTGGGAGAGTGAGGCATGTGGCTGGCATGGCCAGGAAGTTGTTAGCTAGCTTGGGGAAGGTGGAACAGAAGATGAGTCTAGCTTGGGATGTGGGAAAGGGATATTAGACTAATGCTGTCTGGGAACAAGTTGGACTACATTTCCGATTATTCTCGAAAACAGCTTTAGGGGCAAGCTCAGAAGACAAACCTTCCTCCCAGAGAAATTAAACACATGGTGGCAGAGTCCAGAGAGAGCAACACACCTGGCTCCCTGCGGCTTTGGGTGAGTACCCTCCCTCACTAGCCATGTTAGCCCTCTTTCCTGCCCCCTGTTCCACTGCCACTGCTGCTGAGTTCCCTCTGCCCCCTGCTGCTTATCCCTCACACCCTGCCCTTTGGTTTACAAAGGGTTGCTATTATTATTATTATTATCATTATTATCATTATTATTATAAACATTTATATAGTGCCAGTTGTGTGTCCTGTTGCTGTACAGAACATAGAAATAGACGCAGTCCCTGCCTGTGGCTTACAATCTAAAAGACAAGGTTGGGGAGACAGGGAGGGGACAGTGGGAGAGACAGGGGAGAAGACAGACAAACATTCAAGCGAATGTGAAGACTCAGGTGCGTGTGGTTGGCTTGGTTACAATCAGGTTGCAGCAGTCTGCAGAGGAGGGCAGCCTGTAGGTATATGGGAACGTCTAGCAGGCATTGGGAAAGGCGGCGAGGAAAAGGTGGGTCTTGAGGAGGGATTTGAAGGAGTGGAGGGAGGGGGCAAGGTGGATGTGGGCAGGGCGGGAATTCCAGGCATGGGGGGCAGAGAGGGAGAAGGGTCAAAGGCGATTAGGTGAGCAGGAGAAACGAGGGAGAGTGAGGGAGGGGACAGAGGAAGAGCGAAGAGCACGTGCAAGAGTGCATAGGGAGATTAGGTCTGAGAGGTAAGGGGGAGATTGGTTGTGGAGGGATTTGAACATGAAAACCAGGAGTTTACAAAGGATACGTTCAGGAATGGGGAGCCAGTGAAGAGAGAAGAGGAGAGACTGCACATGGTCGAAGCGACGGGCAGAGTGAATGACCTTGGCACCGGAGTTTTGGATTGCGATAAGGGGGGGCAGGTGAGAGCAAGGGAGGCCAGCAAGGAGGAGGTTGCAGTAATCGAGGCGAGAGATAACCATGGCATGAACAAGGGTTTGGGCCAAGGAGGTAGAGAGAAAGGGGCGGATCCGAGCAATGTTATGGAGGGCGAATCGGCAGGATTAGACAACCGAGTCAATGTAAGGTTTAAAAGAGAGGTGCGTTTCAAAGATGAAGCCCAAGCTACGGGCTTGGAGAACAGGATGGATGGTGACTCCATCAATGCAGATGGGCAGGTTAGAGGGAGAGGAAATGAGGGAGGAAAAATGAGGAGTTTGGTCTTGGCCATGTTGAGCTTTAGTTGACGTCGGGACATCCAGGCAGACATACCGGAGAGGCAGTTGACGATGCGTGAGTGGACAGAAGAGGAGAGAGAGGGGGTAGAAAGATAGAGTTAAGGCTCTTACACATTTACTCATACAGTAAAAAGCATGGAAACTTCAAGTTAAGGCTCTTGCCTTAACTTACAAGTCATGTAAACAGTAAACAGTTGTACAGTCTCGCATATTGTGACTGATTCCAACTTAGACTCCATGCATCCGCAATTGGCATTGGTCTTTCAGTCCCAATCTTCTTCCTCTACAGGTTGGGGGTAACAATGAAGCTGGGGAATGGAGGGGGTGAGGGGGCAGTGGCAGAGTTAGGGGGAGCCTAGGGCTGGGAGAACCGGGGCTGTGGGTTGGGATTGAGGGGCAGCAGCAGAGCTGCGGGGCAGGTAGGCTGTTGCACCAGCATGATCACCCTAGCTCCTCAGACACCCTGAGGTATCAGTGCCAAGATTGACTAGCTTTTTTAATACTAACAGAGGTGGTCTTGTTAATGTTGGTATATACAACAGTCATAAGTTAAAACTTACTGTATTAACTGTAGTAATTGACTATAAAGTCACCATATGACGCTGCTAAGTTTACATGTACATGGAAGGGAGATGGGGTTTGCAGTTGAATTCCTTTATGTAGCCACTCCTTCTTCCATTCACTCTCTCACTCTGTGTGTGTGTCTCCGTCTCCATCTCCATTTTGTCTTCTTACTGGATAGATGTAACTAAAGGAACTGTGCCTGGAAAACCTGAGTAAAGTTCTTGTTTAAAGCTTCAGCTGCATTTGTCCTTAATGGTTGTGAATCAGATATTACTCTGCAATAGTTAATCTTGCACATAAAGTGTTCAAGGTGAAGATCTTAGCACAGTTATGTTCTGGAGCGCAGATATGGGGATGCAGTGCTCAGGACTCATTGTATCGGTTCAAAATTTGTTGATGAGGACACTGAAGGTTCCTCTTGGGACCTTGGCAGCTATTGTGAGGCTGAAGATGACCACAAGCTTAGTGAATGTGAGGTGCATAACAATGTTACTCTCCTATTGGTTAAAAGTTCTGCACTGCCCCCAGGGCTCTCTACTTCATTACTGTTTGAAAGGAAAACTTGATTTAGATATGTCCAGTTAGGGCTTTTGGAAAGGATGGATTACTCATACTTTATGCAATCTAGTTTTTTCTTGGGACATCCTGGCCCCTTTTCCTATATAAGAGGCCAAGCGTCTGCTCAACCAATGCATATATGATGTAGATTTGCAGTTCACCTGATAACTGGCTTCTAGTTCTGAGGCCTCACCTTGGTAAAAATATCAGATGCCGGGTCTTATTGGCTACAGATATCTCTCCTCCGTTCTCTAAACCATGCATAGCAGAGCTTTTACAGCCCTTCTTATTAAGTCTATGGTGTGATTCAGGGTCAGTATACAGGGGTCGATTATCCTAACATACTCTGCATATGTGGGACAGGAAGTATTGAAGACTTACAGCATTATTTATTGTTCTGCCCAATTTAGGAACATAGCCATGAATATTTGTTCAATGTTTTGAATATTGAGATGGAAAGGTTACATCACCCCCGTTTACTTTGTTTTCTCCAAAACGGTTCTAATGATGGGCCACTAAGGCTGTAGCCACATTTGCTGTGTCAGCAGCAAAATCTAGGGCGATATGGGTTCTGAGTTAAGTTTTATGTATAACTTAACAGCATTCATAACTTAGTAAGTAAAAGAGTGTTTACTTTCGGTTTCAGATATTTGAGTGTGCGGTTCAAAGGGTCATTTAATTTCTGTGTGTGTGAGGTATTGTGCTCTTTTATGTTTATTGTTTTATTGATGTATGTTTTGTATGTCTTATGTAATGGCCAGTTGGCTAGCACATTAACTATACATGAAAATGAAATGAAATGTGATGGGGTAAAAATCTACCCCAGCCTAAGGTAAACATCTACTTCATGGTAAAATGCATTGGGGTAGATTTCCACCCGAGAATTTTTTTGTTCACCAACCCACACACCCACCCCAAAAAAACCATGAAGAAACAAACAAACAAACAAACAAACAAACAAGTAAACAAAATGGTTTATGATAACCAACTTTCCGTTGGAGATATACCTCTGTGCAGGTGACAATGTCCTAAAAGGGCAAAGTTGGAAAACCACTCACTTGCACGTTTTTGCAAGAGATGTGCACCCAGCGTAGGAAAATACCCCAAGGCAGAAGATGTTCAGACTAGCTTGCACTATCCATTTTAACAGTCTATTGCTTATAAAAACAGCACCACTTAGCCATCTGGTTTAAATTTGGCAGAGCGGCTCGTTTTGGTGAGGGGTATAATTTGTCCAAATATCATGCAAATACAATGAAA
Organism: Sphenodon punctatus; assembly: GCA_003113815.1. Classification (NCBI taxonomy): domain Eukaryota; kingdom Metazoa; phylum Chordata; class Lepidosauria; order Sphenodontia; family Sphenodontidae; genus Sphenodon; species Sphenodon punctatus. Next base: position 91,138 of record QEPC01005217.1, read on the forward strand.
TTTTACATCATTTTGAAAATAATAGGTAAAAGAGTGTTTACTTCCGATTTCAGGTAACGGAGTGTGGGGTTCAAAGGGTAATTTAATTTTTGTGTGTGTGAGGTGTCGTGCAGTTAAAAAATGCAAGGGTGTGTTATGGTGCTTGCTTTTTTATTTTTCAAAATCTGACTGGCAATTTTAAAGCTGTAGTATTTTTCCATGTTAGCCAATTGGTGTGAAATTAATGTCTGAAACAGACATCTTAGCCATTTAAACATCTCCATTTTATCCTATATGATCATAAGGTATGCACAGTTCCATCAACTGTCCAGCAGAAGGAATCAGAGGGCAGCAGACAGGATGGCGGCCATTTCCAGACCCCATCAGCTTGTAAGTCAGGTTGTGGGGTGGAGGGAGACCTAGGGGACTGTACTGGAGCTAAGGTCCTGGGGGGTGGAAACTCCCTACCATCTCTCCTCTGGTCCATGGATCCTCACTACTTATCTCCCCCTCTCCTCACTGTCAGCCTCAACTCCCATGCTGCTTTCCCGAATTTTCTGTTTGTGCTACAATGTCCCCTCGTGTGTGTTAATAATTAATTCATAACTCAAGCAAAAAAAGGCTACTCAACAGGCTGGGATTTGTAGTGGGGGTGGATGCCAAGTCCATAAAAATCCACTTAACAGCTCAAAAAATATATCATCTCCAAAGGCAAGTAGGGGAGTGGCTTTTCACAGCCCTGTTCATTAATTTGATCCCATTAGCTTCTGCTGCTGGATTGTCAGGTGTTTGGTGAGTTCTTAAGGACCCTCAAGACAGGGTCCTTAAGAACTCATAGGAAGGACAGATTTTTGTAAGAGGTGCTTATTTACCCAGGTTCTGCCTCTAGACCAGTCTTGCTAACTATTTTTAAACCCACAAGCAAGATGTACAAACCCCACTAAACAACCGGAAAATCCCGCCACCAAAACAAATACAGGTTGGGAATGATGTATTAGCATAAATTCACTAATGTTCATTTTTTATATTATAAATCAATGGTCTCGTTTATTTTATTAAAATGTACATTTCATTAAATGAAAGCAGTTACATATCCAATTTTGACACACTAGAGCCCAACCGTGTCCTTTGTCTCCTGGATTTTTCTAAGATGCCTTGGGATTCTTGGTTATAGTTGGAAAACACTCATGGTTTATGTAGAAAATTCATTTTAAAAAAAATTCTTTTCAAAATTTATTATCAAATAGTATTCTGTTAAGAAAATCTTATTCTTGATATATTTTTTTTGTAGTGATATTTAAAGCAGTGGAGGACCTTGAACATTTTCTGTGGAAGTGTCCCCTATATGCAAATGTAAGGAAATATTATCTTACACCATTGACTACTAAACGTACATGCTGTACACCCAGAGAAAAGGAAATTTTGTTATTGAGCTATGTTTCTGCTCTGACTCTATTAACTTTAGGAACCTTTTTTGTATTGTTAAAAAAAGCAATAGATAAATAACTGAAGGAATGAGTTGCCAGTTTTTATGCTGTATATGTCATATATTATATGGGTATTTTAATAGTTATGATCATGTATTATATCTTATTTTTGTATTTTTATATGTATGTGTTTTTAATATTTTGAATTGTACAAAATCAATTTGACTTTCAAGCAATAAAATAAATAAAAACACTAATGATATTTTTTTAGATGTCAAATAATTATTATTGATAAAAGTGTTGGGTAAAAAAATTTTAGATACCACTAAAGAGATTTTTTTTTTTTACAAAATTATCCCGCCTGTTCTCTTCAGCGGCGGCGGGTGCAGACCCGGGTCTATCAAGAGGTGTGTTCTGTAGATCTGAAAACGGAGGTCTGCAGAATGCGCCTCTTGAAAGCTCCGCGTCTGCAGCTGCCGCCGCTGAAGAAAGTGGGCAACACATCACTTCCAGTAGAGCAGGGAGCATGTGAACACCCCCACACCACTTTCCTTTGAATATGGGGCTCCAGAGGTGCTTCTAAGCCCCTTGTGTAAAAGTGGCCTGAGTGGCTGAGAGGGGGAGCTCCATGACTCTCAGGGGCACACGTCCAGCTGTGCTCCGCCTTCCCATGGCTTGTTAGATCTGTGGCTCATGGGTGGTTATAAGAGGTAGCATCTCGTCTGAAAATACCCATTTAATGAATCAATTTCTTGTCAAGGAAAGGCCATTTCCAAGGAAAAAATCAAAACTTTTTAAACCAAGCAGTGTCAGGCACTCAGACAGTGGTCTTCTCAGTGTCAGAACACTTAGGCCACTTTTACACAAGGTACTTAGACGCCCTCAATTTTCAGGTCAATTTTCACGTCTACAGAACATGCCTCTTTGAATGTCCTGGAACTGCAGCCACCGCCGCTGAAGAAAACAGGCAGCACATCACTTCCAGTAGCGCCGGGAGCGTGTAAACACTCCCAGTGCGGCTTTCCTCTTGAATACTGAGCACCAGAGGTGCTTCTTAGCGCCTTGTGTAAAAGTGGCGTGAGTGTCCCTGAATCAAGTGTCCCTGGGAGAATCATCATTGAAGGTTGAAGCCCTTTGTTGGTGCCACTGGGTTCCCAGAACCCACACTCTCATATTGTCTCACAGTTCATTGCACACGCGAACCCTTATGGTGTAATACAGCTCCCTCCCCTGCCTAGACTCCAGAACTAATCATCTAATTCACTTATTTCCTTCATTTCAAGAAACTTTTTCTGGCAATAGCCCTCCTCAGAGCCTGCTTCACCTCTCTATTCCTCAGGCTGTATATGATGGGGTTTAACATGGGGGTGATTATGGTGTAGAACAGAGAGAGAAGTTTGTCCATGTCTGGTGAATAAGCAGAGTTAGGACGCAGATACATAACACTCGCAGAGCCATAGAACAAACTCACCACCACTAGGTGTGCGGAACAGGTGGAGAAGGCCTTGCGCCTTCCCTCAGGTGATGGCATTTTCATCACAGTATTAAGGATGAGGAAGTAGGAAGCCAGGATCAGGATGAAAGGGAATGTTATGAACATCATGGCAACAGCAAAAACAGCAATTTCATTCAGGTGGGTGTCCCCACAGGCCAGCTTCAGCACTGGGGGGATGTCACAGAAGAAGTGGTTAATCTCATTGGAGTCACAGAAGGGCAAGGTAAATATGATGCTGGTGTGACCCAAGGCCATGAGAAGTCCACTCAGCCATGACACAGCAGCCATCCCTATGTACCGGGTGCTATTCAGAATGTGGGTATAATGCAGGGGATTACATATCGCCACATAGCGGTCATAGGCCATGGCTCCCAAGAGTAAGTACTCTGTGCCCCCTAGAAAGAGAAGGAAATACATTTGTGCCGCACAACCAGCAAAAGAGATTGTTTTGTCTGCTGAGAGTAGGTTGCTCAGCATCTTGGGAAGGGTGACTGAGGTGTAGCAGATTTCCAGGAAGGACAAATTTCTCAGGAAGAAGTACATGGGGGTATGAAGGGCGGGCTCAGCCAAGGTGACAAGGATGATGATGAGGTTTCCAGTTAGTGTGATCAGGTAGAAAGCCAGGAACATGATCAAAAACAAACCCTGCAGCTCAGGAAGGTTAGAAAATCCTATGAGAATGAACTTGGTGACACGAGTATAATTCTTTCCTGACATCTGGGCTCTAGACTCCACAGGCCAGGATTTATTCCTAGGGAAAGAGAGAAGACAATGAGGTACATAGAGTGGTTGAAGTAGTAACAATTAGGGAACTGAGAGAGTAGCTGACCCTTTCCCAATCCCTTGAGTAGAACAGCTGTTGATTTATCCCTTTGTGCCCTCCTTCCCCGCTTCCCTACAACGACTGATTTTCAAAGAAAAGATTCAACAGGAAAAAATTGGGTTGGCCAAATTAAGTTAGGGCGGATTCCGACGTGCGTTTAAATCGCACAGAATCCTCGGCGGCATAGTGCGATTTAAAAAAACCCACACTTCCGGGCTGGTGTGAATGCGCTGAGCGCGCACATTTCCACTTAGCCCGAATGTTTGGAGCGCGGTTTGAAAAGTTGCTCCGAGCAGCTTTTCAAACCGCGCTCCAAACAGCCTAATATGTTCCACACTCAGTACTAATGAGTACAACATTATTATACTCAGCCCCAAATTTTTTGTGATTACTTATTGACATGCTTGGCTTTTGTTAATTTTGTATGGTTGATTTGTTGTATTGTGGAGTTTGTAGGGTATTATTGGGTTTATATATATTTTGAGTACAAAATATATATTTGATATTTTGTTTTTAAGTGCTTCCCGATTTGTATTCTTTTGTATTTGGGGGCGTGGGGGTGGGGTGTCCCATCTCTGGTACATTTGTGTTTTCCTTTGGGTGGGATTCATTGTCTTGAGTTGATCCTCAGACAGAGTTCCCAGGGTAGTGAGCTTTGCACCTGGCAATTTGGGTCATCTTTTATAGATCACATCATCACCAAAATAAGGAATATGGCAAAGTCCATGATTATTCATTAAGGTAGCAATTTTACTATAGTTTTTGTGACATTCTGCTTCATCAAATCAGACTCTTTGGCCATTTTAAAATAGACACACGAGTAGAAAAGGTCTTAACGTTTCCTAAAGACATCTCCAAAAAAACCCACACCACCTTTCAGCCAGTGGCTATTAGCCTTGACTCTCTCTTTCCACATGCCTGCTTAGTAACTTTGTAACTATCAGATAAGAGTTTCCTGACAGGAACTTACCTATCAGCCCTTTGACCTGCTAGAACATGACGCAAGCAATTCCAATGCTCGGGGTCCATGAAACAGCCATGAGGAGAGTATGTCAGTTCTGAAGTCTGTTCTGCTACTGCTGGAAGTGTATAAAGCAGGGTCAAAAAGCTGTTTCAAAAGTCCAAGGAAAGTGGGGTAGAAATGCCCACAAAATGAGGAAAGGAGAAAGTTGCTTTAAAAAATTGCAAATGCTCTGTTTCTGGAACGCTGACTGCAAAGTGTTCCAGTGTGTTTGGGGATGACGTGTTTTAATGGTCTTAGAGGCACTCTGGGGAAATGGTCCCTGGACTCATTTCACACTGAATCAGAAATGGGAAAAAAAAACCTTCTTCACTTGTAGTTACGAGCCCGGACACTCCTTTTCCTAATGCAAACTTGACAGCGGTGTAGCACTAATTACAGGTGGGGGTGGGGAGAATTTCCCTTCAAGATTCTACCTTTCAGGCTGCTGATTTGGCAGGGTGTGACACAAGCAACCACAATGGGTGCTTTTAGATGGACAACAGCCTCAATTCTGCCCATGCCAGCCCACTTCACCTCTGGGCTGGTCCGTCTGGTCTAAAGGTGCCCCCGCCACATGTGCACATAGACAAGTGCAAGGACCTGATGTGTCCATTCTGAGAAGCCTCATAGCTTAGAAGACCGGCCTGACATCGGCAGCGTCCCGGGGTGCCACCAGCAGAGCAGGCCAGCCAAACCTGGGGCAGTGGTCTGAGGCAGTGCTGCTTTTCACCTGCTCGGAAGTCCGGCAGGTGTGCAGTGGGGGGCGTGTCTGTGGAAATGGACCAGTGGTGGGTGGGGATATGGGTGCGTGACGAGTGTGCGCCCGTGTGAACACCATGGGTGGTGGATATTTGTGCGTGAGCGCCCCCAGTCAGAGGTTTTCCCATTGAAGTCACACCGATAATCAGCCTGGAGTCCTACCCCAAATTATTTGTGTTTGTATTTCTGCATTGGCCCATATTCACTGCATTTTCCCAATTGCCATCAATTTGGAAAATGACGTAGACATGGGTCTCTGTGTATGGGTTATTTTAACACAGAAGGGCAGCAAGGCTCTTCCAGTTTAACAGACCTATAAGGAAGGGGAATATGCACTTGATACTGCTACTATGTTTGCTACCAATTTAAAAACGAGGTACTGCTTTGGGAGAGTGAGGCATGTGGCTGGCTTGGCTGGGAAGTTGTTAGCTAGCTTGGGGAAGGTGGAACAGAAGATGAGTCTGGCTTGGGATGTGGGAAAGGGATATTACACTAATGCTGTCTGGGAACAAGTTGGATTACATTTCTGATCATGCTCGAATGAAAACAGCTTTAGGGGCAAGCTCAGAAGACAAACCTTCCTCCCAGAGAAATTAAACACATGGTGGCAGAGTCCAGAGGGAGAAACACACCTGACTCCCTGCGGCTTTGGGTGAGTACCCTACCTCACCAGTCCTGTTAACCCTCTTTCCTGCCCCCTGTTTTGCTGCCACTGCTGCTGACTTCCCTCTGCCCCCTGCTGCTTCTCCCCCACCCCCTGCCCGTTGGTTTATGAAGAGTTAAGGCTCTTACACATTCACTGATACTCTAAAAAGCATGGAAACTGTAAGTTAAGGCTCTTGCCTTAACTTGTGTCATGTAAACAGTAAAGACGATGTACAGTCTTGCATATTGTGCTTGATTCCAACTTTGGATCCATGTATCCACAGTTTGCATTAGTCTTTTAGTCCCAATCCTCTTCCTCTGCAGGTTGGGGGCAACAATGAAGCTGGGGAATGGAGGGGGTGAGGGGCAGAGGCAGAGCTGGGGGGAGCCCAGGGCTGGGAGAGTAGGGGTTGCGGATGGGGATTGAGGGACAGCACGAACATGTTCACCCTAGCTCCTCAGATACCCTCCTCATGGTGCTGCTTCATTTTAGTCCCCCTGGCCGCCTGTGCAGGCTGCCACATCACCCTAGCTCCCCAGCTGTCCTACACATGCTGTTGCAACAACGTAGCTGCCCCCACCTCTCCCACGGCTCCTCAGTACCCACCCACAGCTCCCACAGCTGTGCCACTGACCCACCTTGCCCCTCACCTGTGCTGCTACCCCTCAAATCCCCAACCCCAGCCCTAACCTTCCCCAGATTCAGCCAGTGCTCCTCAGTCCCTTCTTGGAGCCCCTGCTCCACCACGCCTGAGCTCCCCCCACCTCTGCCTCTATCGCTGAATCCACATGCACAGCCCAGCCTTACCTGCAGCCCATACTCTCCTAGCCTTGCTTCTGGCCCTTAGTCGGACTCCCCATCCACAGCCCCATATCTTGTAACCCGAACTCCACCCTATCTCTCCTACTCCTTCTCAATCCCCACCCATAGCCCCTACTTCCCCAGACCTGCTCCCCAGCTCTGGCACTGCCCCACAATCTAGGATTATTGGGATATATTTGGCTCTGGGAGATGAAGGGGTCCAAGTGGGTTAGAGAATGGGTGCCATGGGTCAGGAATCCTGAAGTCTGTTTCCAGCCCTGGACAGGATTGTTTGTTGAAGTCAGCATTTTAGATTTTAAAATTCTGGGTTCTATTACTGTTCCTTCCACTGATTTGCTTAGAGTCCCTGAAAATATGTTGCCCTTTCTCTGCTTCAGTTTCCTTCTCTATAAAAGACAGCTATTGATACTGCTTATTAGGCCCAAGCATCAGCTGAGAAATCAAGTTGGATTTTCAAACCAATCATTTCTCAAAACTCGAAGGAGGATCTTTGCAATTGAACCCCAATACCCCTGTATCTAAATTGCACAGTTGAGACTTGCCTTTAAAAATAGTCTGTCTTTAAATGAGATACTCCCACGCATGGAAACCAAGTGTCCACGTGTGGGAGCATCTTCTTTGAATATGGAGGTGTGTGGGCGTGTGTGCTCCTATGACCCACGCACCTCCACCCATCCCAACCACCTCCACCCATCCCCCCCACACAGAGCATCCATCTATACGGTGGGTGTAGATGGGTATACGTCCATCTCTCTGCACCCCCACCCCCCATGCACGGCCCATGCTGCGGTGCTCCACCTGCCACACACAGACCCGGCCCAACTGCCCCACCCACCCATTTACTTCCAAAACACCAGAGAATTTGGGGTGTAGATCTCACCTTGCATTTGGCCCCAAGGACTGAGCTTTCCTCCCCACCACAGGTCTAAAGGATACCAGTTCACTGGTTCTTCATCTGCAGTGGCTATTAAGAGAAACTGGAACATTTTGGCTCAGTGTTTTGATTTTAAGACAGTGTTCGCAATTCCATGCTCTGCGGATCCTGCGTGCAGCCACGCAGAACCCACGTAGATCCAGATTGCTGGCACATTGTGCTACGCATAAACCGCGCAAATACGGCTTGCGTGCGGGGATCTGCAGAGCATGGGACTGCAGCCAGTGTCTTTACTTGGGTTTTTATTCAGACATATTTTAACCCAAATACCCCTGTATTTCACTCAAGCTGAAATCCCAGTCTTCAAATTGCTTTGTAATGAAATGTTCATATTTTTCCCATTTCTACAATAGAGAAACTGAGGAAGCTGCAAGACAGATGATTAATGAGAAACAGGTAATCCTGAGGTTTTTTCCCCCCTAACTGATCAGCTGTCAGGCAGGGAGTGAGGAATCTTATTCAACAGGGATGCTGAGCTTGTGGGACTGGTAGCTCTGAGTTCCTGCTGGTGGGGCATTCCCCAGGATGTTGCCAGCAGACTCTGAGGGCTCTGCTGGTTCTGTGAGTATGAGGGCTGTGCAAATGCAATTANTTTTCCTAATGCAAACTTGACAGCGGTGTAGCACTAATTACAGGTGGGGGTGGGGAGAATTTCCCTTCAAGATTCTACCTTTCAGGCTGCTGATTTGGCAGGGTGTGACACAAGCAACCACAATGGGTGCTTTTAGATGGACAACAGCCTCAATTCTGCCCACGCCAGCCCACTTCACCTCTGGGCTGGTCCGTCTGGTCTAAAGGTGCCCCCGCCACATGTGCACATAGACAAGTGCAAGGACCTGATGTGTCCATTCTGAGAAGCCTCATAGCTTAGAAGACCGGCCTGACATCGGCAGCGTCCCGGGGTGCCACCAGCAGAGCAGGCCAGCCAAACCTGGGGCAGTGGTCTGAGGCAGTGCTGCTTTTCACGTGCTTGGCAGTTCGGCAGGTGTGCTGTGGGGAGCGTGTCTGTGGAAATGGACCAGTGGTGGGTGGCGATATGGGTGCGTGACGAGTGTGCGCCCGTGTGAACACCATGGGTGGTGGATATTTGTGCGTGCGCGCCCCCAGTCAGAGGTTTTCCCATTGAAGTCACACCGATAATCAGCCTGGAGTCCCACCCCGAATTATTTGTGTTTGTATTTCTGCATTGGCCCATATTCACTGCATTTTCCCAATTGCCATCAATTTGGAAAATGACATAGACATGTGTCTCTGTGTATGGGTTATTTTAACACAGAAGGGCAGCAAGGCTCTTCCAGTTTAACAGACCTATAAGGAAGGGAATATGCACTTGATACTGCTACTATGTTTGCTACCAATTTAAAAAGGAGATACTGCTTTGGGAGAGTGAGGCATGTGGCTGGCTTGGCTGGGAAGTTGTTAGCTAGCTTGGGGAAGGTGGAACAGAAGATGAGTCTGACTTGGGATGTGGGAAAGGGATATTAGACTAATGCAGTCTGGGAACAAGTTGGACTACATTTCTGATCATGCTCAAATGAAAACAGCTTTAGGGGCAAGCTCAGAAGACCAACCTTCCTCCCAGAGAAATTAAACACATGGTGGCAGAGTCCAGAGGGAGAAACACACCTGACTCCCTGTGGCTTTGGGTGAGTACCCTGCTTCACCAGTCCTGTTAGCCCTCTTTCCTGCCCCCTGTTTTGCTGCCACTGCTGCTGACTTCCCTCTGCCCCCTGCTGCTTCTCCCCCACCCCCTGCCCGTTGATTTATGAAGAGTTAAGGCTCTTACACATTCACTGATACACTAAAAAGCATGGAAACTGTAAGTTAAGGCTCTTGCCTTAACTTGTGTCATGTAAACAGTAAAGACGATGTACAGTCTTGCATATTGTGCTTGATTCCAACTTAGGATCCATGTATCCACAGTTTGCATTAGTCTTTTAGTCCCAATCCTCTTCCTCTGCAGGTTGGGGGCAACAATGAAGCTGGGGAATGGAGGGGGTGAGGGGGCAGAGGCAGAGCTGGGGGGAGCCCAGGGCTGGGAGAGCAGGGGTTGCGGGTGGGGATTGAGGGACAGCACGAAAATGTTCACCCTAGCTCCTCAGATACCCTCCACATGGTGCTGCTTCATTTTAGCCCCCCTGGACCTCTGTGCAGGCTGCCACATCACCCTAGCTCCCCAGCTGTCCTACACATGCTGTTGCAACAACGTAGCTGCCCCCACCTCTCCCACGGCTCCTCAGTACCCACCCACAGCTCCCGCAGCTGTGCCACTGACCCACCTTGCCCCTCACCTGTGCTGATACCCCTCAAATCCCCAACCCCAGCCCTAACCTTCCCCAGCTTCAGCCACTGTGCTCCTCAGTCCCTTCTTGGAGCCCCTGCTCCACCACGCCTGAGCTCCCCCCACCTCTGCCTCTATCGCTGAATCCACATGCACAGCCCAGCCTTACCTGCAGCCCGTACTCTCCTAGCCTTGCTTCTGGCCCTTAGTCGGACTCCCCATCCACAGCCCCATATCTTGTAACCCGAACTCCACCCTATCTCTCCTACTCCTTCTCAGTCCCCACCCATAGCCCCTACTTCCCCAGACCTGCTCCCCAGCTCTGGCACTGCCCTCCTGCATCACCTGCTCACCCAGCTCTGGGCTCCCCCCCACCTGCTCTGCCACTGCAGCAGGTCTCAGTGGTTTTCATAGAATTGATAAGACCAGATCAATAGCTCAGTATTTTCTCTTCCACCAGTATTTTCTCTTCTACCAGATGTGCAGACAGAGCAGAGGCAGAGCAGACACTGCCTGATTGGCTCCAGCCCTGCTTGTGGTGCTTGGGAACATCCTTGGGCAACATCAGCTCTCAGATGGCATTTACCCTGTGAAACACCATAGAGTTGCAGGCAGCAGTGCAGAACATCAGGCAATCTTCCTGAAACTCTATGGTGTGGGGAGGGGACACCGCATGGGGCTGCAGCAACCACCAGGTTCGTGTAAACCCGATGTCGATGGGGCTGGATGCGGGTGACATGGGGCTGGCTGCTCCCAGAGCAGGTCAGGGGGTGATCAGCCCCACATCCATCTGAAGACACCCACCGTGTCCTTTCTTAATACTGCTGCTCCAGACTGGGTCAGGGTCCACAGAAGCTGAAGGAACAGAAGAGGTGGGCACTGGAGGAACCAGTCCTGGCCTCCATATGAAGAAGCTGCTTCCCTGGGGCAGGCCCTGCTTCCTCAGGAGTGATGGTTGCCACTAGGAAGACCAAGCCCATACTGGAGTAGTAGATGGTAAGTCCTTCACTAGGCCCCCTGAATGCCCTAACCCTGAGACACCTCTAGGGTCAGGGTGTAAGGTTTCCATGGGATCGAGGCAGACCCAATTTAGGTTGGTGAATACTAGCAATGCCTTTCTTCTATGCTGGCTTGGGAGGGAGTGGCTTCTGGCTCAGAGGGGAGTCACTGGCTTGTGGGAGGTGTTGCTGGCTTGGGGAGGGAGGGGCGAATGAGGCTGCCACAGACTCACCATTTCTCCCTGACTAGACTCAGTCTGACTGCAGTGCTGGAGACTGCAGTTCTGAGAAAGCCTTTGCAAGTAGGAAGGGCTCGCTACAGACTCCCCAAGCAGGTGGCTGAAAATTAGAGATCAGGTCAGCTCGAGTGCAGACATGCTGCAGTTTTGGGCATCCAATTCAAGACCTCAGATATTATTTTTTAAGGGAAATGTTGGGTTCACTCCAAACAGACCCAGTATTTGTGTTTCAAATATAGAGACCAAAAATAACTTTTTCTTGTTTTTTTTTTTTTTTTATCAAAACCTGAATGCACAGCCCTAGTCACTAGGCAGACAGACCCTTGGTCTAGTCCAGGACAGCAATACGATGATCAGGCAATGAGAGCCTTTGTGGAACAGAATGGCCCCATTTCCACCATCCCTTTCAATGTAGAATCATGGATATTCCAGAAATTTGAGAGACAGAAGGGATAAAGAGACAGAGGGTAATTTCAGACGTTATGATACCAGGGTCACCCACAATAAATCCCCTGTGGTGGCTGTTCGTAACGTCTGATGTGATTTCCGCCAGATGTTCACCCCAGTGAATCTCTGGCGGGAATCACATTGGCCATGCTTTCAGACCTCCGGCTGCCCAGAAGTCTGAAAGCGTGGCTACATTGGCCACATTCCAGGATGGGTCAACGTAACGTCTGTTACGTTTGGCCTACCCTGGACCGTGGTCCCGACCACAGACCTGGATTGGGCGCAGTGGCCGTATAGGTCGCTGCGCCCGCCTGTCTCCTGGAGGGTAGGAGGCTGGGAGGAGCATGGGGGGTGGGGCGGGGCTGTGTGGCTGCACGTCGCACCATGCAGCCCCGCCCCCTCCTCAATCCCCAGGCAGAATCAGGCCGGCACGTCTAAAGGATGGCTGGACTGATTCCTGATCGGGATCTGAAATGGATCCCAGTCTGTGATTCAGCATGGTGGGCCAAACGGCCTGTCACATCTGAAATTATCCAGAAACCTAATTCTAGAATATGAGTGGAATTCCAGGATTAGAGTGGTGCGGGACTAGGGAGCTAAGGGGCAGGGTACTATTCCAAGATTTGAGACAGGAGTGAGTTAGATCAGGGCACCGAGAACTAGGATTATTGGGATATATTTGGCTCTGGGAGATGAAGGGGTCCAAGTGGGTTAGAGAATGGGTGCCATGGGTCAGGAATCCTGAAGTCTGTTTCCAGCTCTGGACAGGATTGTTTGTTGAAGTCAGCATTTTAGATTTTAAAATTCTGGGTTCTATTACTGTTCCTTCCACTGATTTGCTTAGAGTCCCTGAAAATATGTTGCCCTTTCTCTGCTTCAGTTTCCTTCTCTATAAAAGACAGCTATTGATACTGCTTATTAGGCCCAAGCATCAGCTGAGAAATCAAGTTGGATTTTCAAACCAATCATTTCTCAAAACTGGAAGGAGGATCTTTGCAATTGAACCCCAATACCCCTGTATCTAAATTGCACAGTTGAGACTTTCCTTTTAAAATAGTCTGTCTTTAAATGAGACACTCCCACACATGGAAACCAAGTGTCCACGTGTGGGAGCATCTTCTTTGAATGTGGAGGTGTGTGGGCGTGTGTGCTCCTGTGACCCACGCACCTCCACCCATCCCAACCACCTCCATCCACCCCCCATGCACAGAGCATCCATCTATACAGTGGGTGTAGATGGGTATACGTCCATCTCTCTGCACCCCCACCCCCCATGCACGGCCCATGCTGCGGTGCTCCACCTGCCACACACAGACCTGGCCCAACTGCCCCACCCACCCATTTACTTCCAAAACACCAGAGAATTTGGGGTGTAGATCTCACCTTGCATTTGGCCCCAAGGACTGAGGTTTCCTCCCCACCACTGGTCTAAAGGATACTAGTTCACCAGTTCTTCAGCTGCGGTGGCTATTTAGAGAAACTGGAACATTTTGGCTCAGTGTTTTGATTTTAAGACAGTGGTCGCAATCCCATGCTCTGCGGATCCTGCGTGTAGCCACACAGAACCCGCACAGATCCAGATTGCTGGCACATTGTGCTACGCATAAACCGCGCAAATACGGCTTGCGTGCGGGGATCTGCAGAGCATGGAACTGCAGCCAGTGTCTTTACTTGGGTTTTTATTCAGACATATTTTAACCCAAATACCCCTGTATTTCACTCAAGCTGAAATCCCAGTCTTCAAATTGCTTTGTAATGAAATGTTCATATTTTTCCCATTTCTACAATAGAGAAACTGAGGAAGCTGCAAGACAGATGATTAATGAGAAACAGGTAATCCTGAGGTTTTTTCCCCCCTAACTGATCAGCTGTCAGGCAGGGAGTGAGGAATCTTATTCAACAGGGATGCTGAGCTTGTGGGACTGGTAGCTCTGAGTTCCTGCTGGTGGGGCATTCCCCAGGATGTTGCCAGCAGACTCTAAGGGCTCTGCTGGTTCTGTGAGTATGAGGGCTGTGCAAATGCAAGTATTTGTATTTGTGGGGTTTTCGCATTGGGGTTTAATTGTATTTGTATTTGTGCCTTTGCCAATTTTCACTGCATTTCCCCCATTGCCCCCAATATGAATAGACAATGAATATGTGTCCCTACATATGGGTTATTTTTGGCACAGAACAGAACTCTACCAGTTTGACAGGCCTACAGAAAAAGAAAAAGGTAGTTAAAACTGCTGCTAAGTCTGCATCAGATTTAAAAATAGGGACACTGGTTTGGGGGGAGTTTGTTCACTTGGGGAGGTAGGAATAGGGCATGGATCTGGTTTAGAGAGGATCATTGGCCTAAGAACACAAGAAGTGCCATACTGGGTCAGACCAATTGTCTATCAAACCCAGCATCTATGTCTCTGACAGTGGCCAATCTCTGTCTCTTGGGAGAAGTACCTGACAGGTCACAATGGGCAATCCATTCCCTGTTGTTCCAGCCCCTAACAGTAAGAGGTTATGTCCCCAAAACCTGCTTGGTTATTAGACATTATTGGACCTATCCTCCAAGAACTTATCTAATCCCTTTTTAAAACTAGCTACACTATTAGCCTTGACTACTTCCTCCGGCAGTAAATTTCACAAGTTAATTGTTCACTGAGTGAAAAAAATAGTTTCTCTTATTTGTTTTAAATCTGCTTCCAGTTAATTTCATAGTGTCCCCTTGTTCTAGTACCATTAGAGAGGGTAAATAACCGCTCCTTATTTACGTTTTCCACACCACTGATGAATTTATAAACTTGTATCATATCCCCTCTCAGTTGTCTCTTCTCCAAGCTGAAGAGCCCAACCTGATCATTTTTATTGCCCTTCTTTGTACCTTTTCTAGTTCTACTATATCTTTTTTGTGACGGAGTGGCAAGAACAGCAGACAATACTCCAAGTGTGGCCAGACCATAGATTTATATAGAGGCATTACAATATTTTCAGTTTTATTCTCTATCCATTTCCAAATGATACCTAACATTCTGTTTGGTTGTTTTTTTACCACCATCACACAGCTGAGGATTTCAAAGTATTGTCCACAATGACTATGATCCTTTTCCTGAGTTTTAAGTTGGTAACTCCTAATTTATAACCCAGCATTTCATACATATATTTTGGGGCTATTTTTCCCTATGTGCATCACTTTGCACTTGACCACATTAAATTTTATCTGTCACTTTGATGTCCAGTTACCGAGTCTCACAAGATCCTCCTGTAATTCTTCACATTCTGCTCAGGTTTTAACTAAGGCTGCACCAAATAGGACATCTGGCAGTGTAGGGGCGGTGTTGTTTGCTGTGGCTTAATTTGCCCTCACTCGGCCATGTTGTAATGTCACTGTGCTGGGTGTGGTTTCCCCTCCGTTCAGTGTACGGGTGGTCAGAACAAAGTCTGAGTACCAGGTACAGATACTTGGCTGAACATTGTAGCTTTGTCTGAGGACCCAGAACTGAGAACTCCGAACCTTGGAAATCTCTGGAACTCTGAACTTTTTCCTTTAATTATTTTAAAGTTCACCCACTTTGAAATCATTATGCCAACCAGTGCCCAGGAAAGCAGGCTAGCAAGAGTGAGACAATCACTCAAGAAAACAAACCCAAATAGTGCAATTGCATGCAGAAAGTGAAAAAAAAAAAAGCCAGCAGTACCCCCAGCATGGCCCACCATCAGCAGTGCACCCACTTTAAAATCATGCCAACCAAGCAGTGCCCAGAAAAGCAGACCAGTAAAATTGGGATAATCTCTCAAGAAGACAAATCCACAAAAGTGCAACTGGGGGCAGAAATCCAAAAAAAGCCAGCCCAGCAGACATAATAACACCACCAGACATTAACACACACACACACACACCACACACACACATACAAAAAGTCTCCATTGTGCCTGCCCAGTGCCCACCTATGCAAGGCAGCAAGCCTCCTCCCCACACACCATATTATTTTAACCAGAAAGAAAGTATGGCCTTTTTTACATGGCCACTGCCTCGGGCCTGTTGGGTGGAGGTGGGTGGTGATGGGTGGGTGAGCACACCCACCAAACACACATTGGCACCGAGCAGGGAGACATTTGCACAGACATTGCCACAGGGGTTGTGGGAAAGAAGGGAATGGGCCAGTACACACCCATCGGGCACACACACACACCCACGGCAACACTGAGCAAACACCCATAATGTTTACACAGACTGCCCATACACTGAACGGAGGGGAAACCATGCCCAGCAGAGTGATGTTACAACATGGACAAGCAAGGGCAAACGAAGCCATGGCAAACAACACCACACCTACACTCCCAGACTCTGAGCGGGCAGGGGAGGCAGGAGCTGGAATGTCAAGAAATACAAAGAAGTAGCCCTAGTCAAGCCCTGAGACACAGGTCAGACAGCCAGGCACCACAGACCCCTTGGAACCCAGGCCACACCCACACACCAGTGCACACAAGCACACAGGGAAACCCAGCAGGATGAGGAATAAAGGGGACCCCAACTGGGGGAGGGGGGGCCGAGAGTGAACACAGTCACCGGGAAGAACAGGCGAGCTCTGAAACACATGGGGACCACACCAAATCCCCACCTCTGGCACGGACCACTGACCACAGAACCTCCCAAACCCCAGAACAACATGCCAGGAACAGGACAGCTGAGGTAATGACTGCAGGCACCAAAGTGCAAGCTGGAGCCAGAATCGGATTGCAAAGAGCAGACAGGTGTTTCCCAAAAAACACACGCTGGCTGCAATGCAGCAGCAACCCAACATTCACGGGGCAAGGATGCACAGAGCTCAGGATGAGCCCCACACCATGGCTGGGACAGTCGGGGGGGGAGAACATGGGAACCCACGCAAACATCAGAGGGGGTATGACCCAGATGACAGGGTACCAAGGATCCAAGCCAAAGAGGAGCCACTGATACAAAGCACAACCAAGGGGAGGCGGGGAACATATAGTAAAGGACCTATGCTTTGCCAGACAACCACTCCACAACAACAAGATATGGCCCACACAGAGGGGTACATCAGAGGGAAGGAGAACACAGACACCAGGGGGAACCAAGCAAACCAAACTTTATTTATAACCCAACTAGAGAAACAGGCTCAAGTCAAACAACAAACAGCAACACTGAGTGGCTACAAGGTGAGGTGGTGGGGCAGATTTGAGCCCTCAGTAGGGCCTGCGACCCCGGACCTGGCTCCAGCAATCTGATTGGGCACGGTACAAGAGGTGTACCCACTTCAGCACATGTAGGGGCAGCTGCACCACCACCTCCTGCTCCCTGGTCCTCTCGTTAATCATCGCCTGCACTAAGGGAAAGAAGGAGAGGGAGCACACCAGTAGGGCAGCCCACAGGCCACAACATTTTAAAATTTTTATTTATTTATTTATTTATTTATATGAATATTTTTAACCCGCTCCCTCTTGCACAGTGGCAGCTCAGGGAGGCATACATCACACATACTCATGACAATAAAATCAGCTTAAAAACTACAAAACAATTAGAAATACAATATAAAATAAGCTTCCGGGCAATAAAACAATAAAACCTTCCCACCCCACCTACCCTCCCCCCTCCCCAAAGGCCCAGCAGAACAGTCAGCTCTTATAGCATCTATGGAAAGAGGGGATATCCGGGGATATGCGGGCCTCCGATGGGAGTTAATTCCACAGCCACGGTGTGGCCACTGAGAATGTCCTTTGTTCTGTTGTCATCTGGAATACCCGGGGGACTTCAAGCTGAGCATCCCCAGCTGACCTTAAGGGCCACGGAGGAACCCAGGGTCTGAGGCAGTCTCACAGGTAACCAGGACCCAAGTTGTTTAGGGCTTTGTAGGTCATAACCAGCACCTTGAATTGGGCCTGGAAAATAATAGGCAGTCAGTGCAGGGCACGGAGCACAGGTGTAATGTGCTCATGGCGGCCCATTGGTAGGCCAAATTTTGTAAAGGGCAAATTCCCAGTTTGACCCAAGTTCCAGGATATTAAATTGACAGTCTGTCCAATGTGTTAAGGCGCCAATATGCTAAGGCATCAATAGGTTAAGGACACAAGCAATATGACTGGCAACGTCTCTATTGACAGTCTGACTGGCAATATCTCAGAAATACCCTGTCCTCTGAGGGTGATCAGTCCCCAGGCATCTTATTGAGGGAGCTTATTTTAAAATACCATGCAAGAATGCAAACCACACAAAACTAACCAATAAGACAATTTTTATTAAACAGATTTTAATAAAATTATAAATGTATCAATCTAAAATAGGTTCCTAATTAGTACACCTTTCATATTCACAAAGTAGGCATACTTCTGAGTTGGTCAGAGTCAAAGTAGCTTGGTGCTTTTAGGCAGGAGTGTGGTTTTATCAAGCTGCCTCTGAAGGTGTCCAGGTTAGCTTATCTCTGAAAAAGAGGGGTGGGTGTAATTATCTTTTATATCCTGATTTCTGCTGATAATTCTGTCTTGGTAAAACATGATCTTTCTCTTGCTTCTTTAGCAAAGCATTCCAGCAGTTCCTTGACAGTTTTTCCTGTTCTTAAACTTGCTATTTTCAAGGCTGTTTGTTGCAAACTTCATCACTTTCCCAGCAGTTTTAGTTTCACACAACAGTCAGCAGGTTTTTTTGGGTCTTGTGAAAGTTTTGCAACTCTCTTTGTTTTTGCTTCAAAGTCCCAGAGGCCTCTGCTTCAGCCAATGTTGACCTAAAAACCAGTCACTCAAAACATTCACACAACACCATCCCTCTCAGGAGATGGGCTGCCACATTCTGCACTAGCTGCAACCTCTGGACCATCATCAAGGGCAGCCCCACGTAGAGCACATTGCAGTAGTCCAGTTAAGAGGTAACAAAAGCATGGATGATGGTGGCCAGATCCGAGTTCGAGACATATGGCCACAGCCATTGCACCAGATTTAATTGACGAAATGCTCCCTTCGCCGCAGTCTCCACCTGGCAATCCAGGTGAAGCTGTGGGTCAAGGAGCACCCCCAGACTACGAACCTGAGCGGCCAAAGGGGGCAGACCCCACCAATGACGGGAGCCACCACCCCCTCAGCCCTCCCCACCAACATCACCTCCATCTTGTCAGGATTCAGTTTCAGATGGCTCACCCTCATCCAGTCCCCCATAGCTGCCAAGCACCAGGTAAGCACCAAGACTGCCGGACCTGGATCACTCGAAAATGAGACGTAGAGATACATATCATCGGCGTATTGATGACATTGCATGCCGAAACCTTTCATGACTTCACCCAAACATTGCATATACACATTGAACAGGAAAGGGGACAGAATAGAACCCTGTGGGACTCCACATGTGAGATTCCGGGGAGATTATGTACATTCCCCAAGAGCCACCCGCTGCATTCTCCCTGCCAGAAATGAGTGAAACCGTTCAAGAATCACCCATGCCGAAGCATGGGTGAGCAGTTTGGTGCGGGGGCAGCGATGGTGAACAGGACACTCCACGATGTCTGAGACCTTGTAGTCGAACTGCTCCTGAAGTGGGTCATCCAGCTCCAGGACCTGGAGGTGATGATCCGGGGGTTTGAGGTGATGGGCTTCCCTCATTACATTGGTGCTACCGATAGCACTCACATCCCAATCTTTCACTCTCCCAATGCCAAGACTAATTACCTGAACAGGAGGCAAGCGTTCTCTGTGAGCGTTCTATACCGCCCCGAGCTGCTGTGCAGGATGGGGCGGTATAGAAATCTATTAAATAAATTAAATAAATAAAAAAACCTGCAGACAATTGTTGACCACTGATGCCTGTTGATAGATGTGTACACAGGCCACTTGGGGAGGAGCCACAATGCTCAGATCCTGCGCTCCTCCCCCTTCAATGCCATGATGTTCGATGGGGATATAGCCCCGAAAATGTTCAGGATGATCGAGGGTGTATTATTATTATTATTATTATTATTATTATTAGCATTAGCATTATTATTAGCATTTGTATAGCACCAGCTGTGTACCTGATGCTTTACAGAACAATAAGATAGACGCAGTCCCTGCCTACGGCTTACAATCTAATAGACACAGAGTGGGGACACAATGAGAGGGGACATAGGGAGAGACAAGGGATAAATAACATTCAAGTGGATGCAAAGTCTCAGGTGCACGTGCTTGGCTTGGTTGCGGTTTGGCAGGAGTCTGCGGGGAGGGCAGACAGTAAATATTGAAAGGAAAGTTCTAACAGGAATCGGGAAAGGCGGTGAGGAAGAGGTGGGTTTTGAGGAGGGATTTGAAGGTGTGGAGGGAGGGGGCAAGGCAAATGTGGGCAGGGAGAGAGTTCCAGGCATGGGGGGCAGCAAGGGAGATGGGACGAAGGCGCTTATGGGAGCAGGGGAGACGAGGGAGAGTGAGGGAGGGGCAGAGGAGGAGTGGAGAGTGTGTGCAGGAGTGCGTAAGAAGACTAGGGCTGAGAGGTAAGGGGGATCCAGGTTGTGAAGGGATTTGTAAGTGAACACCAGGAGTTTGTGAAGGATGTGTTCAGGAAGGGGGAGCCAGTGAAGTGAGGAGAGGAGAGGCTGTACGTGGTTGAAGCGATAGGCTTTGTGGATGACCCTAGCAGTGGAGTTTTGGATGGAGAAATGGGGGGACAGGTGAGAGCGGGGGAGGCCAGTAAGGAGGAGGTTTCAGTAGTCAAGGCGAGACATGACCATGGCATTAACAAGGGTTTTGGCTGAGGAGACAGAGAGAAAGGAGCGAATCCGAGGAATGTTATAGAGGGCAAAGCGACAGGATTTGGCAACAGAGTCGATGTAAGGTTTAAAGGAAAGGTGAGTATAGAAGATGAAGCCCAAGCTACGGGCTTGGGGAACGGGGCAGATGGTGACCCCATCAATAAGGATGGACAGGGAAGAGGGAGAGGAGGGTAGGGAGGAAAGATAAGGAGTTCAGTCTTAGCCATGTTGAGCTTGAACTGACGTTGGGACATCCAGACGGAGATATCAGAGAGATAGTTGATGAGGCGAACTTGGACAGAAGGGGAGAGAGGGGGGGTGGAGAGATAGAGTTGACAGGGTGTAGATAGAGAATAGGAGAGGGGTTAGGACAGAGCCTTGGGGAATCCCAACCGAGAGGGGGAGGGAGGAAGAGTTGGAGTTGGGAAGAGACACATTCAAGGAATGGTCAGAGAGGTAGGAGGAGAACCAGTCAAGGACAGAGCCGCAGAAGCCTAGGGAGTGAATAGAGTCCAGTAGGAGTGAGCGGTCGACATTGTCAAAGGCAGCAGAGAGGTCAAGGAGGGCAAGAATGGAGTAAAGGCACTTAGATTTAGCGACAAGTAGATCATTGGTGATCTTGGCAAGGGCAGTTTCAGTGGAGTGAAGGGGGAAGAAGCCAGATTGGAGAGGGTCCAGGGAGGAGTTATCAGAGAGGAGGTCCAGGCAGCGGGAGTAGATGACCCATTCCAGAAGGTTAGAGGCTAAGGGTAGGAGGGAGACCTGCTGGTAACTGGAGGGGTCAGAGGGGTCGAGGCTGGACTTTTTGAGGATGGGAGAGACAGTGGCATGCTTGAAGGTGGAGGGAAAGGAGCCAGTGGAGAGGGCGAGATTAATAACATGTAAAAGGGGGGGGCAATAACATGTAAAAGGGGGTGGGAGCAATGGAGGTCAGGAGGCGGTAGGGGGTTGAGTTGAGAAGGCAGGTGAAGAGGTTGGAGGAAGACAGCAAAGAGGAGATTGTTATAGGGGATCCCGCCTACCCTATGACCCCATGGCTGATGAGGTCCTATCCCATTGCCCGCACCCCCGATCTGGTGCTCTTCAAGGAGTACCTGGCCTCTGTGAGGTGCGTAGTGGAGAGGACCTTCAGCCTGCTCAAGATGAGGTGGTGCCTCCTGTTTAACCAGAGCCAGTTCAACCTGCAGCACACCCCCATCCTCGTCCTGGTGGCCTGTGTACTCCATAACATATGTGAGACTGGTGGGGCTGCCTTGGACTGTCCCCCTCCTGTACAGAGACGGAGCCCCGTGTCTGTACAGGAGGGTGAGGCCTTCAGATGTATATCGGAGGAGAATTGTGATGCCCTATGCAGGTGCATAGTTGTCCAAATGACCAAGGACTGATGGTGGCCTAAAGGCAGCCCCCTTCCAACAGTCCTGTATCAATGTGAACCGTGTATCAATACATTGTGCTGTATACCCCTGTTCCTGCCTCTATTTTGTTTGACTGTTGATATGGGGACCTCCCCATTGTCTGTTGGCCAGTTTGTGGGTCCCAGATTCCCCATGCCATGGCAGGGTTGCCCGTTGTTGCACTCTACTTACCTTGTGTAGTGGACATCCCATTGAACCTCTTATGTGATATCCCCTGTACTGGAACACCTCCTGAGCTCCGTGTTCTGTCCCTGGCCTCCCTGTGTCCATCATCGCTTCCCATGCTACCTTACAGTCCTTCCTCATGGTTGGATGGATACCGTGTCCCATGTTCCCACCTCCCCCAATGTCAGTTAAACACCACCTGTTCCCCATGCTTACCTGCACATGTGGGGCCCGCCTTGGCAGTTAGGTCGCTTGGGATGCAGGGATGATCTGGAGTGGCTGGGGCCCAGTAGAGGAGGTCGTGGAGGGTTCTAGATGGGAACCAGGAGTGGGGCGGACTGTCCAGGGGGGCCCCCTTGGTGTTGTAGGGCACCCATGTGGGGGGAGGGGACCCATGTGGCCTAGGGCTGCCAGACAAGCTGCAGAGGGGGCACTTGCACCTATGGAAGGACACTGTGGTGTTCTTGTGCTGCCTGCCCTCCTACCATGGCTGGTGGGCCCGTGTCATGCTGGGGGACATGCCAGAAGGCCTCCAAGGTGTCTTCTATCAATCTGAAGGTTCTTGTGGCCTGACATGGGCTCTCTCCCTCTCCTGCCTGTCTAGGTGATGCTCACAGAGGAGGGTGGGAACTTGGCGCCTGTCCCACAGGTGCTCTGTGTAGGACCAGGTGAGCATAGCAGACATTTGTTCCAGGTCCCTTTTTCCCTCCCCTAGCTGTATCTCCCTGTTAAGAGTCTTCTACCAGTTCTGAGCATCTTCCAGATGCCTGGTCTCCACCAGCATTCCCTCCCTTGGTTCTTCCTCCTCCACCGGTTGCGGACCCACATCTCCTGGTTTCTCTCTGCACTCCCAGCGGTAACACCCCTGGATGGACCGGGCTGCTCTTCTGTGAACAGCAAGGGTACCTGTGTTTAGCTTGGGGATGGGGACCTGCCCCCCATTTATCTGTTCTGGCTCCAGGAGCTGCACTGGCATATCTTGTGGCAGAAGCTGCGAGGAGCATCCCTGCCCTTTCCATGTGACCTTCACTTACAGTCTGGCTTCCAGGTTGACTAGGCCTGATTTTGCAACCGGCTGCATGGCAGGATTTTGCAATACCAGGGGAAGGGATCTACAGCCAGCATGACTGGAGGGGTCATCCCCTGATTGGACTAGGTACAGTCAGGTAACCCCCAAGGACCAATCACGAATGAGGGGTAGTGGGCTTTTAAAAAGAAAGACACACCTCTCAGGGGGAGACTTCCATCTTGTCTTCTGTTCACTCTGGGATACTGATCTGTTTTGCTATGGAGCTAAGGGAATGACTCCTGGCCTGTTTGGACTAAACTGAACCTAAGGACTGAACCCCTTTGCTGCAAGGCAAAGGCGCACCTGAAGCTGTGAGTAATTGAATGTTACATCTAAGGAACCAGTTTAGGCTAGATGCTACTAAAAAGGCCATTGTGCCTAAAATGTTCTGATCAATTGCTTTTGCTCAAGGATTCAAAGTGCCTCACAGGGTTGCAGCCTCTGATGTTGGGTTTATATTATCATTAAAGTAATATTCCTTTTTTTTAATCTAAAAGATCTGTGTGTGTGTGTGTGTGTGTGTGTGTGTGTGTGTGTGTGTGTAGGCTCCCCCTACTCCAGAGGTTTGAGCAGGGGTGTGTGTCATTTTTGCCCTCTTTCTGCCCCTGGCGAAGGCCATGCCATGGATGCAGGAGGCCACAATGTCTCCATCCATGCAGAGGAACCAATCCAGCTGGTCATGGAACTCTGTTGTGAGCATGGCACAGCCAAACTTGAGATTGTTGTCTTTGATATGTTTATATCTGGACCTTAAGTTCTTTGCTCTGCTGCATGCATTGGGTGACATCCCTATTGTATCCCAATCACTGCATCTCCCAGGCGATGGCTTCATAGACCTGTTTGATCTTGTAGCGGTGCACCAGGTTGTACTGGATGTTTTCGGTCCCCACACATGCATATGAAGTCCTGGGTCTCATTCCTGGACCAGGGTTCCCCCTTTTGGGTTCCATGTATGGGGGGCCATCAGGCTTGGGGCCTTCCCGGTGACTGTTGTGGCAGTGGAGCAGGTGGTCCCCTGTATGAATGCATGAGGGTGCGCTGTTGTCCTGCTTCACCCCTGTTGCTTCTGTGGGGTGTTCCTTAGCCCCCCCTGGATGGTCCCGCTGTTTTACCTTACTGCCAGGGATGCCCTCCTTGGCTGTCTCCCCAGTGGTGCTGTGCACCAGGGTCTGGGTGCTCTCCTGTGGGGGAGGAGGGATGGTGTGGCTGTCAGCTACCTGCCCTGGGTTTCCCCGGTGTGTGCTCAGGGCTTGTCAGAGCCTTCCTTTCTCCCCCCCCAGGTGGGTGGGTATCCTCGCTCTTACCTCACTCTCCGAAGCGCTCTCCTCCCATCGGGCAGATGGTTGTGGTTTGGGGTGGGGATGCGGGTGGTGCCGGAGCTGAATTGCACCTTCTGCCCTGTGTCAGTATGGATGTGCTGTCAGTAACCATCTGCCTTCCCCCTCCCCGGTCCCCAGTGCCGTTGGCCTGGGCCCCTCTCCCCTGGGTGTCCCAGGGTCCCTCTGCTTACCAATCCCCTTCTCACGCAAGTCGTGGCACTGGCTCCCTTTTTCTTATCGGCTGCTTTCCTTCCAGACATGTTAGGAGCCAGCACACCCATGTCCTCGCTGGCTTCTCCTTTAAGAGCTCCCGGCCGGGTATTGGGCATCTCTCCCGGTGGGTATCTCTGCTTGTGGGCTCCTGTGGGACCTCTCTAGCTGTGTCTCACTTGTTTTGGTGGACCCTTCCTGTGGGTGTGGGTGTTTTGCCATTTACAAGGACAGGTAGGTGTTGAACACCCATCTCTGCCCATCTCCACCCATGGAGCATGCTGGCTCCTTCCTGGCTGCACCATGAGTGTTGACAGGTGTCGGTGGGTGGGTCATGGGAGCGCTCACACCCATCTGTTGACATTCACACAGATGTTCTCCCTCCCATCCGATGGGTGTTCATGGGTGTTGGTGGGTGGTGTCCGTGTAAAAACAGCCTATATCTCCCCTGTGCCCCAGTGGTCAGTCACATCTTGCCAAGTTGAACCCACAGACAAAGTACAGTCACAGTTCCCACAAAAATTACAGCAAAAGTGATCCCTCTCTGGACTGTAGGGTGCTGTCAATTGACCAATAAGCAGTGCGCAAGAAGCAGGAGCACCCACTTTAAACTTTAAGTATATTAGGCACTGGTGGCAACACCTGGCATTGTCCCTAGTATATGGACAGCCCAGGCAAGGGGAAGTGGAGCTAGGCAGATCCCTCTGGCTATCATGGTGCCAAGAAGTGCAAGCAGCAGGCAGCGCTGGCATGGCACCTGCTTATTTTTAAAATGGCATGGCATTGGTGTGGCACTTGTAACTTGGACAGCTCAGGCCAGAGGAAGTGAATCAAGGCAGAGATCCCTCTGGCCTCCATGGTGCCAAGCAGTAACAGTTTGGTACCCACTTATTATTATTTGTTTAAATCATGGCACAGTGCAAACAACTAACCCCCATCCCCAGCATTGCCCCTATGAACAGGCCATGCCAGGAAACCCTCCCCCGTCAAACCAATTACTTATAAACCAGCAGTGTAGCACACAGCCAGATTCACCAAAGAGAACAGAAAATGGCTGTACAGCCACTTTTATTTTGCCCCTGCCAGCCAATCAATCAAAACTTGCCATCTGGCTTGTCCGTCAATCAGCTGTCCCCTCCCATACCCCCCTTCTACCAAATATGACACTCAGGTCACTTTTAAATGAGGCACTTAGAAGCTTCTCCTGAGCCCCGTGTTCAGGAAAGCCGTGCAGGGAGTGTTTACATGTTCCCCGTGCTACTGGAAGTAACTTACTGCCCATTCTCGGCAGCTGTGGTGGCTGGAGACCCCATTCTGAAAGCCTCCAAAGTGAGACTTTCAGAACGCACCTCTTCAAAGCCCCGCATTTCCAGCTGCCACTTCTAAGTGCCTTCTTTAAAAGTGGCCTAAGTTTCATTTCATAGCTCAGAGAAGCTAGGGTCAATGTCTGGGTCACTTCAGTCATGTTGTGTGCAATGGTGCCAGCACTCGATTGAGGTTTGGAACAGAGGGCTGGAAACCCCAGTTGATTCAGAAGTTTTCCAAGGACCGAGTTTCATTTCTAGTTTTAACTACCTTTAATAACTTTGTGTCATCTGCAAATTTGATCACCTCACTTTTTACTCCCTTCTCCAGATCATTAATGAATATATTGAACAAAACTGGTCCCAGTACAGATCCCTGGGTCTGACCACACCACTAGTTACCTCTCTTCACTTAGGGTCACTGGTTTACGAAAAGGGGAATGGAGCATGGGACTAGGTTCAGGAGACGCTGCTGGCTTGGGGAGGGGGAATGGGACATGTGACTGCCTCAGGGGTATCACTTGTTGGGGGAGGGTGTTGTTTGCTTGGGGTTTCACCATTTCTCCCTGGATTATCTGGCTTCCACCAGGCTGGGACTGGCTACAGTGCTGAAGACTACAGTTCTGAGACAGCAGTGGCCCCTGCAGATGGGGAGGGTTCACTACAGGCTCCCCAAGCAGGTGGCTAAGCCTAGAGTCAGAGAGCAGCCTGGCTTTAAGATGGATTTGAGATGCACTTTTTGAAACCTTGGATACCACATTTTTCAGGAAATTTGGGGTTCACTCAGAACTCAAATACACAGTCCTAGGATTTGGATTTCACATATGGGACCCAAAATGGTCTTTTGTGTTTTATCAAAATCTGAATGCATAACCCTAGTCAGTACAGTTGTGAGAACAGCTACACATTGGGAATCATGCATGGAATCCCAGCTATTGAAGTCTGAATGTATTGTTACTACTCGTTCCCAATTCCCCATGCTATGGAGGTGGCTAGCATATAGAGCAGAGCTCTGAGGCAAACCTGTCATCTCATTGGGATGCATACCAGTACAATGCTTTGGGAATAGGATGTAACTAGTTTCAGTACTTGGATTCTGCAATGAAATGTGCTGTAGATAGGAGAGGAAAATAGAATTCAATGTGCATGGACCAGCCCAGTTCTCCTTGTCAGTTTCCTGAAGGCCTCTTTGACCTCTTTGTTTTTCAGTGAGTATATGACTGGGTTGACTGATGGTGTTATCACCGTATACAAGACAGCCACCATCTTGTCTGTCTCCACAGAATAAGCTGAGTTGGGCCGAATGTATGTATAGATTCCCGTGGAGCAGAAAATAGTCACCACCAGGAGGTGGGAGGAACATGTGGAGAAGGCTTTCTTTTTGCCTTCAGTTGATTGGATCCGCAGTATTTTTCTCAGAATAAAACAATATGATATTAACGTCATTACACATCCCCCCATCCCAAAGATCACATCAGCCCAAAAATCCATAGTTTCATTAAAACTAGTATCTGAACAGGAGATTTTTAAAATTGGTGGTATCTCTCAGAAGAAGTGATTGATGTCATTGGAGTTGCAGAAGGATAACTTCATTTCAAGTCTAGTGTGAACTATAGTTTTAATCATTCCTACTACCCACACACCAGCTATTAGTCTTAAACACACCTCATTCCTCATGATGTCTGAGTAATGCAAAGGGTGGCAAATAGCAGCATAGCGGTCGAAAGCCATAATAGTGAGGTTTAGGTATTCTGACATAAAGAACCACTTAAAGAGGAATAGCTGTGTCATGCAGCCAGGAAACGTTATGGTATTTTTCGATGTAGCGAGGTTGTATAGCATCTTGGGGGTGGTGACTGAAACAGAGAGGACATTTATCGAAGATAAGTTGAGGAGCAGGAAGTACATGGGGGTGTGAAGACTTTTGGAGGAAGTTATGGTGAGGATGATGAGGATGTTGCCAGTCAGGGCTGCCAGATAGATAAAAGTGAATGCCAAGAAGAGGGGTGTCTGCATCTCCTGGAGGCTGGAGAGACCCATCAGAATGAACTCTGTGACAATAGACTGGTTCTTCATTTCTGTGTTTCTGGTTCTGCCCGTCTATAGAGATAAAATAACCCATTAGGGCAAATCAAATTGCATTATTGGGGTGTGCAGCACTTACCTCTTTCATTTTCGTTTTCTGTATCATTCTTGGGTTAAAAACCCATCCACTTTGGGTGGTTTCATAAAAAAAAAATTGGTTTTTGTTTTATTTTAATAAAAATAATTTAAAATGATAATTTTAAAAAATCACTATGCATGTAAAAAAATGGCCACCAGAGCTGTTCTGTGCATGCATGGCTCTTTTCTAAAATGGTGCCAGCGGCATCAGTGCCATTTTGGAAACTGGCAGCACATGTGCAGAATGGTCCTGGTGGTCATTTTGTTCATGCAGAGTGATTTTTAAAAAAAATTGTTTAAATTAAACAAAAACCAATGTATGTTGTCTGCCTATTCATTTATTATTATTATTATTATTATTATTAAACATTTATAAAGCGCCAGTAACAACCTGGCGCTGTACAGAACATACAATCAGCTGTGGTCCCTACCTGTGGCTTACAATCTAAAAGACAAGGAGGGGGAGACAAGGAGAGGGGACAGCGGGAGAGACATTTATTTTCCAAACATTAGTTACTAAAACAAATGTAGCTCCATTCATCTAAGGAACTCTCAAAAGGAAACAAATTGCACATCCCTAATTATCATAGAATTGTAGAAGTGTAGAGTTGCAAGGGACCTCACCACTCATCTAGTTCAAACCTTTATCCAGAAGCAGGATAGGAAACCCTGTAACTGAATATTGATGACAGATGCCTATCAAATCAAAACATCCAGGGAAGGAGATTTAATAAGTACTTTGTTCCACTTGAATTGTTCTAACAGTTACTTAACTTAGCCCTGCCTTCTGGCAAATTTTGAACCAATGCTTGTTGTCCTGTTCTAAGCGGCAATGAAGAACAAATGTTCTCCCTTTTTTACTGCATTCTTTTAAGTATTAGAAAATTGTCAACAAATCACTTTTAAATTCTTTTCTGTAGGCTAAACATTCCTAAAACCATCAGTCTTTCCTCTTGTCTTGTATTCCAAAACCTTGATTATCTTCATTATTCCCCTCTGAATTATTTCCAGTTTATCAATGTCCTTCCTGAAAAGTGGAGCCTCTGTACTGAAACATGGTATTCAATTTTTAATATATATGGTTTTTCACTTTTGGTGTGGATTTGGCACTGTATTTTTGGTGTGGGTTTACTAAAATGTGCCTAGCTGGGGCATGAGAGGATACTATTTTGGGGGGTTGCATTTGGTTTCTTATGGCTGTGCCTGCTCGTGGCATGCATGGTGTCGGGGAACCAAACTTGATGTGCTGTGTTTTTATTTAGATTCTGAGGTATTTTTTTGCAGGGGAGGGGAGTTCCAAGTCCTCGGAAAAAGTTTCAAGTATTGGACAAAAACTCGGCCTCGGTACTGGAACCTCGGAAACACACACATTTAAAACTGAACATAGTTATCTAAAAGAGGTCTTACCAGTGCTGAGTATAGTGGCACTATAACTTCTGAAATCCTGGCACTGGTGCTTGAATTAATATAATCCAAAATGGTGTTGGATTTTTTTGCAGCAGCATTACATTGTTGAATAATGTTCAGTTTATGTTCCACTATATTCCCCAAATCCTTCTGTGCAAAATTGCAGCCTCTCCAGTTATCTCCCATATTATACTTGTGCATTTCCTGTGTACAATACTTTACATTTCTGTCAATTTAACTTCAATCTGTTGTTTTCAGCCCAGATCTCCAATTTATCAAAGTCATAAGAACATAAGATGTTCCATATTGGGTTAGACTAATGGTCCATCTAGCTCAATGTCCTGTCACTAACAGTGGCCACCTTCAGTTTCTTCAGAGAAGTGCACAACAGATCACAATGGAGTTATCCATTCCCTGATATATACTCCCAACTCCAAGTCAGAGGTTTCTGCTATTTACTCCCAGTGACAGTTAGGGTTATGTTCCCCATACCTACTTAACTAAGGCATTAATAGTCCTATCCTCCAAGAACTCTTCCACTCTGCCACTGCCGATTGCTCCGTGGGTGGATGTGGGTGGAGATGGGTGTTGGCCGGGAGCAAACACTCACCAACACCCACCGAAAGTGGCATTTACACAGACGTCTCCACCCATCTCCACCCAGGGAAATGCTCCCCACCCACCAGCCAACACCCATCTCCACCCAGAGGAACTGGGTGGAGGCATCATGTGTGCAAAGGGCCCATGGTGATTGGCTGCAGTGGTGCCATGCAACATGCATAATAAAATGTAACACCCATTTTATGGGTGTTAGAGCGTCTGTGTAAAAAGGGCCATACTGTTTACCTTTTTCACCACTGTTGCACACTGAGCGGATATTTTCAGTGAAATCTCTGCAGTGGTTCCAGGATCCCGTTCCTGAGACATAACGCCTAGTATAGAACCCAGAAAATCGTGTATGTATAATAGGAGTATTTTTCCTTCTGTGCATCACTTTGCACTTGTAACATCAAATTTCATTGGCTGTTTCATTGCCCAGTCATCATGTCTTGCAAGCTCCTCCTTTAATTTCTCACAGTCCACCTCACTCTGTCTTAACTATTTTGAATAACTGTGCCTTCAGCAAATTCTTTACCCTCTTTACTCCTTGCCTACTCAATCAGGGTGCACAACAACACATGCAGCCTTTCCTTCCCTGCTGCACATGCCAGCAGGGTGAAAGAGAGTTAGAGAGACAGAACAGATGCCAGCATAAAAAACACCACCATGTAATTAAAAAACCAAAAGGGTATGTGATCAGTAAGTTCCCACCCAAGCATGTCCCATGAATGGGTGATTTCAGATGTTACGGTAACACGGTGAACCACGGTGAATACCCACCTGTGGTCACCGTGTACTGTACGTCTGTTTGCGGCGCGCCAGATGTTGGCCACGGTCAATCGGCACATGGGGTTCGTTTGAACCACGCTTCCCGGGCTAGCCAGGGGAAGGTCCCGGGAAGCGTGGTCAAACGGACCCCGGGCCGTGGCCAAGGAAAAGTAACATCTGGCCGCGTGCCACGGCCCGGGATCCCCGGCGGGATCCCGGGCCGTGGCACGATCGGCCGGACGCGGCGGCCGCATTGGCCCCGCCGCCCGCCCGTCTCCTCGGAGGGCGGGCGG
>QEPC01005229.1:2900-15401 GCA_003113815.1 Sphenodon punctatus
TCCTCTGTGTGAAGCAGGCCGAGAAAGGCTCCCTGGTTCACCAGCTGGTGCAGGATGTCTCCACACAGTGGAATTTCACCTTCCTGATGCTCGAGCGGCTTCTCAAGCAGAAAGCCACCTTGTATCAGGTTCAGCTGGTGATGGACAGTGGGGCACCTCCAGGGTATGATGGGATGGAATGGGAGATCCTGACTTACACGGTCTTCGTGCTCAGACCGCTCCTGGCCATGACAGAGACCGTGAGCAGCTCCGCTGCCACCCTCAGCCAGGTGACCCCTATGGTCCAGAGTTTCCACAGGAGGCTGGATGAGATTCTCAGGGGATGGGATTGTGGCCCTGAGGGCAGGAAGCTGGCTGATGAGGAGCTTGACATGGTGCAGCAGCTGAAGGCAGGGTTGAAGGTGCGGTTTGATGAGCTCCTACGGTGGGAGGAATATGTCCTGGCAACAATGATGGACCCCAGGGTTAAGGGCAGCATGCCATGCCAGACAGCACTCTATGGCCACTGGAAGGGTGACCTGGTAGAGAGGGTCCGGCAGGCAGAGCGGGCTATGCAGCAGGGCGCCCCTGAGGATGGTGGGAGTGGGAGCAGCCACCCCTTTCAGTCAGCTGGGTCCTACCCTACCCCTAGCCCTAGCAGTAGCAGCACCAGCACCAGCACTCATATTGGCAGCAGCAGCAGAAGCAGCTCAGCCTATGTACAGGCCACTCTGGGGAGCACGGCGCTGTGCACAATAGGGCAAGCAGTGTGGCTGAGGGCAGTGGTGGAGGTAGTGCCCAGACAAAGCTACCAGAGGGAATACGATGGCGCCTTAGCAGCCATGGAGGCCTACCTGGAGGAGGAGTCATGTATCGATCCCAACAGCAATCCCTTGGCCTACTGGGGTGGCAAGGCCAACATGTGGCTGGCCCTGTTGAAAGTGGCCAAGGGTATACTGTCCTGCCCACCAATGAGTGTCCCTGGCGAGCAGGTCTTCTCTATGGTGGGGAACATTTGCTCCCCACACTGCCTGAGACTGGCAGCCTAGTTGGTGGAGCAGTTGTTGTTCATCAAGGTGAACCTTCCGCTGCTGGGATTCCCCGAGCTGCCCCTGGACAAGGATTTATGGTGCAGTGGCACACGCCATTCCATGACAGTAGCAGTCTTGGGACGGGGCTCCTCCTCCTCAATCTGGGCTAAGGCTACTGCTGCTGTGGTGCTGTCCCTCCCTCCCAATACCCAGCACCTGCCCTGCCTCTCTCTCGCTCTCCCCTGCTCATGCTAGACAACCTCGGCTGGCTTATCTGACTGACCGCATGATGCAGGGTGGCAGCATTTTGGGAAACAATCTGTTAGTCTGCCAGCTGGCCTCTCACTAGACGATCTCGACCCACCAATCTGACTGATGCTCTCTCTCTCTCTCTGCACAGTCTTTGACAGCCCGAGCCTATCTGAGTGCCCTACCAAGGTCCCAGCCTGCCTTCCCTACTGCCTCTCATGCCACGCTGCCTGAGTGCCTGTCTGCCTGCCCAGGTTGCTGCCAAGCTCAAAGTCTTGCTCAGCCCACCTGCCCGCCTCTCATGCCAAGGTGCCTGTCTGCCCGCCCAGGTTGCTGCCAAGCTCTGCCCACCTGTCCCAGCCCGCCTGCCCACCTCTCATGTCATGCTGCCTCTCTGCCCATCCAGGTTGCCTAGGTGCCTGTCTGCCCGCCCTGTCAACCCTGAGTAATGTACCCCACATGCCTGGTAGGGATGGATGAACAGAACCGAGTTCGGAAATTCGGTTCAGTTCGGTTCAAAAATCGAGTTCGGTTTGGAAGTTCAGTTCGGTCGACTGAACTATTCGAGTTTGGTCCAAACTTCGAACTTCCAAACAGAGTTCATAAATTCAAACCCCATTGAACTAAATGGAATATTATCTTATAGGGATGGGCGAACAGAATCGAGTTCGGAAATTCAGTTCAGTTTGGTTCGAAAATCGAGTTCAGTTCGGAAGTTCAGTTCAGTCAACCGAACTAGTCGAGTTCGGTCTGAACCCCAAACTTCCGAACCGCGTTCGCCCATCCCTATTGTCTGGTAATCCCACTGCTGCTGTCTGCTGGTTCATGGCGAAAGGAAGAGAGAGAGAAAGTGAGAGAGAAAGTCTCCCCACTGCTAGAAGGAGAGACAGACATGATCCCACCCATGCTGTCAAAAGAGATGCGGGTGGAGGGGGAGAGGTGTATCCATCTCAAGCTGCCACCTGCCAGAACCAGGAAGAGCTCTCATCTGTGCTCGCTCCTGCCCGATGCCACATCCAGCAGCAAACCTACCAGAATGAGATGGAAATATAACACAACGTATTATATGTGTCTGCCTGTGTGCGTTCCTATACCTGCTACCACCTATCGCACGATTGAATGAAGTGTGTCCAATGAAGCACTAACTCTAGGGACATCACCATGTGGAGACATCCTGTCATAGGCTGTCATTCCACTGTACCTGAAGCAGTCAGTCATGCCAGTCCCATGAACCATCATCTAGATTCTGGGACCATCATTCCAGTCATGGGGGACTGTCATTCCATTCCACTGCATCCAGAAGCGATCGTCACTCCAGTTCTAAGATCCATCATCTGGGTGCTGCTGCTGCTCGTGCCTGATTGGTCACTGGCCAGTGGACACCGGTGCCCTTCTCGAACCCCGTGTGCCCGCTGTCTGGCAGTGGCGACCTCTGCCTCAATGGTGTCCTGCGCGTGGCAGTGGCACCAGTGCTGGGTGCAGCATCATCACCCTCTCTGAAACACAAACACATAAACAACACCTAGTAAATAATATTATAATATCATGCATTTATGATGATGCCTCTAGTCCTCCCTCCTTGGGGTGCTAGGGGATGCTAGAGATGGCAAATCAAGAGATCCTTGCTGGCACATGCAAATCCTGCCCTTCTTGGGGTGCTAGGGATGGCAACTGGAAAGAACTTTGCTGGCACGTGCAAATCCTGTCCTTTGGGTGCTAGTATGTAGGGATGGCAACTGGAGAGTGGAGACCCTTGCTAGAGATTGCTGGCACATGTTTGGGTGGGGGTACTCGTGCTCGTTCCTGACTGCTTGAAGAGCCCCACACACCTTCTCTCTCTGTGGCAGACATCCGCTGCTACCCGCTGATGCCCACTGTTTGTGTCTGACTACCCACCACCCATGCACNAGAGGGCCAAGAACAGAGCCTTGAGGAACACCAACTGAGAGGGGGAAGGAGGAGGAGGCGGAGTTGGAGAGAGACATCTGTAAATTGTGCAGGAAGGGCAGCTGTTAAAATGAGTGGAAAGGTCAAGCTAGGGCTGAAACACCTGGGTGGGGAGGTCTCAACTAATGACTTTTCTTGTTGCATTGCTAAAGTACTGCCACTGCAATGGTTGTGGACCGATGCCCCAGCAACAACCATCCAGGGCCTGTGCAATTCAGGGATCTTGTCTTGTCATGAAGAGACCCACCTGGACCATTCCATACAGGAGGGAATCAGACCTTGCCTTGACCATTCCAGATCTCCATATGCAAACCTGAGCGAACGGAGCCTAGCAGTGACTGACAAGCTCTTCTATGTGTGAACAGAGCCCCAGGATTGAGACAACTTTCTGGGAGACAAGCATGTTCAAGTCTGATGGGCACCAAAAACAAGGGGTAGGGATGCTGCTGGCCATGCACTTGCACTAAGCTATGCACTGCCCTGGCTGGCCAGAGCTAACTGGGGAGAGGGCCTTTAACATGGCCTTGATGGTC
The DNA here is from genome assembly GCA_003113815.1 of Sphenodon punctatus. Lineage (NCBI taxonomy): Eukaryota > Metazoa > Chordata > Lepidosauria > Sphenodontia > Sphenodontidae > Sphenodon > Sphenodon punctatus. The sequence goes on from QEPC01005229.1 coordinate 6,640, forward strand.
TCACATGTTGTGGATAACACATGCATTGGTGGTTAATATTGTCAGGGAAACAAGTGACTTGGGGTACAGGCAAGGGCAGCACAAGCATTTTTGCCACCCTAGATGTCACCAGGATGCTGTCTTTCTCCACCCCCCACCCCCCAGCCTCATCCAGCCACAAAGCTTGGCACTGGTGGTTGGATCATGGTCAGAGAAGAAAGCCACTGTAGGTGACCCCATCCGTGCTCCTGCTGCTGCTGCTGCCAGGCTCTGTGACTGGATCAGGGTTGAGGCCACCTAGGGTGATGAGTTCAATGGGGCACTCTCCCCTCTGCTCCTAATCCAGCCACCAATCTCTTTGGCTGGTTTCTGGGGGAGAGAGACCTAGAGCAGCTCTCCCACCCCATTCCACCTGCAGCATGAAACCCAGAGCTTCGAAGTTTGTGGGAGGGAGTGATTGTGTTAATAGTGAGCTAGAAGTTGCGGTGCCTCCTCTCCCTTATTCCTCCTTTACCACGGTAGCAACAATCCACAAACAATTACAGTCAGGCAGTCTGCCAAGTCCGAAAGCTGCCTTTGATGTTGCAGTAGACTAGTAGCCCTCCATAGCCATTACCAAGAGATTGCTCAGGACTATTATGTTCCCTCAAGCTTAATGGGCTATCATCAGCTCATTAGAGAGTTGGGGCTATTGATGGCCTATTATTAATCTGCGGCTGCACAGAAGACAGTATCAGTGCTCTGGTAACAAGCCAGCTTGCATGTTTGATTTTCTGGCCAGTACACATTCTCTAATAAAACATTAGATATGCTAATAAATGTTCTGTGCTTTGAGCTATGAATGCAAGAAACTGGACTAACTACATGCATGCAAAGACTACTTTGACTTTGCATTTTTTCTTTCACTTTCCATTTTCACTATAGGTGCTCAAAGTACAATAAACACAATAAACTCTGCATTCTGTGCATGGCTAAAGGTTATTTCCACCCACACCTCCAGCTCGTATGCACAACTAGCACACCTCCCAGAGTAATATCCCAGAAGAAAGGAACAGCTGGAGTGGGTTCTTCTTCCCATAGTTTGCCACAGAATAGGGAGGGGTTGGTGGGTGGAGCATGGATGGAGTGTGGCAGGGAAGAATGACTGCCCGTGTATTANAGCCTGCCCCCCCAGCCTACTCCTCTACACCCACCTACAGATGTCCGCTGAAGCTGCTTAAAGAGCCCCTCTGCCCAGCACCCACTGCCTGCTGCCCAGTTGCCAAAGAGCCTCTCTCTCTTTCTCTCCAGCACACCCACACAGACACAAACCCTGCCCCTCCTGGGGGGCTGTCTGCAAGTTGAGACCCTGTTGCTGGCACATCTTGGGGCTAATTACCTACGCTACATGTGCTGCTGCTGTCAGGTAGGGATCTGTGACAAGCTGTACATAGTGAGATTCTGCCACCTGCCAGAAGCAGCACAGAAGGATAAAAGAGTGTACAGGTCAAACAAAGCTGGTAAGGTAACATAACAAATAGAACTTTTATTAAAACATTTTAAACACCACCACCACCACACAACTTTATAAATCCAAAACCAAATATTAATATAAAAGAAAGGAAACTTAGGGGTCTACTCTTTGTCTTTGGACTTGTCCCCTGGAACTTGGGGGAAAGGCAAAAGGGGTGCATGGGACCGAGGGGCAGGAATCACATGCTCCACCATTTTGTAGCTGTGTTGGATGGCAAAGTCCACAGCCCCTGCCACGGCTGCCTGCCACTTGGAGACTGACTGGTGGTACAGTTCCAGGTCGGCGATCTCAGCAGACACGTACTGGGAGTACACCTCCACCTTCTTTTTCTCTACCTCGACCTCCTGGAACTTTTCCACCAGCCGGTTCTCCATACTGACTGCTTGCAGCCATAGCCCGTCCATAAAGTCCCGGGTAGGCCGCTCCACTTCAGCCCAAAAGGCCCTTGCCGCTGAAGACTCCTCCTGGGGGGACTCCACAGTGGAGCTGGAGGAGGGGGAAGGGCTTTGATGGCGTTGCTTCTGTCGTGCCTTCCCCCCTTCTTCTGGTGATGATGATGCTCCACGCCAGAGTCCTGCTGCATCACCGTCTTGCCATGGAGTTTCTCTATGTGGGCAATTAGGACATATGTGGTCCCATGGCTGCTCCTTTTTATTGTTTTGCTGCAGATCTAGAGAACATAAAAAGATAGGAACATAAGAACTGCCATACTGTGTCAGACCTATAGTCTGTCAAGCCCTGCCTGCATTCTGTCTCCACAAGTGGGTGGGTGGGTGGCCAATCTCTCTCTGCAGGGGACTTCCTAACAGGTCATGGGGCAATCCATTCCCTGTTGTTACAGCCCCTGTGCCTTACCTTGCAGACAGCGAATCCAGTATGCTTATCACACCACCGCCAGACATCGAACCTCGTGTGCCCGCTGTCTGGCAGTGGCGACCTCTGCCTCAATGGTGTCCTGCGCGTGGCAGTGGCACCAGTGCTGGGTGCAGCATCATCACCCTCTCTGAAACACAAACACATAAACAACACCTAGTAAATAATATTATAATATCATGCATTTATGATGATGCCTCTAGTCCTCCCTCCTTGGGGTGCTAGGGGATGCTAGAGATGGCAAATCAAGAGACCCTTGCTGGCACATGCAAATCCTGCCCTTCTTGGGGTGCTAGGGATGGCAACTGGAAAGAACCTTGCTGGCATGTGCAAATCCTGTCCTTTGGGTGCTAGTATGTAGGGATGGCAACTGGAGAGTGGAGACCCTTGCTAGAGATTGCTGGCACATGTTTGGGTGGGGGTACTCGTGCTCGTTCCTGACTGCTTGAAGAGCCCCACACACCTTCTCTCTCTGTGGCAGACATCCGCTGCTACCCGCTGATGCCCACTGTTTGTGTCTGACTACCCACCACCCATGCACCCACCCACACGCCAGTGAGCTCGCTCTAAAGGATAGTATTCTTCTTGTCCTCAAAGTAAAAAGAAAGTTTACAAACCTGGCAGCACCTCCTGTGCCCGGCTCTTGCTCCTCTGATGGGGAGACTACCTCCACCACTGAAGGTCCAGCAACTTCTTCCTCCTCCACTGGCTCTGCCACCTTGGCTGGCTTCCAGGTCCTATTAAGCCTGACCCTCTTCATTTTTTTTTTCAAAGTCCCACACAAACATTACAGCCAAACAAAACATACCCACCAAGTCACCAACCACAACCAGCCAAAACAACACAGCCAAACCAAACCAACACACAGTCCAACACAGCCAAAACACACCAAACAGAACCAAACAGCCAGTCAGCCACAACACACATGCTCTCTCTCCACACAAGCTCCGCACACACTCGAATTTCCAGTTGCTGGGTTCTGCCATGATCACGGGATCACGCGATACCTAGACCGATACCAAAACCGATTTCTGAATGACCAGACTGTACCAAACTCTACCAAACTGAATGACGGAAATCGAACTCAGTCCCCAGACCGAACTACTGAACCCAAACTTGGCTCCCGAACCAAACAACCAAATGACCAAACAAATGAACTGTGATATGTTCGCACATACCTAGAGACCAGGTAATCATTCCCCCTTCCCTTTGGGTGGATGGGGCTCTCTTAATTTGTCAAATGGGATAAAACACTGGGTAGGGAAGGCACCGTTGTGGGATGGTGGGCTGAAGGGGGTTCCTGAAGGGCAGCCATTAAAATGGATGGGACATGAGGCCAGACATTATTTATTATTATTATTATTATTAACAAATATTTATATAGTGCCAGAAGTGTACCTGGCACTTTACAAAGTAATAAAATAGACATGGTCCCTGCCCCTAGGGCTTACAATCTGAGAGACTGGAGCTGGGGGAGAGACATAGGAAGGGGAACAGAGGGAGAGACAAGGGGTCTAACATTCATGAAGATGCGAGGTCTCAAGTGCACGTACTTGGCTTGGTTACGATGAGAATGACAGCAGGCAGGTCCATGTTGCAAGGATAAGGGTAAACCGATCGTAGGTATAGGAATAGTGGCTCAGCAGGATAAAGAGTCAGACAGAGCAGAGCGAAAGAGGTGAGTTTTAAGGAGAGATTTGAAGGTATGAAGGGAGGGGGCAAGGCGGATGTGGACAGGGAGGGAGTTCCAGGCATGGGGGGCAGCAAGTGAGAAGGGACGAAGGCGCTTAGGGGAGCAGGGAAGGCGTGGAAGGGTGAGAGAAGGGACAGAGGAGGAGCGAAGTGCACGGGCTGGAGTATGGAGGGCGATAAGTGCAGAGAGGTAGGGGGGAGCAAGGTTGTGAAGAGCTTTATAGGTGAAGACTAGGAGCTTGTGCAGGATTCGTTCAGGAAGGGGAAGCCAGTGAAGCGAAGAGAGGAGGGGCTGCACATGGTCGAAGCGACTGGCGAGGTAGATGACCCTGGCAGCAGAGTTTTGGACAGAGATGAGGGGAGAAAGGTGAGACCGGGGAAGGCCAGTGAGAAGGAGGTTACAGTAATCGAGGCGAGAGATGACCAGAGCATGAACAAGAGTTTTGGCAGACGAGACAGAGAGAAAAGGGCGAATCTTAGCAATGTTATGGAGGGAGAAGCGACAGGATTTAGCAACAGAGTCAATGTAGGGTTTAAAAGAAAGGGGTGAGTCAAAGATGAAGCCTAGGCTACGGGCTTGGGGGACAGGCAGGATGGTGACTCCATCAATAGTTATTGACAGTGAGGAAGGAGAGGAAGGATGAGGGGGGAAGATAAGGAGTTCAGTTTTAGCCATGTTGAGTTTGAGTTGACGTTGAGACATCCAGGTAGAGATGTCAGAGAGACAGTTGATGAGACGAGCTTGAACAGAGGGAGAGAGAGAGGGAGTAGAGAGATAGAGTTGAGTGTCATCAGCATAGAGGTGGTATTGGAAGCCATGGGAGGCAATGAGTTTGCCTAAGGATGAGGTATAGATTGAGAAGAGGAGAGGGCCAAGAACAGAGCCTTGAGGAACACCAACTGAGAGGGGGAAGGAGGAGGAGGCGGAGTTGGAGAGAGACATCTGTAAATTGTGCAGGAAGGGCAGCTGTTAAAATGAGTGGAAAGGTCAAGCTAGGGCTGAAACACCTGGGTGGGGCGGTCTCAACTAATGACTTTTCTTGTTGCATTGCTAAAGTACCGCCACTGCAATGGTTGTGGACCGATGCCCCAGCAACAATCATCCAGGGCCTGTGCAATTCAGGGATCTTGTCTTGTCATGAAGAGACCCACCTGGACCATTCCATACAGGAGGGAATCAGACCTTGCCTTGACCATTCCAGATCTCCATATGCAAACCTGAGTGAACGGAGCCTAGCAGTGACTGACAAGCTCTTCTATGTGTGAACAGAGCCCCAGGATTGAGACAACTTTCTGGGAGACAAGCATGTTCAAGTCTGATGGGCACCAAAAACAAGGGGTAGGGATGCTGCTGGCCATGCACTTGCACTAAGCTATGCACTGCCCTGGCTGGCCAGAGCTAACTGGGGAGAGGGCCTTTAACATGGCCTTGATGGTCTCACATGTTGTGGATAACACATGCATTGGTGGTTAATATTGTCAGGGAAACAAGTGACTTGGGGTACAGGCAAGGGCAGCACAAGCATTTTTGCCACCCTAGATGTCACCAGGATGCTGTCTTTCTCCACCCCCCACCCTCATCCAGCCACAAAGCTTGGCACTGGTGGTTGGATCATGGTCAGAGAAGAAAGCCACTGTAGGTGACTCCATCCCTGCTCCTGCTGCTGCTGCTGCCAGGGTCTGTGACTGGATCAGGGTTGAGGCCACCTAGGGTGATGAGTTCAATGGGGCACTCTCCCCTCTGCTCCTAATCCAGCCACCAATCTCTTTGGCTGGTTTCTGGGGGAGAGAGACCTAGAGCAGCTCTCCCACCCCATTCCACCTGCAGCATGAAACCCAGAGCTTCGAAGTTTGTGGGAGGGAGTGATTGTGTTCATAGTGAGCTAGAAGTTGCGGTGCCTCCTCTCCCTTATTCCTCCTTTACCACGGTAGCAACAATCCACAAACAATTACAGTCAGGCAGTCTGCCAAGTCCGAAAGCTGCCTTTGATGTTGCAGTAGACTAGTAGCCCTCCATAGCCATTACCGAGAGATTGCTCAGGGCTATTATGTTCCCTCAAGCTTAATGGGCTATCATCAGCTCATTAGAGAGTTGGGGCTATTGATGGCCTATTATTAATCTGCGGCTGCACAGAAGACAGTATCAGTGCTCTGGTAACAAGCCAGCTTGCATGTTTGATTTTCTGGCCAGTACACATTCTCTAATAAAACATTAGATATGCTAATAAATGTTCTGTGCTCTGAGCTATGAATGCAAGAAACTGGACTAACTACATGCATGCAAAGACTACTTTGACTTTGCATTTTTTCTTTCACTTTCCATTTTCACTATAGGTGCTCAAAGTACAATAAACACAATAAACTCTGCATTCTGTGCATGGCTAAAGGTTATTTCCACCCACACCTCCAGCTCGTATGCACAACTAGCACACCTCCCAGAGTAATATCCCAGAAGAAAGGAACAGCTGGAGTGGGTTCTTCTTCCCATAGTTTGCCACAGAATAGGGAGGGGTTGGTGGGTGGAGCATGGATGGAGTGTGGCAGGGAAGAATGACTGCCCGTGTATTAGATTCATGGCACTAAACCTGTGTGTGAGAGTTGCATGGACACACAACAACAACTACACCCAGGGGGCTGCCCTGGATATAGTAACCATGTGAGTGGGGGCTGAGTAGGTCTGCACGGATCGAACATGGACTCCAGTGGGCTATCATGTTGTTTGATTTCACCCAGAGGCTCTACAGATTTGCACTGGGAACTGTCCTGGGTCCTGACAGAAGACCCAAGTCTGGAAGCCTACAGAAGCCTGTGGTATAGGACATAGGCAACCAGTAACTGTCAATAGTGGGAGGGTACAGGAGTGGGGGCTGAGCAGGAGTTCTAGAGTTCTAAAGGACTTTTGAAAATCAAGGAGGTCATGTGCCCCCCTTGCTCTCCTCATGAGTCACCTATAGTATAAGGCTATGAGTTCGGGGAGCAGCTTGCTCTATGGAAGAACTGTCTGGGAGTTCGGTGAAGGGGACTTGCCAAATAAGATGAGGGCGACTGTGTTCAATTCTTTTGAGTTTGTGGTTTGTGCACCTTTTTGTTCCATAAACTTGCACATGCCAAGTGGTGCCACTGATTTGGGGCTGGATCCTGACAATACTTACTCCAACCAGCCACCCTATTACAGACGCTATCTGAAGACAGCATAGCCCTATGTAGGGTCTGGACTTGTTTGGGAGCCTGAGACAAATTGCATTGTTCTGCTTGCATTGTGCACCAGGAAACTTCCAGGCATAGCCACTTATAAAACCTACAGATCTTGGCACTTTTGATTGGAAACTTTAGTTAGACACAAGCATTATACAAATTAAACCTGCTGTCAAAAATGGGCTTTAGAAAATATACTCAAAACCACCGAGTTATTCCCAGCTGATAAAGACCTGAGCTGGATTTAAGCTAGTGGTGGAAGACTGCTGTGTGCAGCTGTTAATTCCCAATAAAAGTGAATATGCTGCTAAAACATCCATATTTTGTACAGCTAGGTGAACTGTTCGGGTGGAAATCCATGCCACCTCAAACTGTGCAAATAATAATGATTCCAGGGGTAACTGAGAGCAGAACTTTGGCCTGCAGCATGTACCCTGGAAGTGTATGGAAAGTTATGCTGTGGAGAGAAGAGAGGTCATCAGGCTGGTGTCATTTTTACCACTCAAGGCAAAATATGGTGCCTGTCTCTGATATTTCCACTCTGCTCTCAATTTCTCCAGGAAGTTATTTATCAAATCCTTATCTAGGGTTACCTTCTGATTCCAATAAAACATGTATCTGCAGGAGTGGGCTGCCGATAGATGCACCAATAATTATGAAAATAGAAAATAAAGTAAGGCAGGACTTCCAGGAGACCTCCTTCAAAAGCAACAGATTAAGGAAAATAAGGCATATTTGGATCAGGGATGGGGAAACTTTTCCCTCCTTGGGGTCACTTTAAAAATTAGTACAAGCTCCACATGCCACGTAGGAGTTGGGGTTCCACAGGGGTGTTCAAGGGGTGTGCTCAAGAAAGGGGGAAGGAAGGGGAGGATACAGACCCATGGCTTAGATCCATTCCCAGTTCTTGAGCACATGCCATCACTTCTATTTCCTTCCTCTGAACTCACTCATTCAGACTTGAGAGAAGGGACTGGTTTCCTAGGTCAGATCCTGAAATTGGAAAGGGGCCAGAAATAATAAATCTGTGAGCAAGATCTGGCATTTGGCCAGGGGTTCCCCAGTCTTGGTTTAGATAGGCCTACGTGCTTCCCTGAAAGGGTCTCGATGATGTATAGGGGATCAGAAAAACCCTGCCTGTGCCATAAGGGATGCCCTCTCCCACCCGTGTAATGAAGTGATGAGGACTGTGTGATTTTTCCCCTGGAGGAGGATAAAGTCCTTGATGATCCACCAGAGCTCAATTTTTTGTTCCCTTCACCTTCCCTTCTGGTGTGGCTAAACTTTGAAACTGTGGGTGAAAACATACGTGACAGTGGAGGGCCACTGTCACGCCATGATCCAGACCGGGGTCCCACATGCACCTGATGGAGAAAAACCCAATATTTTGTCTTGTCCTATAGTACCCTCTGCCATCTTGGACAATATTAAAGAGTTTATAACCTGTAGCTACCCCATCATGCTAGGAATGCTTGCTTTACCTTTTAATATTAGACAGACTCTGGTTCTC
>QEPC01005229.1:66295-95997 GCA_003113815.1 Sphenodon punctatus
GGTTTCAGCAGTTCCCATCTGCCATCATTGAGGGAAGACACAGGAAGGTCCCACGGGAGTTTAGAACATGTCCCTGTAATACATCAGAAATTGAAGATCTCCCCCACTTTCTCTTTAGATGCCCGTTGTACCAGACTTTAAGGGCAGTTTGGCTTGAGCCAATACGGGGGTTTGCTACGTATATACAGGGTCAGGCTGGGATATCTGCTTTGCTCGCTCCTAATGATATGGAAACAGTGAAGGCGGTGGCACTTTTTACCCTATTAGCTATGAGAGAGAGAGTGAACTGGATAGGATGAATCCTCCCAGTATTGATGTTCTTTTTTGTTGTTATATATATTTGTTTTTGGGTAAGGGGGGATATGTGTCAACTGATATATGTGCACCTCTTTTTTTGGTTATGCGAGCATTGACCGGATAATGTTCCCTGTTATGCTTTCTGTTCAGCAGCGGAAGAAAGTGCCGCATTAATTGTAGTTCAAATGCTGTGTGTATTTTTTTTGCTGTTTGTTGTTTATTGTTTTCATTTTGTCTGTGTTGTTTAATTGTTTTTAAGGTGATGGCAAAAGCTTAAAGCCATAATAAAAAAATAAAAAAAATTATTTAGATTATTTAGGTTACTGGCAGTGAATACTGACTGGGGGAATTCTTGTTTTACCACCAAGATGAACCTAATCCCTTTGACATTTCTTATGATTGTGGAGCCCTGAGATCACAGGCAACAAAGAATTAACCCGTTATGGGCTGGCACACTCTGGGGAGAGTGGTGCTCAGTGGTTGCTGTAAGCACTGCAGGTTAATTGAGTCGTGGCTGGTCCAGTGGTGCTTTGGGGCACAGCCAGTGAGAGAGGAACCTTGGGACACAACTCACTCACTCCTCTCCCCAAAAATAACCTTCCTCCAGGAGTGGCCCAACTTCCCAGTTCAAGATTCAAAACCATCATGTGTCTGAGAGCTGCAAGACACACACACAAGTGTGTGCACCCAATGCTCTACTGCTTTGTGGAGCCGGTGCTCTGCAGTCCTGGCTGCTGAGATTCTGAGGAGCAGCTGCGATTCAGCTGCTGAGACTCAGGTGAAGTGAAGTAATATACAGAACCATTAAGGCAACACAAGGGTCCAGGATAAGTCCTGGCTAAGAGCCACACTTGAACTGCCTAAGAGCTGCATGTGGATCCCAAGTTTAATTTTGGTCCCTCCTGTACTCTTCCAAAAGCACCACATGGTGGTTTCAAGAAAACCGATATCCAGTCCCCTTCTCAAGCCTCAGCCCTTAGCTGGACTTCATGGGATGATGCCATGGTCAGGTGTCAGAAACGACATGTTGATAAGAATTTATTAGGGACTCTGCTTTCTCTTCCGGGCTATCCCATATTAGCTCCCGCACCTTCAAGGACTGGTACCTGCTTTGGTGTGGGATTCTGGTCAGTATCACACAGACAACTCTCCTTCAAGAGCAAAGATAAGATTTAATGGTGCTTAAAGTGCGTATTGAGCAAACCCAGGGAAGCAGAGGCAGGCTGGATGATGGAGAAGTGCAGCTATTTAGCTGCAGCAGCAGAACTTCACATCATTAAGTGCTGTGTCATCCTTCGTCCCCTGAGGTTTCTCCACCCTTGTCTGGAGACCACAAATGGCCCCAGAACTGCAGCGAGTGCTCCATGGGCCAAATTCACCCCAGGAATGTGAGCTGCCCATCAATGCAGTCCCATCTGTGCAAGTGAACTGGATGTTGCTGGCTGCTATATCATCCGCTTTGCCCTGGGGTGGCTTCACCCTCAGAGAGAAGGAGAGCAGGCTGCCCGAGGGGCAATACTGAAACCCTGTCCAGCTGCCCCACCTGCAAGAGAAGAAGACAGTGCCATGAAACACATATTCAAACCTGACCAACTGCACAAGTGCATTAGCCATCCCTTAAGAGTGGCCTGCAAAAATTCCCAGAAGAGCTTGGCGATCTTTGCTTTGTTTTCCTTTTCATGGATTGTTTTTTCATGCTTGGAAAAGCCCAGCCTGCTCTGCCTGGATTTTCTGGGACATGAATACGGAGTGAAAATTTTAGCCCCAGTGTTCTCGCTCCTAAATGTACATTGGGCATAATATTCAAATGGGCTTCCTCAAAATACAAAACAACCTTCACTCTCTAGACATCTCACTACCACTCTAGCAACTTGCATGGTCAACAACACCTGGATCTCAGTGTGAAAATCAGCCTGACCACCATCCATTACAAAGGCATGGGAGTCAGGGAGATAAAAAGACTAAATGGGTTTGGAACCCATTTATCTGGAAGATCGTCTGACCTACCATGTCCCATCATGGCCTTTGCAGTCAGCTGGGGATGCTCATTTAGAGGTACCAGATTTTAACTTGGTGTCTACGACAAGCGCTTTCAGGAGTCAGTGCAAGGCAGTATTATTTTCAAGGGCGTTTGTCAGTGGGGACTAGAGTAGGGTGGGGGAGCTGTGGGGGATAAGGGTGAGTTAGGCGGTTGCGGGGGTTGGGGTGGAGAGGGGTTGTGGGGGATGGTTTAGGTTTGTGGGGTGTTATGTTTTTGTTTTGATGGGTTATGTTTTATCTAGTACTCTGTATTTTAATATTGTGAGCTGCCCTGAGCCGCCTTTGGTGGGGAAGGGTGGGATAGAAAATCTGAAAAAATTAATAAAATAACTAAATAAAGGGCTCCATTTTATTTTCTGCCTACAGGCTACTCCTCAACAGCAGGCAGTTATCACAAACATGACATTGGTCACTTACCAGTCTGAGTGTTGTTGACTTTTGTTGAGACTGAGGGTTTTAAGTCATTTCCCCTGTGCGCACAGAGTATTTTCACTGCAAATGCAGAATGACTTGAAAGCCTAAGTCAATGGCACTCAGACTGGGGAGAGCAAAGGACTGGAGGAGGATTCCTGGCAGTGCAGAGGACTCTCCCCTGCACCGTCAAGAATCCTCCCCCACTGCGCTCTCACTGGAGTGCAGACTGTGGGAGCCCCAGATCTGAGGGGCCGTTCCTGAAGTGGTCAAGACCAGTAGCATAGGTGGGTTTAAAGAAGGATTGGATACGTTCTTAGAGGACAGGTCCATTAATGCCGCCCCGAGCTGTTTGCAGGAGGGGCGGGATATAAATATATTAAATAAATAAATAAATAAATAATGCCTATTAGCCAAGTAGGCTGTAACCGCTGACTGTCTGGAACTGGGTCTGAACAACAGGGAATGGATGCCTCCATTATGACCTGTCCATAGAGTTCAGCTCATTTTCCCATCACCAAGGTCAGCTCCCATAGATGTAAGAAGAATATGAACCTAGCTGCATTTGGCCAGTGCTGATCTCACAATGTATGGCACAAACAAGAATCAAGATTCATTAGGGATGGGACTTTCAACTTCAGTTTTAACCAAAAGAGGACAAAAGTGTCTCCTTTGCTGAAAACCAAGAGATCCAAGAATTGGGCCCATCTCAGTGCCCAGTTCTCAGATCTTCTGTTCCCATTGACTTCAATGGGAAGAGAGAGAAACCTCCTCCACAAACCCCACACCCCACTCCCAGCTGCGGATGGTAGGAGTGGAGATCCATTACCCCTAACACCCCCACCCGCTGGGGCCTGGCTTTACTCACCCCCCTATTTACTGTTGCCAGTCCAGTACAGAGGGCAGGGGTCATGGCTGCCGGTTGGGTGGCCAGCTGGGGCACCAGCTGGGCCAGCTCCACTACTGGCAGCCGGGCCTCCTCCACTGCTGACTGGTGTCAGGAGTTGGCGCCATTGCCAAGCTGTGGGGCCTTCTCCACTGTGGGGCAGCAGAGAAGTCCTGGCCGCCTGACAGTGGAGCCAACTCCTGCCACCAGCCAGCAGCAGAGGAGGTCCAGCCATCAGCAGTGGAGCCAGCTCCTCTGCCAAGCACCCAAGCCTTCTCTTCCTTCTTCTTACAGGTCTGGAGCTTGCAAACACCACCAGATCAGCAGCAGTGCAGTGCACATGTGCAAAATGGCCACCAAGGCCATTCTGCGCATGTGCAGCCCTAATCCAAAATGATGCCAGCAGTGTCGGTGCCATTTTGGAAGAGGGCAGCTGTTCTGCGCATGCGTGGAATGGCTCCCAACACCAGTCAGGAGCAGAGGAGGCCCAACTGCCAGTAGTAGAGCTGGCAGCCCAGCTGGTGGCCATGACCCTCCATCCTCCAGACTGAACCAGCAACAGTTAGTAAAGTACAGGAGCCCCGGGGGTTGGAGGTGAGTAAAGCCAGGCCCCAGAGGATGGGGTGTTAGGGGTAATGGATCGCCACCCTCAAAGGCAGGGAGTGTGGGGGGGGATGCCCAAGTTTTTTTGTGTGGGTTCCCATGTGTCTCGGAGGGTTCTCTTTCCCATTGAAGTCAATGGGAAAAAGAACCAATATCAATAGATCCAGTACCAATAGGAGATCCGAGACACAGGGGAAAGAAACCAAAACCAATATTTTGCCTGGAGTCCCACCCCTACATCATTTTCCAAAACTGAGGCCGTTTTTAGACGAGCGCGGCGGTGCCCATGCTTGTTTTCCAAAAGACCCGGCAGTCTGCTTTACACGTGATGCTGCTGCCGAATACACACATGCGCGGGCAATGCGCATCCATTTCCGGCAGCATATGACCGGCCTCAATCGCTGACCCGGTCAGTTCACGGCCGGAAATGGATGTGCATCGCCTGCGCATGCGTATATTTGGTGGCGACATCACGTGTAAAGCGGACTCCCGGGTCTTTTGGAAAACAAGCACGGGCGCTGCCACGCATGTCTAAAAATGGCCTGAGGAGGAGAAACCAGAAAGTTACTCACGGTCCCACCAAGGACTCAACAACAGTGCCATCAGAGCAGTGCAAGCGGATACCGTTCAGAGCGGTGTCATCTTCCCTTCTCCCACCACCTTGGAAGGGCTCCACCTGTGAGAAGGAAGACAAAGAGCCAGGGACACAGATAGGGATTAGAAGGAGGAAGGGCCTGGGGTAACCTTTTAGGACAATACTTCTCTTTAGTTTGGCCAAAAACGACCAAGAGGAAATTGACCCACAATCTATAAACAGTACACCCTCACAAAGAGGAGATTTCTGGTGGTAGAAGTTTTATTAACAGGGTTAATGTTTTATTGTCACAGGGTTTATGAAAACACATATGTAACATGCAGGTATTGTGGTTTTCATGTGAATAAACCACAAATACATTTGTACAGCATCAGGATCCTAGGGTTTCCCAACTAGCCTGCCACTTGTACTAGTGCCACCAGGATCCCGAGGACCATCCCCAGATGGCTAGGAAAGGAGAAAACTTGAAATTCTCCACTGATGGTGGAGAGACCATCCTGATGGAGGAGAGTTGGTAAAATGTGGGCTGGATGATAATTAGGGATGTGCGAACAGAACCGAGTTCGGAAATTCGGTTCGGTTCGAAAATCGAGTTTGGTTCAAAAGGTTGGTTCGGTCAACCAAACTATTCGAGTTCAGTCAAATTATGAACTTCTGAACCTAGTTCGTACATTCAAAACTGGGTTTTTTGGCCTTCCGAACTGGTTCGGATTCGACCAAACAGTTCGGTCAAATTCGAGTTCGGTTCAAAAGTTCGGTTCGGTCGACCGAACTATTCGAGTTTGGTCCAAACTTCAAACTTCCGAACCGCGTTCACACATCCCTAATGATAATACCATTCAGTGGATTTACAGCTGGTTAAAGAACCATACTCAAAGGGTGCTTTTAGACAAGAACCTCTCCACCCATTACCCACCCATCATGCATGTTGCAGGACTGGATTGGTGCCCTATGCAGCCCTACAACATGCATGATGGGTGGGTAATGGGTGGGGAGGTGCTTGTCATAAAACACCCAGAGTGCTCATCATCAGTGGTACCTCATCAATCTGGAGGGAGATGTTGAGAAGGGGTCTCAGGGCTATGTCCTGGGCCCAGTAACTGTTCAACATCTTTATTAATAACTTGGATGAGGGAGTAGAGGAAATGCTTATTAAATTTTCAGATGACACAAAACTAGGAGGGAGAGCTAACACCTTAGAAGACAGAAATAAAATTCAAAATGATCTTGATAAGCTGGAAAACTGGGCTGAGACTAACAAAATGAAGTTCAACAGAGATAAGTTCTGCATTTAGGTAAGAAAAATCAAATGTACAAATACAGAATGATGGATACCTGACTTGGCAGCAATACATGTGAAAAGCATCTGGAGGTTGTAATTGATCTCAAACTGAACATGAGTTAGCAGCGTGGTGCAGCCACAAAAAAGGCAAATGCAATTTTATTTATTTATTTTATTTATTTATTCTAGCAATTTATACCCTGCCCCCTCCTGCAAAAGTAGCTTGAGGTGACTAACAAACCTCCACAAACCTGCTAAAATACACATAATATATAATTACATAAACCCTAACACATCATCAAGTATAAAAATACAGACTAAATCTACACATAAATATACACATAAATAATGGGGCAAAAAACAACCAAGGCAACGAAACACCCCCCAAAACTCCCCCACCCTCACCCATCTCCCTCGCCAAACACCAGACGGAACAGTCAGATCTCACACATCCATTGAAAAGAGGGGAGGTCTGGCTGCATTTTTGGCTGCATTAACAGAAACATTGTTTCCAAATCACAAGAAGTAATAATTCAACTCTATTCTGCACTGGTCAGAGCTCATCTGGAGTACTGGGTCCAGTTCTGGCACCGCACTTTAAGAAGGGCATCGACAAACTGGAATCGGTTCAGAGGAGGGCAACAAAGCTGGTCAGGGGTCTGGAAATTGAGCCCTAAGAGGAAAGGTTGAAGGAGCCGGGTATGTTTAAGCTAGAAAAGAGAAGGCTAAGGGGAGATGTGATAGCCGTCTTCCATTACCTGAAGGGCTGTCACAGAGATGATGGCAAAGACTTCTTCTCTTGCCCCTGAAGGCAGTAATGGGCTCAAATGACAAGAGAGCAGATTTCAATTAAACATTAGGAAGAGCTTCCTAATGGTAAGAGCTGTTTGACAGTGGAACAGACTGTGTAGGGTGGTGGTGGGCTCTGCTTCGCTGGAGGTTTTCAAACAGAGGCTAGAAAGCCATTGCCAGGGATGCTGGAGCTGCAGATTTCCTGCACTGAGCAGGGGTTGGACTAGATGCCCTCCAAGTACATTCCACTTCTATGATTCTATGTGTTTATAGCCCCCAGGAACATCCCACAAGTGCTTACTACCTCACAGGTGGAGTCTGTTACAGGGAGCCAATTGTGCACCAATCCCTCACTAGCAGGGGAGAGACAGACTGAGGTACATGCAAGTTTTGCATTTTCCTGAGTCAGATAGATGCCTGCCTGTCAGCTCCCTGAACCCCTTTCGCCTCAGACACAAAATGGAGCCCTTCAGCCCCGATCCACAGATGATTCTGTTATGCTCCTTAAGAGCATTAATTACATTAAAGAGAGAGCTGCTTCTCTCCTTATATTTGTTAATGCA
The DNA here is from genome assembly GCA_003113815.1 of Sphenodon punctatus. Lineage (NCBI taxonomy): Eukaryota > Metazoa > Chordata > Lepidosauria > Sphenodontia > Sphenodontidae > Sphenodon > Sphenodon punctatus. The sequence continues at coordinate 73,765 of QEPC01005229.1, forward strand.
CTTACATTCCTGTACACCCCGGGGTCAGAAATGAAGGAATAAAGAAATGACAGAAGCACCCTGGAGCTGAGAGCTCCTCAAAATGAGACTGGGTGAAAAGCAGAGAGGGGGAGAATCCTACCTTCAGTGAAAATCCATTCGCATAGCCAGTGGGGCACACCTGTTGAACTCCCCAGTCACCCCAAGGGCCTCCATTGGGCACAGAGAGGGTAAGGGTGCATTCTCGGGCCTCTGCACCCCAGAGGCAGCAAGAGAAGAGCAGGGAAAGCAGAGCACAGACGGCAGCAGCCTGCATAGTGACACGTCCCCTCTGAATCTACCTACACAAAAACTGGGGAGTGACTGACTAGCAGCCCAGGCACAAATGGAATTTATTACCTGGGGAGGCGGGGAGGGTCCCTGTGCTAACCCCACGTAGCAGCAATCACTCAGTGCTGTGACCTATGACATCACACTGTCTGACCCGACCATTCCAGTAACACAAAGAGCTTCCTTCTCTAGGGATCAACCCTGGGCAGACTGAAAGAGCAGCAGAAACAGTAACTGCAACCTTAGGTCAAGATGTGGTTCTTGGGCTGCTCGCACACGAGAGTGGGGGACGGGGAAATTTCCGGAAGCAGAGATCGCGGCAGGAGACATCACGGGAAGTTCCGCTAGCCCATTTCTAGTGCAATTGCCCTCATGCATTGCAGGTAGGGTGGCCATAGCTCCCATTTAAAAGAGGACACTTATGAAAACTCCATGGTGCAGGGCTGCATTTCGTTCCAGTGCAGCCCTGCACCATGTATTTTTCATAAGCATCTTCTTTTAAAGGGGAGGTATGGCTGCCCTTTAAAAGGCAAAAATAATACTGGGTAAATGCTTGTGTAGACGCTTATCCCAGGATGAAGCCCCTCCTGCCCGCCATAAAGAATTGTAGGTAGGGTTTACTTCTCCTCTGCCCAATGTCTCTATGGTATTCTGCAGTCTCGGGATGCCACACAGGTCGGATTACACCTGTGATGTTCCTAGCACTCCCTTCTGGCTCCGCCTCTTCTCTGTGGAATCGGAGAGCAGGGTGCAAAGTGGGAAGCTGGCAATTAGAAACATCTGGTCTCTGTCAGGGGTGGTGGTGCACGTGAGCTGCAGAGAGAGCACGGCGGTTTGCATTTAAGGGGAACCAAATCAGTAAAGAGTTGTGTTTAGGAGGCTGCCAAAAGCAATAGTCATGGTTTACCACAGCTTAGGCTCCACTGAAACGAATGGCCAGAAGCCTCAGCCTCCCAGGCACCCCTCCAAGCCAGCTCTGTATATGTTCACGGAGGGCACTGCACTATGGGAACTGATGCAGTCCTCCTTGTGACTCTTATACCAGGATAAGTGTCTACACGGCCATCTCGGGATAGTGCTTTATCCCTGAAAATTAATGATCGTGTAGACACTTATCCAGGGGACTACGGATGGGGTGGTGCCTGGCTATAAGAGGAACTGTGCTTCAGCCACGGGTAACTGGCTGGAGGAGGGTTTACCTGGCCAGTGGGGCCTGGATAGGAGACCCACGTACAGGGAAGATCACACCTCATCTGAAGAGAGACTGTGCCTGACCAGAGATTGGGGCTTGGATTGGGAGACCCTATGTCCAAAGGTATGGACTATGTAAATAGGCTGAATGCTGGTGGAGGACTGTAATGCTGAGAATAAAGACATTGCTGTTTTGAGAAGATCCTGCATGGTCACCTGGGTTCTTTGGGGCTGGACCCTGCAAAGACATACCCTTGGGACCCATACCGTGTTACAAATATATTCATTAATGATCTGGAAAAGGGAGTAAAGAGTGAGGTGATCAAATTTGCAGATGACACCAAGTTATTCAAGGGCCAGGTAGTTAAAATACGAGCGGACTGTGAAGAATTGCAGGAGGATCTTACAAGACTGGGTGACTGGGCATCTAAATCGCAGATGAAATTTAATGTTTACAACTGCAAAGTGATGCACATAGGGAAAAATAACCCAAACTATATGTACACAATGCTAGGTTCTAAATTAGGAGTTACCGCTCAGGTGAACGATCTTGAAGTCATTGTGGACCATACACTGAAATCCTCTTCTCAGCGTGCAGCAGCAGTCAAAAAAAGCAAGCAGAATGTTAGGTATTATTCAGAAAGGGATCTAGAATAAAACTAAAAATATCATAATGTCTCTATAAAATCTATGGTACAGCCGCACCTTGAATAGTGTGTGCAGTTCTGGTCACCCCATCTCAAAAAAGATATAGTAGAACTAGAAAAGGTACAGAGAAGGGGAACAAAAACAATAAAGGGTATGGAACAGCTTCCATGCAAAGAGAGGCTTGATAGGTTAGGGTTCTTCAGTTTAGAGAAGAGATGACTGTGCGGGGATATGATAGAAGTTTATCAAATCATGAGCCGCGTGAATGAGTTAATAGGGAGCGGTTATTTACCCTCTGCAACAGCACTAGAACTAAGGGCCACTCCATGAAACTAACTGGCAGCAGATTTAAAACAAATAAAAGAAAATATTTTTTCACTCAACCCACAATTAACTTGTGGAATTTTTTGCTAGATGATGTGGTCAAGGCCAGTAGTACTGCCAACTGCATTTAAAAAGGGATTGGATATGTTCTTGGAGGGTAGGCCCATTCACAGCTATTAGTCAACTAGGTTTGGGGAATGTAACCTCTTACTGTTGGGAGCAGGGGGTGAACAACAGGGAATGGATCGCCCCATAGTGACCTGTTGGGTACTTCTCCCAAGTGACCGTGATTGGCCACTGTCGGAGACGGGATGCTTGGCTCGATGGACCATTGGTCTGACCAAGTATGGCACTTCTTATGTTCTTAAACAAGATAGCTTCTGTAAAGTGGAGAGCTAGCAGAGACAGGCTGACAATATTAGGGGCCACTGTGATGGTTGCAAATGGCTGAGCTTTGTAGAGGAGCATTTAGAATTTTATTCCCTTTTCCCTACCCCAGCCCAAAATCTCAGTTATTCATCACCTTGCATAATATCAGGGACTCTCCCTTCACATGCATATCACAGGAAGAGCCAAAGACAACGTAGTTCAGGCAATATCTTTATTGGACCAGCTGTAGCTGGTGAGTGACATTCCAACCATTCCTACCCCCTGGGAGTTAAAGTTGCATCAGCTCTTCCTGCAGTTTCAACAAGCAGCCAGCGACTGTAAATTTTGTTTTATCCATTGTCACCCAGAGAATGGTACCGTGGCTACAAATTTGAAAGCACAGTGAAATGGGCTGGACCTTCACAGCTCCTCTCACTCCATCTGATGTAACCATTGAGAACTGAAGTGAGCCAGTCTGACTTCTGATTTGGCTTTGGTTCTGAAGCTTCTGGTTTCTGGCTTTCTGACAAAGACCCTGGTTTGTCCTTTGACTGGGGTTCTGACCTCTCATCTCTGACCCTGCTTACCCATGCCTCTGGCTGTGCTCTTGGGCCAGGTAAATACCAGAGCAAATGCTACTCAGTATGGCAACACATCTCGAATGTTTAGAAAAACTAATATCGCAAATGAAAAATTGGGACATTTCAAGTGTCTTAAAAGGAGTTCTTGGGATACTTGGACATCTTCTGAAAAACTGGAACTCTCCCAGGAAAGCAGGACTGCATGGCCACTGTGCTGGTGTAGGAACTCTAAGTGCATATTTTTGCACCACACCTACCATTTCATGTTACTTTAAGAGGGCAATTGTTGAACAGTCTTATTTCAACAAACACTAACTGGGACCTTGCAAAATAGCAAAATAGCAAATCTCAAATTCATTTTTAAGATTACTGGCCCAACTGTAGAATTCATATCAAAGAATATCAGCATTACACCATTTTTATATGAGTGGGATTTCTTCAACTTAAATATGTGGCACTGGGAAAACCCTGCAGGGGAGGGGGGGTTGAGACATTTATCCATGAACCAGAAGCTGTCCAGGTGCCATTAGAAACAGCGGCACCTTGCAACTCCCAGATATTTTGATACGCTGCGTAGATAAGACCTCGATATCAAGGTCTTATCTACGCCGCATCTCAAAACACCAGGGAGTTGCACAGCGCCGCTGTTTCTAATGGTTCCCGGACGACTTCCAGTTCATGGAGGAGCATCTACAGCCCCCCTGCTGGGGGTTCCCAGTGCCATGTGTTTAAACTGCGGGAGAAATCCCACTTGTATAAAACTGTCTAAGGGCGTTTATACACGAGACAAAAAAGGCGGCTGATCCTTTGATCAGCCGCCTTTCTTTGCGCTCGTCTACTTCTTCCAGCTGCGTGTTACCCCGCGTCGGAGGGGGCAGGCGATCCTGCCCCCTCCGACGCGGATCCCCGAAGTGCTGGCTTTAAGCCGCACTTCCGAGTTCTCTTCTGAAGTGCGCACGTGCAGAAGGTCGCGCATGCGCACTGGGCTCTAAGACGGGTCTGATGCTCTTCTGAACATCAGACCCGTCCGAGAGAGGTAGGCGCAGGGGAGATGCGGCACATTAAACGATCCCGCTTGTGAGCGGGATCGTTTATAAACGCCCTAAGGGCCTCCTCTAGTCTGTTATGTAAGCTTTATGCTAGTGGGACTCCATTTAAATCAATGAAGCTACATTGACCCTTAATGTGCATGATGGAAAAAGGAATGTAACTCTAAATTTGATGAGGGGGATGAGTAGTGGGTAGGGTGTTTTCTTTTGAGGGGTAATGGGGTATTTATTCTCTCGGACCTCTGTTGTTTTATGGTTTTAAGTGATATTTTATATTCTATTGTATTTCATATTTTTATATTGTGTTTTTTATGTATCGTTCACTGCCCTTTGTTGCAATTGGCAGGAGGGGGGGTGGTATACAAACATTGAGAAAGAAAGAAAGAAAGAAAGAAAGAAAAGTCAAATGGGAATCTTGGTTTCACTGGTTCCAAACCAAGATAAGGACCTAGACAAGTGGTTCTCAAACATATTGGACCGACTGACCTATCGTCTCCCCTCAACACTTTTTGCAGACCACCACACCTCAGACAGAGCATGATGTGCTCACTGCAGATTTACCAGAAGGGCACATGGTCCATGGCTTCAGTCACTTCCAGCTCCCTGGTCATCTGCTGGGAGAGGAAGGGGATGCTTTAGGCAACACATTCACTTTACAGTCATCCACCAAAGATGCCCCCCTATCCCTCACAGATGGAAATGGCAACGGTGCTGGCAGGGACCTAATCCCTCTTTGTTACACGAGCTCCGCCTGGTAAAGCCAGTTGTGGTCACTTATTATTGTCTCATGAACCACAGTTTACCAACCACTGACTTAGATGATGCATTACTAGGTAAGTCTATTCTACATCAATAATGTCTCTTCACCAACTCTTTCTGCTGGCAAGATTTCACCTTTTTATTCTATATTTCCCCCCAGCTACAGAGGAGGAAGCAACCACCCAGGGAGGTGGAGCCCATCAGGCATGAAGCCAAGTCCCTCAGCAGCTAACACAGGGCTGCACAGTCCGAGGGCCGCATGTGGCCCACAAGGACCTTTCCTGTGGACCGGCTCCCCCTGGCCGCAAACACCGTTCCTGCGGCCCACCATGCCTTCTCCTGCTCTGGCAATCGCCTTTCCTCCAGTCCCTGCACCGGCACGAAACCCTTCTTCCTCCAGGCAGCAAGCCTATTCAAGGTGTTGGCTGGATCCCTCCTTCCTCCTCCCCGGCTCCAGGTTCCTGCTGCCGTTGATGTCTCCACCTGAGCTCCTCGCTACCACTTCTGCCACTCGGATCTCCAGCGGCAGTTCCTCACTGCAAGGGGTGGGGTTATGTAAATTGGGGGTGTGGCTACGCAAATTGGGGCAAGGCCACCTGCGGCCCAGGGTTGAGTCCAAACCGATTTTTCCGGCCCTCAGCATGAATCAAGTTGAGCACTCCTGAACTAACAAATGAAGACAAAGATCTAATTACAGAAAAGCCCTAGCATGTTCTGTGGCAAAATGAAGAGATGCAAGCCCTGTGTGCATTACAGTTAGGAGACTAGTTAATATGGGCTGGTCATAGACTTCTGCTCAGATCATTTTTCTTTAGAAAACAAAATTTCATCAAAACCAAAAATGTGTTGCAAAAGTATATATAGATTCTATTTTTCCTCCATTAAAAATCTATGGGATTTTTTTGTTATTTTTACCCATCTTATTTTTCAGTTTTTGGCAATGAAAATGTACCAAACCAAAATTTCAGTTGCCATAACTGGGAAAAAAATCTTCATATTTTGGCAAAAACTAAAAAACTTTGCTGAAAATCAAAACCAGTTAAAACCCTTTGAAATGAAAGTATGATGTTTTTGCAATCATCCTTGAGACAAACCTTTTGATCAGTGCTATGGTTCAGTACCAAAGAGAATTGTTTATCAATCAGGATTTATAACACTAAATATCTTAAACTAAATAAAAAATTTGGAAGAAGCAACCTCTCATCCTCTAACTATTGATTTTTTTTCCTGGATACAGATTACTCAATAATTGCCTGCTGTAGAGTTTCCTGCATGGAATTTATTCAACTTACTGTCCTGAGGATGCATATGATAGGGATCTATAAGATTAACAATGATGTGGAGAAAGAGAATAAGGATATGCTAATTGCTCTCTCATATAATACAGGAAGGAGATGACACTTGATGAAATTAACAGGCAGGAGGGTTAAAACAAAAGGAAGTACATTTTCTCACAACCTGTGGAACTCATTGCCTTATGTTGTTGTGAAGTCCAGGTGTTTAAACTGGATTCTAAAGAGAGAAGTAAGTTCCTTGAGGCTAGATAAATTACATCAGTGGCTAATAGCTAAATTGGTCAGGGAAAGAACCTCTGACTGCTAGAACCTGAGACTGAGAAGCAGGGCAATGATCATCCTATAATTGGCCTCTGATATTAGCCACTGTCAGAGACAAGATACTTAGCTAGATAAGCAACATGGGGTTGACCTAGCACAGCAAATTCTATTTTCACGTCACCTCAATTCCTTTTTGAAAAACTTACAGACAGGTCTGCAAAGTCTGGCTCTGGCCAAATAGTACACATATCTTCCCAATGCTCAGAGTCAGCATTGTTTTGATCCATTTTAGACCTCAATCCTGGAATCAGTGACTCACAAATAAACCTACTGATTGCTTTGACATCTCAAAAATAAATGGCTTCAACAGGACTGAAACCTTAGTTCTGACCCTTCGCTAGTGGTTTTTATTTTGTTTGCCTTGTTAATGTCTCTGAGAGGTTTATTCCTTTTCCCCATAGCATATCTGTGATAACACCCTTATTGAATTAGCTGCTATTTCAGAAGCACTAGGTAATTAACAGAGTAAATCTAGCATAACATGGAAACTCCCTCACTCCCCATTTCCACTTTGACCTTTCTTCACTCTCTTTCTTAAGCGAACATGCATTTGGGTAACAGAGCATAAATGCAGGTCGTACTCAGATTCCAACTCCTCGGGGTCGTGACAGAGTGGTGTCTGTTGCTGCACAAATGAAAAAAACATTAATTAATCTCAAAAATACATGTTTTGATATATGCAATGTGACACTCCTGGTAGACTAGGGATGGGAAATTGTTTTAAATATCGAGATCCGTTCGGTATCAGACCTACCTGAGAAATTTGGATTTAAATCCTATTAATCGGAATTGGTATTGATTCTGAGCAATACTGGTTTAATCCATATGTATGCCCCCAACTCCGCCTCCCCTGGACCTCTGCCCTGCCCAGGCGCTGGGCAGGGGCCCCAGGGAGGCAAAGCTGGGGAGGGGAGTAGAGGGGCTGGTGCAGGGGTGGGGAGGAGGATAGTTTGCCTACTTACCATTTTTACCTGGGCTCTGGCAACTCTCAGCGCCCAGCACGGCCTCCTCAGGGCCACGCCAGGAAGAAATTAACCAAAAAGAAAAGCACTGTGTATGTGCAAAATAGCCGACACGGTGGTTCTGTGAATGCACAGCCATTTTCCAAGATCCAGTCTGAGCATGTGCAGACCAGATGCCATTTTCCAAAGTGGCGCCGCTGCCAACACTGCCCAGTGCCATTTTGGAAAGTGGCTGTGCATTCAAAGAACAGCTGTGTCAGTCATTTTCCACGTGTGCAGTGCTTTTGGGGGGAGGGGGGCGTTCATTTCTTCCCAGCACAGCCCTGAGAAAGCTGCGCCAGGTGCATTGGGTCACTGAGTGACAGCTGCACAGACCAACCCTGGATTGCAGTGTGTACTATGGTCTCGTTTGGAAACACACTTAGTTTACATTAGAATCCCCATTTGCAAATTAGTCTTCTTTTTTACTTTCTTTCTTACTTTGGATCTAAGTGCTGAAACTAAGGAACTGGGTGAGACTCTTCAACCTGGACAGCTGAAGTCAGCTCCTAATTCCAGTTTCACAGATTCTTGTATTCTTTCTTTGTGTGACCATTATTCTCTTTTGTAGACAATTTAGTCATGTATGCTGTATTTTATACATGACTAGTCCACCATATTCTTTATTAATCTGTAATGATTTAATAGGGTATTTCATTATCTTCATTGTAGTTTTGTTTCTTCAATTGTAGTCCTTTATTCTATACGTCAATAATGCTTTTAAACCATTTTAAATCAAGTCTGACTTGATTATTCCTGGATTAGAAAAGACTACATTTCTAGAATTTTTCTCACAGGGGATCTAAGAAACAATCCTCAGAACACAACACACCTCTCTCTCCTTTCCTCCTTCATATGCAGTGGAGTGGATTGAGTGCTTTCAGATGCACTACCAAAAAAACCACAGGCAGCAATGGCTGGTGGCACTCTGGAGAGAGGTAGTGGTAGGGTGGAGTTTTGCAACTTGGTGTTAGGAATGAAGGGGATTAGGAGGGGTACTAGGCTCTAAACCAGGGGGCTCGACAATTCCCTCTTTCCCACCCCGAACCCAGAGGGGCCCACACAGGCATTAAAAGGCCCTCAAGATCTTGTTGGGACATTCCCTCCAGCACGGAGAGCAACCCAGATCATCACAGGGCAGAGTGGGTGGGTGTTTCTGGGAGAGGGGAAGGAAAGGGGAGAAACACTCTTGTGCAATACTCATGTACGCTCGGATACTGTAACCAAGGAATGCCACAAAGGGAAGTGCTAGTGTACCAGGTCTCGGGTCCGGGGATGAAGGACTCACTGTGAAAGAAACCAAGGAAGAGGGGGAAAGGGGGAGCAACATACAACTCTTTCACATGTAACGGGGGTGCAAGGGTCTTAGGGCAGGAGTATCCCCCCACACACACACTGTCCAGAGGCAATCCACAGAAGACTAAAGTACAGGACCAGTCTCTCAAAATGATTCCTGACGGGAGTAGAAACCCCACCAGTGCTTTTCTCCAGGTCCTCATGGCCCGCCCCAGGTGCCGCTGCTTCCTGACCCCCAAGACACACCCCTGCACTCATCACGGCAGGGTGGCTCCCAGGTCCTGCAGGATCGCACCTCTCCAGCCGTGCGCTACGCTGCAGCTGGGCTCCCGGTTGCCCAGCAATGGGGGAGCATGCGACATGGCTTCCCTCGGGTCCTGTGGCTTCGGGCCACGCCCCTCCAGCCGTGCACTGTGGCTCCACTGGAGCCCTGGTTTCCCAGCAATGCATGCAGCCAGGCCGGGGCTGCTCACCTGGACGGAGGCATGCTCAGCTGGGCCGCGGCCCTGACACTTGGTTGTTGTGACATACGAATCTGCACTGGTAGTTCAATGGGGGAAATCCCTCAAATTGTAACACTACTGATTTACCAGAAGGTACAGCAGTTTAAATTTCACATTAACGATGTAACCCCCACACTGGATTACCCCCATGGGGCTTTCTGGATTTCAGGCTCCGAAAGCACCAATTTCCATGTTTCCCTCTTGCTTATAGGAACAATTTGAAAAGAAGGTGACGAAACTAGACCGCGAGATAGGCCTATCCCCCCTGTTTCTGTGTTTCATTGATCTTAAGCAGGCCTTTGACACTGTTGATCGTGATCGTCTCTGGTACAAGCTGACTAAGTCATCCATAGATCTCAGTTTACTATATCTGATTATCAAGATTCATACTAACAACAAACTCCAAGTCCGATATTCCATCTAACAGCCAATTACGGCCAAAGTTCCTGTGCTGCGAGGTGTTAGACAGGGCTGTATTTTGGCTCCGGCTCTGTTCAATTTGTACGTTAACAATGTCGTGGAGGCCCTTGAACAGTCGGATTCTCACCCTCCAAAATCTGGTAATCGTAGAATCACAGTCATGCTGTATGTCGATGATACAGTTTTACTATCTCAATCCCTAATCGGTTTATGCAGAAGCTTGCTAAGGTTTAGTCAGTTTTGCCAGGAGGAATTTTTGGCCATAAATTATACGAAGACCAAGATAATGATGGTTGCTAGATTCAGGAGAGTGTACAACTGGAAAATTGAGAACAACATGATTGAACAAGTTCGATCTTATAAATATTTGGGGGTTGTTTTTGCAAGTAATGGTGGTTGGCATACCCATTTCGCCTCGATAACCTGGCAAGCACAAACAAGCTCCAATAATATTCAGAGCTATTATTTCAGCCATAGAGGGAAGTTAGTGACTCCGGCATTGTGTTTATTCAGAGCTAAGGTTTTGCCACAGCTCTTATATGCCATCACCATCTGGGGCCTTCCGTATCTGGATAGATTAGAGAGCATACAATCTAAGTTTCTCCGATCTATTATGGGTCTACCGAGATGTACCCCGTTGGTACTTCTGCGAATGGAGTCCTTTTCCCCCTCACTTAGATCTAAGGCTCTTTTCCTTATAGTAAGATTTTGGTTGAGAACATCGCTGTTTCTGCCGGAGTCAGACTCATTATTAGCGCTACTGGTAAAGCTAGGAATGAGAGATATCTAGGACAATATGATTGAGGCCGAGATAGCGAGCTTAGGCTTCTCTAAAGCCTCTCTTTCAGGGTTGGGTTTCAAAGCAGCAGCTGAACTTCTTAAAAGGAGGGTTGATGACCAAGAAGTCCAGAAGGAGACTGGCTTACTGGCTGCACAGAAGGTTGCTACCCTGTACTCGGAGCTTTGTCCATATTCTAAGTCAGATTTCTACCTATTTGGATGGATGGAATATAACCTTAGGCAGGCCCTAACCCTTTTCTGTATGGAACTCTTCCCATCAGCTGTGCTAGAGGGGCGATTTAATAAGATCCCATGGGACAAAAGGTATTGTACCCATTGCTCAGATTTACATCGTGAATGCTTGCAACATGTTTTCTTCTTTTGTCCTTTTTTTACAGAAATCCACAAGAAATTTCTTTCCCCTTATCTGAATGATAAATTGGGAGGGCAAGACGAGGTCTGTTTAAAAAAACTCTTGTGTGGTAATAACTCGGAACACTCAAAGCAGGTTGCGAGGTTCTGCTTTCAAATTCTGTGTATTAAGCAAAACCTCTTAGTGTATAAAGCGCAGGCATAATGTGAGAGTCCACTTCTTTTTAAAAAAAATTTTAAAAACAACAACTTAATTTAAGTCATTTAAAGTCTGTTATAGTCTGTTAAATTAATCAAATGATGTTGTAAATTGAAATGACCCTGTGTGGCTACTCAATAAAGTATTTGACTTTGACTTTGATAGGCCTATAAAATATAACCCTTTTAGTAAACTTCCTCTGCCAAAGCAACCTCCCCTCCCCCTTCTTTTATGCATATAGTTCCACTGAGGGTATGGACCCTAGGAGTGGGAGACAAGAAAGTGTGTTTCCTCTCCCTCAACTCAGCCCTTTTGAAGTGTTGTGATATCACAAATGCTCTGAAGCCATGTCAGAAATTAACCTTTGTCCCAACCCTTTGTGTTGTAGCTGGCCACATCCTTTTCAGGGCATTGGGACATCACGGTGGAGCAGGACCATGTGAAAAAGGGCACAGGAGAAACTCATGCCCCACTGTTCCCCCGCCAATTAATATTCTGGAAGCACCTGTGGCTAAGGGCTCTGTTTCTGGCCAAGGATTTCAAAGTACTAGGCCATACACTGGAGTGACAAAGTAACTAGGCTGCTATGGGAATGGATTTTCCCCTCAGTGCAGCTTCCCTAAGCCTCTCCCATTATTTCTGTTCCTTGGGTGAGAGCCATGTGATCATATGTGAACACACACACCTGTTCCTTAACCCTTTGTCTCATTGTCTTCTCTTCCCTGCTGACCCTGGTCTCGGAGATTTGCGGCGATCCCTGCACAGTACATGTGTGGCCGGCCCATGGGATGAAGACAAACCAAGCCGTTAAGAGGAAGCCAAAGCCTCTTTGCAATCTCTGCCTCCTGAAAGAAAATAAAGGCAGTTAAAAATCCATTTCCTCTAAGGTCTTTTCTTACTCCACAGACCTTTCTCTTAAATCTGAAGGTAATGACAGTGAAGCTCCTTGGCTGGTATCCAGCTTCTGCTGCAAAACTCTCTTGAAGAATAAGCAAGCCAGGGTCTGCGGAGAGAGAAGATTTAACAAAGAGACACTGGCAGTACAAGGAGTCATTGCATGGTTGCATGCTTTGGAAAGACCACTCAGGAATTTGTTCCTTTTTTTCCATCCCCATCAATCAGATCTCGGCATTATACAACACCTGGGGATTTTCCCTTTGGCAGCAGGAGGAGGAAGAATATGAAAATATAACACAGGCAGGAAGGGTAGTTCCTGCTTCTTCTACTCCCAGTAGTTAAAGTTCTTCAGAAAGACAGATGGTTTTCTAGACAGGAAGAATGTAGTAAATCTAGTCTATTTGGATTTTAGTGATGTATATAATGCAGTGGTTATTTACCCTCTCAAATAGTACTAGAACTAGAGGACACTCCATGAAACTAGCTGTCGGCAGATTTAAAACCAATAAAAGGAAGTACTTTTTCACTCAACGCATAATTAACTTATGGAATTTATTGCCAGAGGACATTGTCAAGGGCAGTAGTATAGCAGGGTTTTAAACAGGACTGGATAAGTTCTTGAAGAGTAGGTCCATTAATGGCTATTAACCAAGTAGCTTATGGGATGAAATTCTTACTGTCGGGAGCTGGGAGTGAACAACGGGGAATGGATTGCCCACTGTGACTGTTGGTTCTTCTCCCATGTGATCGAGATTGGCCACTCTCGGAGGACAGGATGCTGGGCTTGATGGACCACTGGTCTTACTCAGTATGGCACTTCTTATGTTCTGATGTTAGTGCCACAAAATTACTAGTTCATCTGGAGAAGATGAGGAAATCAATATAGGCATTATTCAATGGGTAAGGATTAGGAACTGATTAAAGGAAAGAAGAGTTGTGCTAATAGAATTTTCAAACTGGAGAAAGGTTGCTAGTGGAGTTCCTCAAGGATCAGTCTTGTGACTCATTTTATTCAATATACTCATAATGACCTAGCTGATGAAAGTAAGAACATAGTGAAATTCGCCAGTGACACCAACTTAGAAGACACTGTTAATAATACAGAGAAAGATCAGAAAATTATACAGGATGAATTATTTACCTCTTGGAAAGAAAAGCTAGAAATGGAATTAAATTTAATAGTACCAACTGTAAGGTTATGCATTTGGGGATTAATAATAAGCATTTTGCTACAGTATCTACTAGAAACAACAGAGGCAGGAAAAGATCTGTCAATTTCAGTTGTCCACAAAATGACCATGCTCCACCAATGTGACACAGCTGTGAAGAAGGTAAATGTGATGTGTTAGGTGAGGCATTTTCAATAGGGATAGGAAAGTATAACTATCTCTGTATTCAGGGCCATTCTGAGGTTCCTGGAGAACTGGGGCAAAATCCTATCTGGGATTCAAATCTACGTCCCAATTTCTTTAGACAAAAGATCACTTATTCAGTCAAAGATTATGCATTATTATTATTTTTATTATTTATATAGTGACAGCAATGTACCTGGCACCATACAATCCACAGTCAGAGACAGGTCCCTATCCCTAAGGGGCTTACAACCTGAGAGACAAGGGAGTGGGATACAAGGGAGAGGTAAACATCAGGAAAGACAAGAACACATTCATGAGGTTGAGAAGTTGCAGGCTCACTTGCTTCACTTAGTTACAGGGAATTAGGTTCTGAGTGAGGGGGAAAGGATGCAGTATCACTCATGACAAACCAGGGAAGGCCTGACAGAAGAGGTGGATTTTCAGGAGGGATTTGAAAGTTGGGATGGAAGGAGCAGAGCGAATGTATCCAGGGAGGGAGTCCCAGGCATGCAGGGCAACAAGGGAGAAGGGGTGAAGACGTTTAGAGGAGCAAAAGGTTCATGAGCAGGCGAGCGTGGGGGCAGAGGAGGAGCAAAGTTCCCGGGCGGGAGTGTGGTGGGATACAAGAGCAGAGAGATATGGGGGAGCAAGGCCATGAAGAGCCTTGAAGGTGAAGACCAGGAGCTAGTGCTGAATGCATTCCCATAGAGGGAGCCAGTGCAGGGCGGAGAGAAGGGACTGTACATGGTCAAAGCGATGGGCAAGGTGGAGGATTTTGGCTACAGAGCGCTGAATGGAGATGGGGGGGCCAGATCAAAGCAAGGGAGTTCACAAAGGAGGAAACTGCAGTAGTCAAGGCGAGAGTTGACTAGAGCATGGACTAGGGTTTTTGCAGTGGCAACAGTAAGGCAAGGCTGGATTTTAGATACGTATTAGATATCATACACTTCTGTAAATGAAATTATATAATAAAAGCATATTTTATAACAATCACATTTACCAGAGTAAACCAGAGTTTCTGTCATCTTAGCCTTAATATAACCGTCCTAATCTTTACACGTCTAATGATCAAAAAAATGTCATCCTTGCTAACAAATTCAGTTATAAGACCACCAAGGTTAAGATTCCTCATTAACTTGTTTTCGAGAGCATTCCAAGGTTGTTCAACCTGTCTTGCAAAGTAGTAGAGAACAAGTGGTTTTTAATGAATCTCAGTTTGCTGAATACATGCCCCCCTGATGCAGCTGACATAAGCATTGTTGGGAAGATTCCAAGTCAAACACATATCCGAGGATACAGTCTTTCTAGTCTCTTCATACAAATTTTGTTCGATCCCCAAAAAGCACGGTTCTTTTTTCTGTAAGACATGTATTTATTTTATTTTTTATTATGTTTAAAATTTATACCCCGCCCTTTCTGCCAAGCAGCCCGGGGCAACTAACAAATCAATCAATAAAATATATAAAAGCATTAAATAACATATACAACAATAAAATGGGGAGAACAAAACCCAAAACACGTCCCCCAACGCCACCCTCACCCTTCTCCCTCGCCAAACGCCTGATGGAACAGCCAGGTCTTACAATTCCTACGGAAACCTGGGAGGCCTGGGACAAGATGGGCCCCCACCGGGAGGGAGTTCCACAGGCACAGTGCAGCCACTGAGAACGCCCTGTCCTGTGTGGCCCCCGGGAAACCGGGGGGACCTCCAACACGGCACCCCCAGATGACCGCAGAGGCCGGTCCAGAACCCAGGGAGGGAATCAATCTTGCAAATAGGTAGGGCCCAGACTGTGAAAGGCTTTATAGGTCAAAAGCCTATTCTTTTTTATTTATTTTTTCCCCCTGCATTTTATGAATTTTTAACTGTTTTAAATTGTTTTGATATTGTTGTTCGCTGCCCCAGGCTGCCCTGAAAGGGCAGGAGGGACAGGATAAAAGTTTTATATAAATAAATAAAAATAAATTAAAAAATAACACTTTGAATTGGGCCCGGAAGACTATTGGCAGCCAGTGCAGAGATCGGCGCACTGGTGTAATGTGCTCTCGGTGGACCAGCCCCACCAGGAGTCAGGCCGCCAGATTCTGCACCAGCTGCAGCTTCCGAGCCATCACCATAGGTAGCCCCACATAGAGCATGTTACAGTAGTCTAATCGAGAGGTAATAAAAGCATGGATGATTGTGGCCAGATCCAGAACCGAAATCAGCGGCTGAAGCCACCGCACCAGATGTAACTGGCGGAAGGCACTCCTCGCCATAGCCTTCACCTGGAGACCCAGGCAGACCTGAGCATTGAGGAACACCCCTAGGTTCCACACCTGGGAAGTCAGTGGAGGGCACACTCCCTCAACTGAGGGGGTCGCCATCTCCATCGACTTACCCACTAACATCACCCCCGTCTTGTCAGGATTCAGTCACAGTCGATTAGCCCTCATCCAGTCCCCGACAGCTGCCAGAAACCGAGTAAGCACCAAGACAGCCGAGCCTGGGTCGGTTGAAAATGAGAGGCACAGTTGGGTGTCATCCGCATACTGATGACACCTCACCCCATACCTCCTGATCACCTCGCCGAGCGGCTGCATGTACACGTTGAACAGGAGAGGGGACAAGACAGAACCCTGCGAGACCCCACACGAGAGGTCTTGGTGAGATGAAAAATGATCACTGAGCACCACCCGCTGAGTTCTCCCAGTCAGGAATGAGCGTAACCATTCAAGAATGATCCCACCCACCCCCACACTGTCCCGCAGGCGCGTCACCAACATCTCATGGTCAACGGTATCAAATGCAGCCGACAGATCTAATAGGACCAAAAGGGTCGGCCGACCCTTATCCTTTTCATGGCGCAGATCATCGACCAAAGCCACCAATGCTGTCTCAAGTGCCATGCCGTGGAAGAAATCCAGACTGCAAAGGATCCAGATAACCGGTGCAGTTGAGATGCCCTTGGAGCTACTGATTCACTACCTGTTCCCTAAAAAGGGAAGGTTAGAGACAGGCTGATAGCTGGCAGGGGAGTAAGTGTCAAGCGATGGTTTCTTGAGCAGAGGCCGTACCACCGCCTCCTTAAGGCAGCCCAGCACTCTGCCCTCCTGCAGGGAGGCGCTGACCACCCCAGCCAGCAACAGCCCCATTGTCTCCCGGCAGGTCTTAATCAGCCAGTACGGGCACGGATCTTGTTCACAAGAAGTGGCTCGAATGGCCCCAAGCACCCCCACCATATCAGCGGGTGTCACCGACTGAAACGGATCCCACAAAATCAGATAAGGCGGTGCTTCTGCCACCTCTACCTCCTCCACTGTATTAAGTGTGGCATCGAGATCTTGGTGAATACAAGCAATTTTCTCTGCAAAATAATCTGCAAAAAGGTCACAGCAGGCAGCTGATGACTCAACTCCAGGGTTGAGGGAGGCCAGACTGACCAGCCCCCGCACAACCCGGAACAGCTCTGCCGGACGTGATTTAGTGGATGCTATGAGGGTAGGAAAGAATTCCCTCTTTGCTGCCCGCATAGCCACAGCATAGGCTCGTAAACTAGCTCTTTGCCGCAATCTGTCGGCTTCAACTCAAGAATGACGCCACTGTCACGCCAACCATTACCCTACCTGCTTCAGCATCCACAGCTCCTCAGAGAACAAAGGAGGTCTGCGGAGCCTCCAGCTGGGCAACGGACGCCTGGGAGCCGTTTGATCGATGGCCTCCATCAGCAAGATGTTCCACAGCTTCACAAGGTCATTGATGTGACGGTCATCTAGGTCAGAGGGTAACTCCTCCAGAGCACCTAGGAACCACACTGGGTCCAACAGCCTCTGGGGGTGGACCATCCTAAAAGGTTCCGCACCCTTCCAGGGGCAGACATGTGCTAGAAGGGAGGTCTGCAGGAGGTAATGGTCCGTCCGTGACAAGGGCACAGCTGTAAGGGACCACCCACCTCAAGGCCAGTGCAAAACATGAGGTCTAAGGTATGTCCTCCAAGATGTGTCAGGCCATTGACACTCTGGGAGAGGCCCATGGTTGCCATGGCAGCCATGAACTCAAGCTCGACTCCACCAAGAACTGCGTCGGCGTGAATGTTGAGGTCCCCGAGGACTATCGTCCTTGGGGACTGCAACACCATCTCCAACACAGCCTCCGCCAGAGCCTGCAGGGAGGCTACTGGACTGGTAGGTGCACGGTATACCAGTAGCACACCCAAACTGTCCCCTGCCAAATCAAACACATGATGAAGACCCTCAATACCTACCATGGGTCGCACTGGATACCTCTCCGCAGACTACCCCTTTTTAAAAACCATAGCTGCACCAACCTCCCCCATCCCTCCAGCCATGGCTGGTGTTGCACGGGATACCCGACTGGAACAAGATCAGCCAAAATTGGCCCCGATTCATTGTCCATCCAGGTCTCTGTGATACATGCGAGATCAGCTGCATGGTCCAGGATTACGTCCTGGACTGTTGTTGCCTTATTTGCCACTGATCTCGCATTTAACAGCACCAAAACCGGACCGAGGGCCCCCTGACCAAGTTCCACCTGCTCATCTGCTGGGGGAGAGGAAAGTGTGACATACACTAAGCACCTATCCCGCCTCACCACTCTCCCACACCTCCCCCTGAGACCATACCTCCACCGGCCCATCACAACCCCAATAGCCACACCCACTCCCCCCCGGCTGCCCCTCCAGACCCCCCTGCCTGGATGTCCCACCCAGAGTGCGAGGGAGAACTCTCCCTCCCCCCCTCTCTTCCCCCCAACATATCCCTCCCTCCTCCCCTCCATCCCCTAGGGCCCCCCCTCTCACAGGGAATCCATAATATCGCAGCCCCTCCCACTCATTCAGGATATGTCTCACCAGGATGCATAGCCCGCTCCCCAAAAAATAATCCCCCCACCTCCCCACCCCGACCCTCCTCTGCCACTGGAGGGTGTTCAACCCCCGTTGGCCTCTCTCCCCCTCCTCACTGAGGTAGAAAGCCCTACCGTCCCCACTCCCTTCTCCCCTCCACCAACCTCCCCCTGCCACAAAGGGGCATCCCAAACACTAACCCCCCCTTTCCCTACCCACTACACTATTTCCCCTATCTTCTCCAGCCCATATCTCCCCATCATTACATAAAATAATATCCCCCATATCTTCAAAAAGCCCCCACCCCGCAGTGACCTGCCCTCTGCCCCTGACCCTGCCAAGGATCACGCCCAAGGGCCCTTGGGTGTGGCCCTTATGTGCGCTGCTCTGCAGCATGCACCTGCAGCACAGCTGGGCCGCCGGCTGCCTTTGGCCCCTCTGGGCCTGAAGTCCCCACCCTTTAGAGTGCCAGTCCTGCCCCCTCCTCCAACCTGAGGAGGAGGAGATAGAAAGAGGGGGATGGCCACTCACAGTTCGTTTTGGAGCCTGCCTGGCCTGCTGCTTCTGCCGCCGCTGCCCCAAGCCCCGCTGCAGGTCAGCTTGTTGGTGGTAGTGGAGGGTGGGAGGAGGAAGGGATAAGCCTATTGTTACAGGTGACTCTCTGAGTAGCAGAGTCAGGGCTGGCCAGGCTTTGAAGCTGCTTGCCAGACAACCTCAGAGTCAGGATAGATGACACAGTTTTAGACGCCACTCCGGAAACCAGTAACTCTCATACAAGTAAATCCGATTGATTATTTTGACCTCTTCAAAAATCAGTGGTTTCAGCAGGACTACAGCCTTTGGGCTGACTCATTTCTAGTGATTTTCATTTTGTTTGCTTTGCTGTTATCCCTGACAGCAGGGACCTGTGTTCACTGCATTCAGCCCTTTGGTGGCAACGGGGGTGTTAGATCCTTCCTTCAGGGTCTTAGGACACGGGGAAGGGTGGGTCCTGGG
Organism: Sphenodon punctatus; assembly: GCA_003113815.1. Lineage (NCBI taxonomy): Eukaryota > Metazoa > Chordata > Lepidosauria > Sphenodontia > Sphenodontidae > Sphenodon > Sphenodon punctatus. The sequence goes on from QEPC01005229.1 coordinate 93,274, forward strand.
TCCCATTGGTGCTGCCTTACCGGCAGATGCCCCAAGATCTTGTGCCACATCCGCGCTCCTGGAGCGGTCTCACTGGCACCGTCTGTGCCGCAGCGCCACCATAAACACTACAGGGAATCCAGGTCCCACTGCCTGCAGCGCAGGCTACAGCAGCGGATCCGGGCAGCACTGCAGAGCATGCTCTGCCCAGCCCTCGCATGTTGGTCTCTGCCCCTGAGGCCACGCCCCCTCCGTCTCAGCCCCGGTGCTTAGAGTGCCTGTGCCAGCATTCCTTGTCTAGTGCCGGAGATAAAAGAAACCCTTCGCAGCCCCCTCCTTGCCGGAGATCAGAGCCCTTGGCCTGTGAGACTGGCCCCTACCCTTTTTGTGTTGCTATCATGTGTGGATCCTTGCTGAGACTTGTGGAAGAGAGAGAGAGGGTCTGAATGGTGCGTGTGAGTACTTGGTGCAATTGCGTCCTTCCCAGCCCTACTCCCTCACCTTGGGGACCTAGCCTCATCCCACATGTGCATGTCCTGTCTGCCTCCCCCATCCGTGGGTCCCCTCACACTGGGTCCCCGCCCCACACCTCCTGCACTCTTCTACCCTGGGTCCTGGGTCCGGTGTGGGAGGTGGTCGAGCCCTGTGTGTTGGTGCTTGGTGCATCCCCTGGTAAGGGATAAGCGGTGTGCTCCTCCTCCCGATGATGATCTAGGCAGGGAAGGTTTACCTTCCAGACCACCATATTCGATCCTGAGGGACACCTTTTCAGGCGAACCCCCCTTGCCTCCTGGGGTCTCCCCCTTTCCCGTCCAGGAAACCCCCTCAAACCCCACAGGGGAAAAAACAGTGAGCACCGGACTCTGCCGGAAGGTTTCATTTCTGGTCTTTGGCGTGTATCAGTGATAAATCGCCTATCTATTGTTATTATATTATTGTTTTGTTTATTCTGTTAACTGTTCCTAGCTACCTGTGGCAGGAGATGGCGGGGTATACATTTTAAAAATAAATAAATAAAATAAAATAAATCTAATTAGCTGCTATTTTGGAATTGTTAGAATCCAGCCGAGTGTGGAGATTCCCCTGCTGCCCATTTCCATTTTGAACTTTCCTCACCCTTTTTCTTTAAAAAGCAGCAGAGCATAAACGTGGCTAGCTCTCAGATTCCATCTCCTTTGGGTCATGGCAAAGCAGTGTCTATTGCTGCACAATTTTTTAAAATATTGATGAATAATAAAAATGCATATTTTGTTATGTGCAGTGCCCACTCTTCCATAGTAAAGTACACTGGAAGCCCATTGAATAAGGGGACTGAACAATTTTATTGCCTGAAGTTATAAAAAATGCTACAGCCATTTGAATTGCTATTTCAGAATACAATATTGTATTGTCTTACATCCCAAAGGGCATCATTTCAAGATCCATGGAGCTATGAGGATTTTTCACCAGCCAAAGAACTGGCCCATCTGGGTTTTTTTCTGAAGTTAGCTATTTGAGGGCTGTGTTTAAATCTTTCAGAAGAGGCACTAAACCCTGAGTGACAGTAATACATTTCCGCACGGAACTTTCAAGTGTGATATGTGTCAGGCAAAAGTTCCATCTTTCCCATCTCTCTTCTCCTATGTGTGAATTTGGTTTATGCAAAGCTGTTCTGAAAAGGTTTCAGAAAATAATTTGTGGAAGGAGGAATTACATATGGGATAGCTTTCAAAATGGTGATTTGACCACCTTCTAGTTTAAAACAGAACTAAGGCTGTTTTTAGACAGACTGCCCCACCCACTGCAGCGGTCCGTGGTCACACCACCTCAGGGGTGGTGTGGGGAGGCGGGTGCACAACCATCCCCCACCCATGCCCCCGCATGGAGCAACCTGCATTTTTGCTAGTTGTTCCATGCAGGGGCAGTGGGTGAAGGTGCATGTTTCACTGGAGCACGCACGCCTACCCACCCACCCCCGCTTTCAAATGGGATGCACCCTCCCACGTCTACTACGTGGGCATGAGTGGGTGTCTCATGTAAAAACGGTCTAAGTCTGAACATGACGTTACCAAACTTAGTTTATTGCAGACTAGAGCATGTTGGCCAAACTGCCAAGTCTAGTTGTGAAATTATGTCTGCCAAGAGTGCAGAAGATAGTATCAGTAGCTTTGAGAGGGGGAAATGGTTTCATGCATTGAAAAGGTGTCTTCACTAATAGCCCACAGCTTTCAGGGGCCTTGAATGCTACCCCAAAAAAGAACTCCTCTTGTAGAGAGACTAGGGCACCCAGAGAAAGTATGGCAGACTTAGGCTGTTTTTAGATGAGCGCGCGGTGCACTCGTGCGTGATTTCAAAAATGACATGAGATGGGATTAGATGAGACGCTGCCGCGAGTCACGTGCACAGGAGGGGGACGTGCATTCTTTTCCGGCCGCAGTTTGACCGGGTCGGCAATCGAGGTGGTCAAATCACGGCTGGAAAAGAATGCACGTCCCCCCTCCCATGCGCGTAACTCATGGCAGCGTCTCATGTAATCCCATCTCGTGGCATTTTGGAAACCACGCGCGAGCGCACCACATGCTCATCTAAAAACAGTCTTAGTCAGTGGCATCCCTTTCTACCATTTTGATCTCTCATTTGGGCGAATACAAGAGCCTCTTGCTTCTGACTCTTAAGTTGGGGGGGTTCGCCCTCCTATAGTTCAGCAGGTTCGGAGTCTGGGGGTTATACTGGATGCAGACCTTCGTCTGGAGCGGCAGGTGGAGG